>CAOLHI010002050.1:95000-561672 GCA_948474755.1 Ctenosaura bakeri
GGGTAGGAAAAAATATATAGTAATAATAGTAATAATAATAGGATTAATATGAAATAATCTATTAGAGCTTTTACTTCAGGACACACACACACACACACCAGGGGCAAAGAAATTGAAGGAATATGAAATAACTGCAGTCAAGAAATCAGAAGATGGCTGGGACTTGGAAGGAACTAGGCAAGATCCTGAAGTGTCAAGATATATCACTGAATAATCAAATTAGGATTGTCCAGGCCATTGTATTTCCAATTTCTATGTATGGTTGTGAACATTGGACAGTGAAGAAAGCTGAGAGTCAACTCATTTGAAATTTTGTGGATACCTTGGACCACTAAAAAGACCAAATGAAATCAAAGAACAAATCAAGCCTGAACTCTCCCTGGAAGCCGAGGTGACTCAACCAAAGCTGTCGTACTTTGGCCAGATCATGAGAAGACGTGACTGGCTAGAAAAGACAGAAATGCTTGGCAAGGTAGAAGGCTGTAGGAGGAGGAGAAGGTTGCATTACAGATGGATAGACATTCCTGAATTTGCAAGATCTGAGCAGGGCCGTTGAGGAATGGGTGGCTTGGAAGTCTCTCGTCTGTAAGGTCATCATAGAGCAAAGTCAACTTGATGGCCGTTAGCACCACCAACAACAATAAAGTTGATTTGTTCTACTTCTTTTCTGTTCTCCAGCCTGGGAAGGGGAATCGATCCCTTTCATCAAAGTTCTTGTGAGAATTCCTCTCTTTCTGGTGGCATTGCAAGATTTATCCCAGCTTTGTGGGACAGTACATCAAATTGTTTTCAGTGTGAACTTTCCCAAGTTTCCTCAGAAAGACATCATGGTGTTTCCCTGCAACTTCAGAGAAGGTTTCATGCTAACTGTCACAAGAGTGAGATTTGTTCTCCAGCAAAGAGTCCAAATTAGCAAAGCAAGGAATTAAAGCAAGGTTTATTTTTGCAGCAAAAAGAGGTCACCTTTGTGGCAGCCCAAAAGTGAGACAAAAAAACCTTTCCCTGCATCCATCTTATATACACCAGACAAATGGGTTTCTTGATCTCAACAATCAGAAAACAATTAACACGTAGTTCAAAGCACATCCTCTCTGTCTGGTGTCTGTCAGCATTAAACTGTCTCAGTCAACATTACACTGTCCCAATCTGTTTATCATTTTCAGACAGTATGTGATAACTCAACAGGAACTTGGCTTTTTGTAAATCCTTCAGAGAGTCTGTTGCCTTAAACAAGGAACGTAATTAACGTTTGCAAATCAAGGAGGAAGCTCTCTTTTTCTCACCTTGTGGGATGGAGTGGACATCTCAAGATTTTAGAGTTCACCCTGGAAAAGGGGAACTACTTGTCTTTGCAAAGGAGGACTCATGTCACCCTGCATTTTCCTAAGAAAAACACTTCATGGTGTTCCATAGAATCATAGAATCCTAGAGTTGGAAGAGACCCCAGGGGCCATCCAGTCCAACCCCCTGCTATGCAGGAACACCCATGAAAGTATTCCCAACAGATGGCCATCCAGCCTCTGCTTAAAAACCTCCAAAGAAGGAGACTCCACCACACCACGGAGGCAGCAGATTCCACTGCCGGACAGCTCTGACCATCAGGAAGTCCTTCTTAACATGAGATCTCTTGGAAGAGATATCATGGCGTCCCTGGAACCTCAAAGGCTTCATACTGCCACCCCGGACTTTTGAGAAAGAGCTTCATTGTGGTCCCTCCAACAGCTTCAGGGCCGTCATAGCATTTCTTCTTTCCTCAGAACAGACTTAATGGTGTTCCTTTTCTGCTGCTTCAGAGGACAGCAGCAACAGCTTCATACTACAAGGCGAAAAAAAAGATTCCACCTAAACAGTAGAAGAGCTTCTTGAAGGTAAGAACAGTTTGACAATGGAATATATTGCCTTAATGGAGTGTGGTAGAGTCTCCTTCTTTGGAGGTTTTTAACCAGAGGCTGGATGGCCATCTGTCAGGAATGCTTTGATTGTGTATGTTTAATCTGCAGAAGAGAAGGTTAAGAGGGGACATGATAGCCAGGTTTAAATATTTGAAGGGATGCCATGTAGAGGAGGGAGTGGGCTTGTTTTCTGCTGCTTTGGAGACTAGGACAAGGAGCAATGAAAAGGAGGAAGCTGCAGGGAAGCTGCAGGAAAAGAGATCCCAGGAAGAACTTCCTGACAGTCAGAGCTGTCCAGCAGTGGAATATGCTGCTACCTCCATGGAGTCTCCTTCTTTGGAGGTTTTTAAGCAGAGGTTGGATGGCCATCTGTTGGGAATGCTTTGATGTGGATTCCTGCATGGCAGAATGGGGTTGGACTGGATGGCCCCTGGAGTCTCTTCTAACTCTGTGATTCTATAATTCCTGTGTGGAAGAATGGGGTGGGACTGGACAACCCCTGTGGTCTCTTCCAGCTCTAGAATTCTAGGAGGGTGACCAAAACGATCAAAGGCCTAGAAACCATTAAGGCCTATGAGGAGTGGCTTGCAGGTGCATATAGTCTGGAGGAGACAAGGTTTAGAGGTGATATGACAGACATGTTTAAATATTTGAAGGGATGTCATATGGAAGATGGAGCAAGCCTGTTTTCTTCTGCTCCAGAGACTAGGACATGGAACAATGGCTTCAGAAGAGATTCCATCTAAATATTAGGGAAAACTTCTTGATGGTAAGAGCAGTTCCATTGTAGAATATACTGCTGCCTGGGAGTGTGGTGAAGTTTCCTTCTTTGCAGTTTTTGCAACAAAGGCTGGATGGCCATCTATCGGGATGCTTTGATGATGTATTTCTGCAGAATGGGTTGGACTTGATGGCCCTTGGGGTCTCTTCTAGCACTATGATTCTCAGACTCTCTCTCATTTTTTGAGCTCAGGGTTTCACTGAAAATGGACTAGACCAAAAATAAAGGACAATCTGTGGGTGACTAGTGGAACTCATGGCCATTTGAAAGGAGGTTTGGCTGGCATTAACAGAAGTGCATGTTGGCTAAACCCCGGCTTGTAACTCTGAGTGGAGGGATGGATTTGGGCATTGCCCCAGAAATAATAATTCCCTTCAGTTTCCCTTCAGTCCCCAAATTTCTAGCATTGTGGCAAGTGAGACACCTCAAACTCTTTTTATTTACTGTATTTATGTTTCCTTTTGTGGATGGGTCTTTGGTCTGATCCCAGCTTCAGCGCTCTTTCTAAGGAGAACATTTATGATGGAAATTTTCAAAAAGATGTTAGTTGGCCACTTCTCAGGGGTGTTTCAGTGGCAAGTCCATACACTGGCAGGGGGTTGCACTGGATACTGTGATAGTAAAATAGCATTTCAGTGCACAAGTGGTGTCTATCTCAGATGCTGAGGACTAGTAAAAGATGTTATGCTCACATCCTGGTTGTGGGTTTCCAAACTGAAGCCCCCGGTTGCTCACTGGGCTAGAAAGGACTTTGTTCTGATCTATCTTCTTATTTTTTTATCTACATTTGTGGATCAGAAATGCACCCACAAACTGAATGCCATCTGGAAGAGGTGAACAGAGAGGTGAACAAGCACAAACTTTATCATTAAGTCTCTCTTCCATTCATGTGTGGAGACTGGTCAGTGGTCTTCCCAGTCTTTTAAACACCCCCCCTACCCAGCCCCAAATAATCCAGTTACTGTTGCTACAACTCTGGGCCATATGTTGACAGAAAAAAACACAGTATTGCTCCTTTTGCAACACTCTGTTGTTTTATTGAATCCTGCCCCGTGTGGGTTTGTGGAGTGCTGCTTTTACACACACTAGAACCCTCCAAAGCTAATTACATTCCTCCCACAGATGGCAAGCGCTGACGGAATGTGCCGTGTTCCAATGATGCCACAACAGGCTCTGGGAACACAGAAGGTGGTATTCAGAAGTGGCATAATTCTGAATGCCAGTTATGGCAGGGAAAGACTTGTGACTTCTCAAAGGTCAGCCAGAGTGGGAGAAAGGGTGGCTGGGCTGAGTCATACCCTCCAACTGTCCCAATTTGGTAGGGACAATCCAGATTAATCCTCTGCCGTTCCATTTTTTCAGCAGCTTTTAAAATGTCCTGGCTTCCTTTCCCCTTCCCACTTTTACCCTTCAGCTTACTTCTATTGCTGCAAACTGAGTTGTTGTTATTGTTGTGTGCCTTAAAGTCGTTTCCAGCTTATGGCAACCCTAAAGTGAACCTATCTCGGAGTTTTCGGCATGCTGAGAGTGTGAGAGGTGCACAAGATCACCTGGGGAGTTTTCGTGGCCGAGCAGGGAATCCAACTCTTGTCTCCAGAATTGTAGGCAATGCTCCAACCTCTTACACCATGCTGGCTCTCTGCAAACTGAGTGCAAAGTACAAAAGTAGTTTGCGATAAATTAACTCAGCGGAGGGGAATGTGCAGAATCTTGCCGTTCCCCAGTACGCTCAGGCAAAAGCAAATGGCTACAGCTTCTTCTAGCTTTTCCGTTCCTCCTCATGAATAACTTTGGCCATTTTGACCACACCCTGATGTTGGTTGGCCACGTATGTCCTGGTTTTCATCTGTGAACTGCTAGAGGGGTTGCTAAATGGACTTTTGGTTCTCTGCCCCCCAACTCTTATTCCGAAATGGCTCAAACCTAAGCAGCAAAACCAACCAAACTGAGAATCACGTGGACCCCCAGCTGACAGCAAACGAATGCCAGAAAGCCTAGTTTGGGGGTGGGTGGAGGTGGAGAAATTACATCATTGCTTTGTTTTATCCTGTTCCATCTGATTGCATTTGAGTAATATTTCTCTGTGTGTGTCTGTGCCCACCCGCTTTTCCTCTGCCGCAGCACACAAACCCCACCTACTGGTGCAGATTTTCTGCCGCACAAAATAAAATAAGCCGCCCACAGACACAACATAACACCAAAACACACACAGACACACAGACACACACACACTCATCTTTTGCTCGTACAGATGGACCGCATCACAGTTGCTGCTTGTGGGTGGATGGGAGGGAGGGAATTGTCAGCACGAGAAAAAGAAAATAAGAGGAGGGGAAAAGAAGATACAATCCCAAGCCGCCCTCAGAAATAACAACAGTCAAGTTCTCTCAGAGGACGGATTCTGGTGCAGATCGATTTTGCTAGTTTGACACAGGAGCTGAGGGAAACACATGCCACGATGTGGGCTTCCGGTGCATCTCCTCCAATATTTCACTGATTAAAACAGGGATTTGTGTGGCCGAACTATATCAGAGGATGGTCAAGGTGGGAGAATTTATTAATGAGGAAGAACAGATAGTTTGCTTTTCCTGGACTCACTGGGAAGGGCAAGATTCTGTCCCCTTCTGCCCTCTCTGCTGAGTTCATAAAATCATGGAATTGTAGAGTTAAAGGGACCCCAGGGGGCATGACATATGGCAGAATGGGGTTGGACTGGATGGCCCTTGGGGTCCCTCCAACTCTATGGTTCAAGTTGCAGCAACAAATGAATTCAGTTTGGAAATCGTAGCATCCATAAGATGAGCTAGAGATTTGCACAGAGACCTTTTCTATGCCTGGAGGAAGATGAGAATTTGTACCTTCATCTGCCACCTAGAGATGACCCATGAAAACTGGACACTCAGGGCCTTGAGGTCTGGTAATCCTGGACTCCACCTTCCTTTTAGAGCAATCTTTTAGAGCAACCTTCTCATGTCCCACAGCCTCTCACGTCCCTGCTTCGTATTTCAAAATTTTCAAAAAACGTTGTGGTGCACCCTCTCCAAGACAGCACTAAATAAGGAATTTGTGTAATTTCTTCTACTCATTTTCAGGCAGATTCTCCCATTTGGGGGCTTTTTTTCCCCTATGATGGGGGCACTTAGGGTAATCTAGGATGCAGGAAGTGCAAAAAAAGACTTGGCAGGCCACTCGCCACTCAGTTCCAGCCTCTCTAGGACAGGAAGAGTGGAATGAACATGTAATAAATAATACTCAAGTATCCTTTGTCAGTGTGGGAGGGTAAAAACCCCAAACAAAATTCCATTTTTGCTCTGCATAACATTCCTTTTTGTCCCTTTGAAACCCAACTCGGAGGCAAAGCTGCCCTAGCATAAGAGGTTCCTAATCTGCAATGCATTTTTAAAAACATTTTGCATGGGGCTTACCGTTGTCCAGTCACGGGTTCCCTTTTTTGTAGGCCCCAAGAGTGAAGGGACATTGTCCTGAGTTGAACTCTGGAGACTCGGATGGGCCGAGGCAGCCAAAACGGAATTTCCTTTGTCCGCCGCTGGAGGAACAAACCCACTTCCAGCTGCATCAACACAGAGAGGGCCACTTATTTGGGGTCTGGAAGAACACAGTGACGGCTTTCTTGAAGCTGACAAGAGATGTTTTTCCCACACCCAGAAAGGCCACTGCAAAACACAGAGGTGATATTTTATAAATGAGATGGCACAGTATTAAGACCGCCAGATTTCAGGGCCAGAGTCTTCAGTTTTCTGGGTCATCGTCAGCTAGGAGACAAGAGTAGAAGTCCTGGAAACCATGAAGCCCTGTGAATTGATCACAGATTTGATTATCTGTGGTTTATTTGTGATTATTTGTGAATTTCCCTCATCTCAAGTGAATCCTGGGGTGGAATTTGTTGCTATGTGCTTTGAAGGGGATTCTCGCTTACAGGGTTTTTGCAGCAAGATTTCTTCAAAGATTTGCTGTTACAGTCCTGTGAGGCCAAGAGGCTGTGATTTATGAGGGCTTTTTGTGCGCAAATTTGTAATGTATCTGCTTATAAGACGTTGTAATTACAATAGAGCTTTCAGCCTTGGCAATGGCCAGAATTTGTGGCCGTTACTCTGATGTTTTCCTGATTAAAGCTTTTGCAAACATCTAAACTGAGTCTTTGGGATAGAAATTACCCCCTGCGTGACACTGATGTCTGTAAACTAAAAACTTAACCTGGGTGTGTATGTGTAGCTGTGGGCTTTCTCACTGAGTTTGTTCTTACTTTTGGTACTTCTCCTCTGAAAAGAAATAGGTGGGTGGAGATCTTTTTTAACAACACTTTATTTCCACTAGTGGGTTTTTAAAAATAAATAAATAAAAGGTTGACACCCATTCTTTTGTTTCCCTCATATTTTTATTTTATTTAAACTGATAAACTAAAACAAACCATTTCTCTTCAACACCTCCAGGACAGACAAGAAGTTTTATTAGAGATACAGATATAGTTAAGATAGATAGATAGTTAGATATGGTCATCCAATTTGCCCCATCACAGTTCTAAATTTTTCTGTAGCCCTCCAAAACAGAAAGGTGCGGACAGGTGGAATGCCTCTTACAGAATTAAAACAAGCTCGGTAGAGGAACAAAGATGGCACAGACATTGCTTAGCTATACAGAGCGGTGATTTGTTGCAGAAGCTCCAGTGGAAAAGGGACAAAGGATATGTAAAATATATACCCCTTCCCCTTCGCCGGATTTATTGGAAAGCACCGAAACAGGTAAGCGCTTCAAAAGTTACGAAAAGCCATCCCCTCTGTCTCTTTTCGGACAAGCAAAGTTCTTTGTGCCAGCTGACATTTTAAAGAAATATCTCCCCAGCTACTTGAAAGGAGGAGGGGAAAAAAGTCACAGAACCAGAAGAGAAAAAGAGAAAATAAGTTAAATCTATGTACAAGGTCGCGTTAGGCAGAATTTACAAGCAATTGAAGCAGAGGTGTTTTCCCCTATTGGCATATGTGAGAGGTTCTTCAGCAACATCACAGATATCGTGATAGGCCACCAAGGGAGCAGGAAACCCATTTGGCCATCAGTGCAAAAATTAAAAAAAAAATGGTAAAGGAGGGAACTCAACACCCCACTTATTCTGGTGAAACAAAGGACACACCTTCCAACATTTCACAGGAAAACTGGGACATTTGGCCAAGCAACATCAGAACGAGGAGGAGAAGGCAAAAATTATTCACGAAGAAGAACACACAGGCTCAGGAGAGGCTGCAGCGGTTAATTTTTGCTTGAACCTCTTGGGAAGGGCAAGAAACAACCTTCTCCTTTTGTCTCCTCTCTTCTCTGCTGAGTGCAACATACTTTGCAGTTTGCAAGTAAGCTGAGGACAAAGGGAGGGATTGGGTACTGGAGAGAGAAACTGGGACGTTTTAAAAGCAGCTGGAAAAGTGGGACAGCAGAGAATTAAGGGGGACTGTCCCTGCCAAATCATGCCGTTTGGAAAGTATGGAAGGATTTGCGTTCTGCAATATATCTGCAATGGGACAAGATAGCTGGGAGTGGAAGGGAGCTGGACAATAGGCATTTCTCATGCTTGGATTTGTGAGGTGACCTGCATCCACTGATGGGTGTCTTTTTACACTTTTAATTAAATAATACCACCATGAGACTGGCTCTAGAGGTGAAACAAATCAGGGTAAAGGAGGAACATGTCCAGAGGAGGGCAACCAAAATGATAGAAGGCCTGGAAACCATGAAGCCCTAGGAGGACCAGTTTAGGGAGCTGGTGATGTTTAGCCTGGAGAAGAGAAGGTTAAGAGGTGACATGATAGCCATGTTTAAATATGTGAAGGGATGTCATATGGAGGATGGAGCGAGTTTGTTTTCTGCTGCTGCAGAGACTAGGACATGGAGCAATGGCTTTAAACTTCAGGAAAGAAGTTTCCATCTAAACATTAGGAAGGACTTCCTGATGTTAAGAGCAGTTTTGACGGTGGAATGCACTGCTGCCTGGGAGTGTGCTGCCTGGGAGTCTCTTTCTTTGGAGGTTTTTCAAAAGAGGCTGGATGGGAATGCTTTGATGGTGTATCCCTGCATAGCAGAATGGGGTTGGACTGGATGGCCTTTGGAGTCTCTTTCAGTTCTGATTCTGTGAGGAAGAGAGGTGAGAGTTAGAGCCAAATTCACCGGCCCCGGGAAGTCTGAGGAAGAAAAATACTGCCTTTCTAAGTGCTCCCCTGAGTATGACTCTTTCCTCAATAGTGTTCAACTGCAATATAAAAGGGAGACAGCAAAGCCTCCAGCATTTCACAGACGTAAACCAGGTTGCCTGTGTCCAAAGGCCATCGGAGTGTGGTCAACATGGCAAAAGTTATTAATGTGGAAGAACAGACAAGCTAGGAGAGGTTGTCAAAGTTTGTTTCAGCCTGCCCCCCTGCTCTCCTGTCCCCTTTGCCTGGAAGCTGCTTTTGCCCCTTGAACTCAGTTTGCAGCAATGGAAGTAAGGTGAGGACAAAGGAGAAAAGTGGGAGGAGGAGGAGAAACTGGGACATTTTAAAAGGAGCTGAAAAAATGGGACAGCAGAAAATTAATCAGGATCGTCCCTGCCAAATTAGGACAGTTGGAGGATATGATATACTGTCAGGTCAGCTTTCCTCTCTCTGTCATGTTTTGGGTAGCTGCTTTGTCGTGATGCCTTGCAGTCTCTATTTTGAGAGGATGAAGGGATCCGCTGGTGAGTGGTGTGCTGGGAACACGGGGAAGATATTGTAATGAACTGTGATAGGAGAGCAGATGCAGGCAGATAGTCTTGGCTGCAAGGTTGAACTGTTGGCAAGCTGAAGGAGAAAATGGGAGTTGGTGGCCTATGTGGCTCTCCAGCTGAATGTTGCCCATCCCAGTTTTAAAGCAAGCATCTCATTCTCCCACTCTCCTTCCTAATCCCCCAGTGCCATTGCTGGTGAGAAAAACTGTGTGAGTTGCAGTCTAAGTCTCTGAAACTCCCCACCCAAATGAAACACCAGGTGACTGGATATGACGTGACAAAGTGGGAAGGGGATGTGACCATTGGAAATGTACAGTTAAAGGGTAACCAGAAATGGGTGGGTTGCTGGGAGGAGGGAGAGGGTTTTGGGGGGAGCTGAGATGATCTGGAAGCGGGAGGAGCTCTTAGAGAGCCGTCTTGTCCAAATCCACTTTGACTGGGAGTAGGCCGGCCTCCTCGTTTTCGTCTGCTGGGCAGATGGCCACAGCGATGAGTGGGCGCAGTGAATATGGCATCGGGCTGTCCAAGTCTTCAAGGAACTCCTTGTCCCCATTGATGCTCAGGGGCTGGGAAGAAAGAAGAATTGATATATTTTGTTTTGGAAAAACACTGACAGCCAGAAATAATATGGTGATTGGAACTGTAAGATCTACGGACAGTAGTGCGCATGCTGGTAAACTCAATGTGCTGTACATGGATTTATACCTCTGTACCAAGTTTGGAAATTTCAATTAGTGCAAAACATGGTAGCCAGATTGTTTACTGGTACACCTAACACTGGCCATATTACATCAATATTAAAATCACTTAATTGGCTGCCAATTTGTTTTTAGGCAAGATATAAATATTGATTTCTACCATTAAAACACTACATGGTTTATGACAATGGTCATTTCTGGACTACACTGTTATTCTACTTTCAACCTCCTATGGAATCCTGGGGTTTGTAGTTTAGGAAGGGACATTTAGAATTCTCAGCCAGAGAGTTCTTTGGCCTCAGGAAACTACAAACCCCGGAATCACACAGGATGTTGAAAGTGAAATAACAGCACTATGTAGTGTGGAAATGGCCTTAGTAGACCACAAGCTGAACATGAGCTAGAAGTGTGATGTGGCATCCAAGAAAGCCAACACGATTCTTGGTTGCATCAATAGGAGTATGGTATCTAGATCAAGGGAGGTGATGGTACCACTCTATTCTGCTTTGGTCAGATCTCATTTGAAATCCTGTGTCCAGTTCTTGGCACCTCATTTCAAGAAGGATATTGACAAGCTGGAGAATGTCCAGAGGAGGGCGACCAAAATGGTAAAAGGCCTAGAAACCATGACACCTTGTGAGGAGCATCTTAGAGAGCTGGGTATGTTTAGTCTGCAGAAGAGAAGCTTAAGAGGGGACATGAGAGCTATGTTTAAATATTTGAAAGGATGTCATATTGAAGAGGGAAGAGGTTTGTTTTCTGCTGCTCCAGAAACTAGAACAAGGAGCAATGGATTCAAACTACAGCAAAAGAGATTTCATCTAAACCTCAGGAAGAACTTCCTGACAGTCAGAGCTGTCCAGCAGTGGAATATCCCGCCTTGGAGTGTAGTGGAGTCTCCTTCTTTTGAGCAGAGACTGGATGGCCGTTTGCAGGGGGTGCTTTGAGTGTGTGTTCCTGCATGGCAGGCTGTTGGACTAGATGGGGTCCCTTCCAGTTCTGTGATTCTCTAACTTCCCAAATCCTGCAACCACCTTGGCCAACGAAGGAGTCCTGGGAGCCCAAGGGAGACTCTTTCCCACCCCCAGCTTCTCCCCGTACCTGGGTCTTGACGTGCTGATCCGGCGCAGTCACCAAACTGGCGCAGCTCAGCCAGAGCATCACCACGATGGAGAGGAAGAGACAAGCGGCCAGGATCCAGCGAGGCAGCCCCGAACGCCTGTAACACCCGGATGCCCCCCGCCAAAGAGAGACGACGAGGTTACGGCTGGCCATGGGAACGGAGGAGGAGGAGGAGGAAGAAGAGGACGCTTCAAAATGGCTGATGGAGAGGGAAAAGGAGTGGGCCGGTGTGGGAGGGAGGAGAGGGCTGTCAGCGACACAGAAGTAGGACAAGAGGCTATCACTTCCCTCAGCTGGGTACACTGAGCTGGACCCTGTGGCAGTTGGTTGTGGCAGTGGAACTGCTCTGGGTTCTAGTCTGATCTTTAGAAGAAGAGCACCAAGGTGCTGTGTGCCATCCTGCAAAAAGGCACAGAATCTTCTTTAAAATTCAGACTGAAACCAGGAGCAGATTCAGAAACATCCCTAATCTGGGAGCCATTAATCAAAAAATGCCTGTCCACACTGCCTGGACACTTCACAAAACCCTGTGTGGGGGAAAAAAACCCACCCTGCCCTTTTTCCAACACCAGGACTCAATGCGGTTTACAAATAGCCCCACCCCTTTCCCGTTAAGACAAATAGCCCCTCCCCTTCTCCAAGGAGGCCCCACCCTCTAACTGAAGCAAACCCCTCCCACTCTATAAGTCAGGGCGAATAACTGTGGAAAGCTAGGGGGCTGCATGAGCCCCCCAAGAGAACGTGAAGGGCCGTGTTTCCTCATTAAATTTTAGCAGACGCGAGGGAACATTTATTTATTTTTTTCAGATCTATCCTCCTTTATTGAAAGGCCCTGAGCAAAGAGTTTATTTCTTTTTCTCCACCTCCTGCTTGGCCATTTCCTTTGGTGTATTTAGCCCTGATCCCAAAGAGCCGAGCATTTGCCCGGGGCGTGTGCAAGGACGGAATATTTATTTTGATTTAAGGAGTTGCTGCAGATCAGAAACTCACAACTGGGACTTACTATTCTCCACATGGAGGGCAAAGCTCATTCTTATCTACCTTTTTAAACCAAGCTGAATTCCTTTGCAGAAGGAATAATTTTGTTGGGATGGAAGATCCCAATATAATTTTTGAATTTGGAACTTTCTCTCTAGGGAGGCTAAAATGGCCCCCTCCTTGCTTTCTTGCTTTCCATCGGCAGAGGAAAACTTTTTATTATTCACGCAGGCTTTTAGAACCGAAGGCTGTTAACAAAGGGTCTGTCCGTGTTGTATAATTCTAAACTGTATTGTTTAGCTTTCAAAAATCTTTTTAGTGTGCATATATTTTTAAAATATGGTTGATAGTTTCAATTTGGGTTTAATATTGACCTTTTCTATTTTTTAAATTGCAATTGCCTTAGGGTCACCATACGTTGGAAATGAAATAAATAAAGATGACAATAATAATAATAATAATAATAATAATAATAATAATAATAATAATAATAGTAGTAGTAGTAGTAGTAGTAGTAGTAGTAGTAGTAGTAATAATGTCTATAATTTTGCCTTTAAAAATGAAAATGGTATTTTCCTCAAGATGAATCCTGCGGAACTGATTTATGTCTTACACTGGGGAGCGGCTTCTTCCAGAATTATTCCTACACCTGACACCACTTTAGACTTCTGGGAGTCTGTCTGCTTTCCGCCTCCTCCTTTATCCTCGGTTCCTCCCTTTCACTGTCTTTCCAGAATAACAACTCGCCCAAATCCACTCAGCTGTCTTACTTGGACATGCATCCGAGGAAATCATGTTCCGGAGGCGCCGGAGTGTCCGCCGGGGGCTGGACTTTGGCTTTGCTCTTTGGCTCTTCAACCGGAGGTCTTTCCAGCTTCTCTCGAAGACCTGAGGAAGCAAAGAAAAATGACTCTCTCGGTTTATAACTCATAAAGCAATTACAGATCGACGTACCCTCCAAAAGTTTGCAGATGGAAACTGGGACAGGTGAGGCCAGGCAATTGGTCAAGATGGCAAAAGTTGTGACTGAGGAAGAACACACAAGTTAGGAGAGACTGCAGCAGTTTGCTTTTGCCCGAACCTCCTGAGAAGAGCAGGATTCTGTCCCCTCCTCTCGTCTCCTCTCCTCCCTCTGCTGCTGAATTAACAGAGTGCAAACTAAGTTTGCAGCAACTGAAGTACATTAAACACAAAGGGGGAAGAAAGGAGAGAGAAACTGGGAGATTGTAAAAGCAGCTAAAAAGAGGGATGGCAGAGGGTTAATTAGGACGGTCCCTGCCAGACTGGGACATTTCATCTGTTACAAAAAAAATGACACCCCTTCACCCAGCAACAACAAGGGGAACACCAGGCTATCTGGGGGGAAAGAGACTAGCCCAGTGGCAGAACAACCTGCACTGCATTCAGGAGGTCCCAGATCAATTCTCCACATCTCCAGCTAAGACTGGGATTAGACTACAAGTCCAGGAGACTCCTGTCTGAAATCCCAGTGATTTCTTGCCAGTTGGTGCACACCAGTCATTTCCAACCTTTGACCCTCCAGGTTTTTGGGACTTCAGCTTCCAGAAGCCCCAGCCAGCTTGGCTAACATTCAGGAATTCTGGGATCTGAAGTCCAAAAAACCAAAAGTTGGGAACGGCTGGTGTAGACAATACTAGATAACTAGACAGATCACCAGCCTCAATGAGTAGAAGATGAGTTTCTTGCAATCTTGTTTCCTCTGTCCGTGGTCCTGATGCCCAAGCTGCTTTCTGTGGTTTCTGTGGTGTGGGCTTTGCCACTGCTGCCTATTCACCCACCTACCTGTGTATTTCTGGCAGTACTTCAATAATTTCTTTAAATAAGTTACATCCCACTGGAGAGGTTGAGGTGTCCGAGGGGAGCCCCCTGCCCCCAAAGACTCAGACACGAAGCAGTGGTTTCAAACTCCAGGAAAAGAGATTCCATCTAAACATTAGGAAGAACTTCCTGACAGTAAAAGCAGTTTCACAGTGGAATCTGCTGTCTGGGAGTCTGATGGAGTCTCTTTCTTTGGAAGTTTTTAAACAGAGGCTCGATAACCATCTGTTAGAAGTGCTTTGATTGTGTATTCCTCCATGGAAGAACGGAGTTGGACTGGATGACCCTTGGGGGCTCTTCCAACTCTAATTCTTAACATCTTGTCTGATTCTCTGATTCTTAACATTTTGTCAAAACCTCCTTGTCAAATCTCCTTGCAATTTGAACCCACTGCTTTGATAGTCAGTTTCTTCGATTGAAAATGAGAAGGAATTTCTTGACAATTGGGGCAGTGGAACCAATGACCTGGAGAGGCGGTGGACATTTTCAGAAAGAGGCCGGACAGCTATCTGCTGGAGATGGTTTAGAGCAGTGATGTAGCCTCGAGTCAATGGGCTTGGACTCAAGTCAGACTTAAGTCACTTCAGCGACTTGACTTGGCAAAAATTACACACTGATTCGACTCAACTTGAGACTTGCATATTTTTAGAGACTGAATTGGTACCCTTGGTTCAGTAACATAACACATTCATCCAGAAACCTTACAATTTACTGGTCACATGATGATCTGTCTCAAGCCCAAAGTGTGGACACATTTCTCAGAGAGAGGAGCAAATGGACTTGAAGTGGGGTTGAGGTCTCCTTAACAGCCTGTCCCTGCTACGTGTAGGAGGAGCTTTCTAAAGTTTTTCCTAAGAGTAGAAGGCAAGCTTTGCAAATGGGAAGTAAGTAAGATCCTGTTCCCCGCTTCCGAAGATGCAGATGGAAAAATCACAAAAGTGGAGGGCCCACTCTACTTAAATTGTTAAAACTGACTTTATTCAACTCTGTCCAGAAATTCTGGAATACAGGTTGAGGTATAAAGTTGGCTCCCAGACTTGAGACTTGTCTCGAGACCTGACTTGAAAGTATCTTGCAAGGACTTGAGACTCGACTTGAGACTTGAAGATAGAGACTTGAGATTTTGAGCAAAAGACTTAAATACATCATTGGTTTGGGGGAGATCCTGCACTGAGCAGGGGATGGATTCACTGGCTTAGGGGCGCCCTTCCAACTCTATGGTTCTAAGGCTTTTTCTGCAGACAGGCATTGTCCTGTGATGGCGACATGAGCGGGACGTCGCAGTTCCATCTTTCTCCTGTTGCCAATTGGTGAGATTGTGGAATAAATCATTGATGGGTTTTCCCTGTCAATGATGCCCAATTGTGCAACCTTCTTGCGCTTACCTGCCCTGTGGAAGGCTTGGAAACACAGTGGAGGTGCTTCTTGCCCCATTGTAGCATGGGAAAGTACCTGACTGTGCTGCGGAAGGAAGAGGTGTGTCCATCGCGCTCCCTTCTGCAGGGAGCCAGTCCAGTGTGGAGGGGAACATTCTCGTTGCGCTCCCTTCCTGGCAGAGGCACTGACCGGATTGCAACCGGAGGACAACACGATAAAGTAAGGTGCAGAAAGGGCCTAAGATTCATTTGAAATACTGCCTTTACCTGACATAATTTACCTGTATGGGGCCTGAGGGTGTTTGCAGTAGAAGGTGTCCAGGCTTTCTCTGAAACCTCCGATTTGGGTGCCTGGACTTCTGGAATCGGATATTCAATTTCTGGTTGAGACTGAAGAGAAAAGAGGGGAAAAAGAGACTTGAACCCACAACCAAGGAGAATCCAAGCTTGAAAAGTCACTTTTTTTTTTCAAACTTTTAGATTACAAGGGGCTCAGCAGCCAGGCTGGGGAAATCTGGGCATGAGTTATATTATGGTTGTTTTGTTGGGGAACCTGGCCAGGTTTTTGTAGAGAGTCTTCTATTTGACGTACACTGGGGATGAAAATATAAAATACCTCTCGTTTGAAAGTTTGTTTTCCTTCCCAATTCCTGTAAAAAATATTTTGTCAGTCATTTTTTTGTGGCTCCTAAAATTTTCATAGGGTCGTAAGCACCATGCCTCATGGATAAGGCGGCCCAGAACAGGCAGCTAACAAAGTATTGCAATGCTAAGAAGGGTCTGCAAGGTGGGTGTGGACAGGAAGGACGGTGTAGCAATTAGAGTCCAGGTGAGGAACCTCTTTTAGCTCAGGGCCGGAGGCAGATTCAGCGAAGATATTAGCAATGTTCTAATGTTCAATTAGAAAGCAAAAAAGAATCCAAACGTTCCTTAAACAAGAAACTCCTGATTTGGTTATGCTGCAGGAAAGTCACCACAAGGGGGACCCTGTAGTTGCTTATTCAAAATTCCAATCGAGAGCTAATGGGTCATTAAATCCGTGGGGTGGGGGGGTATAGCAACAGCCTGAAAACTCACATTTTTGATTACAGATACTCTTGGAGACCCTAAAGTCCTGTTATGTTTTTGTTAAAGTTATTAATCAACGGTAAAGTATCCCCGAGAAAACTCACAATGGAATCCATATATTCTCCTAATGTAAACCAGGAGAGTTTCCTCAGGGATACTTTACCGTTGATTAATAACTTTAAAGGAGTAGTAGTTACTATTAGGGGAAATTTAAATGCAGCCGCTTATGATTTAGATAGATCCAGTGGCGACTCTTCGAATTATGTGTGTGTAAACTCAGCATTCAAATAATTTGAGTTATCTGATGCACGGGCCATTTCCGCACTACGTTGTTATAGTGCTATTATTCCACTTTCAACCCCTGGGGTTTGCTGTTTAGGGAGGGGCATTTAGGATTCTCGGTCACAGAGCTCTTGGGCCTCAGGAAACAACAAACCCTAGAATTCCACAGAAGGGTTGAAAGTGGAATAATAGCATTATAACAGTGTGGTGCAGAAATGGCCATCATTGTTTCTTTCTCCTTAATGACTATTTGATATATGGATAAATAACTAAAAAACAAAACAAAAAATACTGTAGACTCGTTCTTTTTATACTTAATGGTTAGCCTTTTGGAGAGTGTATTGAATGGTGTGTATGTTTTGACATAAAAAATAACATAATGTTACATTTTTATAGGATATAGTTAACTCAGGATATAGGACATAGGTAATTCAGTTTTGTCCTGTTTCTTTTTTAAAAATTTCGAAGAGATTTGTATTTATGTTCTGTTTTTAAACCAGGAAGAAGGCCTTTTCTCATATAAGCTGAAAGGCATTGGGCTATTTTTCTTTTTCCATTTTAAAATTTTTAATTGTGTCATATGTTGATAAACTACAAAGTTTGACCAACATCGTTCTATTTAAAAGCTAGTTTCAATCATGGCACTCAGTGACAGCAATACAACACTTTTTTCACAAAGTGATGAATATTAAAAATATGCCATAAATCCATTTGAAAACTAGTATTCTAACACATGTTGTGTTATGACAACATACTTTTCATCTAACTCCTTCCTGAGCTACTTCGAGTGTTTTTATTTTTTTTGTTTTACGGCATTAAATGCATTATCTTTGATCACTTTAAAATACTGGAGCAAGTGGGATAATACCAACATTACACATTTAAAGTAATTAATGCAAATATTCAGCTTTTTAAAGGAATAAACAGTTGACCATCCATCAGCATGTGGTGTTTGTCTCCTTTTTGTTTCCTTTGGACTACAACTACCATCCTCCCCAACAGCATGGTAAAGGATGATGGGAGGTGCAGCCCAGGAACATTGGCAGCCCAAGTCTGTCTTTGCCTGTCCAGCCCCTGCCGTCACACCAAATGTTTTGGCTTCGTTTCTCATCGTTTCCCCCGCCGGCCCCCTTCCACTATCCTCGAGTTTCCACCACCTACCTGGAATACCATGACTTTCCCATCGTCCACCTGAAGGTAGAAGGTCCACGTGGAGGAAATGAAACTCTGGGCAGAGCTGACGATGTCGTTACAAAAACTGGATACCAGGTCAAAGACAGAGAACGAAGCAGGTTTCGGGTCCTGAACCTGTAATATGACAAAGAAAATTGGTTTCCCCGTGTCCAGTTCTGGGCACCTCAATTCAAGAAGGAGATGGACAAGCTGAAGCATGTCCAGAGGAGGGCAGCCAAAATGGTGAAGGGTCTGGAAGCCATGAAGCCCTCTGAGGAATGGCTGAGGGAGCTGGGGATGTTTAGTCTGCAGAAGAGAAGTTTAAGAGGGGACATGATAGCCACGTTTAAGTATTTGAAGGGATGTCATGTCGAAGAGGGAGCAGGCTTGTTTTCCGCTGCTCCAGAGACTAGGACAAGGAGCAATGGATTCAGGCTACAGGAAAAGAGATTCCACCTGAACCTCAGGTAGAGCTTCCTGACAGTTAGAGCTGTCCTGCAGTGATGCTGCCTCCATGGAGAGTGGTGGAGTCTCCTTCTTTGGAGATTTTTAAGCAGAGGCTGGATAGCCATCTGTTGGGAATGCTTTGATGGGTGTTCCTGCATAGCAGGAGGTTGGACTGGATGGCCCCGGAGTCTCTTCCAACTCCATGACTCTATGATTCTATGATTGTAGGACAATACAGCTACACCCTTGTTCCTGGGCATTCCTCCTTTAACAGAAAATCGGGTACCAAAGGGAGGGATAGGGAAGTGATAGCAGTACCCCTCTATTCTGCTTTGGTCAGACTCCACCTGGAATCCTGGTCCAGTTCTGGGCACCACAGTTCAGGAAGGATGTTGACAAGCTAGAAGGTGTCCAGATGAAGGCGACCAAAATGCTAGAAAGCCTGGAAACCATGAAGCCCTAAGGGAGCTGGCTGTGTTTAGCCTGGAGTCGAAAAGGTGAAGAGGGGACATGATAGCCATGTTGAAATACTTGAAGGGATGTCATATGGAGGAGGGAGCAAGCCTGTTTTCTCCGGCTCCAGAGACTAAAGCCCTTTCCACAGGATATTGTTGTCCTGCACTGGAGATGGAAGAAGGACGGGTCCCGGATGATGCTTCTGCACGACGTCGTCCGTGTCTCATCATTCTCCTGTCCCCAGATGGCATGACTGCGCTTGAAATCATTGACAAGTTCTTCCCATCAATGACTGGCAATTGTGCAGCCGTCCCACTGCCCTCTCACACTAACCTGACCTATGGAGGGTCAGGAAGCACAATGGCCTCACTTCCTGCCCCAGCGCAGCCTGGCACATCATCATGCCTCCTCCATTCCCACAGGCAGCTGGTGTGAAGAGGGGCCCTCCTGTCATGCTCCCTTCCTGGGAGAGGCTTTACTGGGATTCTCACAGGACACCGCCAGGATCTGGTAACATGCGGAAAGGTTGGGCATACAGAGGATGGACCAAGCCTGTTTTCTGCTGCTCCAGAGACCAGGACAAGGAGCCATGGCTTCAAACGCCAGGAAAAGATATTCTATCTAAATATGAGGGAGAACCTCCTGATGGTATGAGCTGTTTGATCGAGGAATACGCTGCTGCTGAAGAGGGTGATGGATTCTCTTTTTTGGAGATGTTTAAAGAGAGGCCAGTTGGCCATCTGTCAGGGATGCTTTGATGGTGTCTTCCTGCATGGCAGAATGGGGTAGGATTCTCTACGAATCTATCATTCTGTAAGTTACAAGGACAGTCATCTTTCTGTTCCAGGAGGCTGGTCTTTTTATGGGCAGTCGGGAAGAGAGAGAAAGAGAGCAAGAGCCGAGGACCGCATGCCCGTGACTCACTTTACACCTGTCTTTGCAGACAGAAAGTCTGAGCGCGTGGGAACGGTTTGTGTGTCCGTGCAGCCTTTCCAGTGCTAAGAAGGGTCTGGAAGGTGGGTGTGGACAGGAAGGACGGTGTAGCAATTAGAGTCCAGGTGAGGAACCTCTTTTAGCTCAGGGCCGGAGGCAGATTCAGTGAAGATATTAGCAAGTGGGCTGGTGTAGGAAGGGGAATGAAATTCCTGCTAAAGGCAAAAGTGATGACAGCTAAAATAATCTTATCCAGCAAACACTTAGGACAGTGGCCGTGCATATTGACAATAGAAAACAAAATTTCTGAGCAGTAAAGGAAGTTTTCTGTGCAGAAAATATGTGGAGATAATGGTGTTTCTTTCACAAACAGCTCATGTGCATTTTCCACATAATCTAAGTCATAGAATCATAGAATTATAGAAACATAGACACATAGAGTTGAAACAGATGACAATGACCATTGAGTCTCACCCCCTGCCATGCAGGAGCAAACACTCAAAGCACCCCAACAGATGACCATCCAGCCTCTGCTTAAAAACCTCCAAAGAAGGAGACTCCACCACACTCCATGGAGGCAGAAGATTTCACTGCTGGACAGCTCTGACCATCAGGAAACTCTTCCTGAGGTTCAGGTGGAATCTCCTTTCCTGCAGCTTGAATCCATCGCTCCTTGTCCTAGTCCCTGGAGCAGCAGAAAACAAGCCTGCTCCCTCCTCCACATGACATTCCTTCAAATATTTAAACATGGCTATAATGTCCCCTCTTCACCTTCTCTTCTGCAAACTAAACATCCCCAGCTCCCTCAGCCACTCCTCACAGGGCTTCATGGCTTCCTGACCCTCCATCATTTTGGTCGCCCTCCTCTGGACACGCTCCAGCTTGTCCATATCCTTCCTGAACTGTGGTGCCCAGAACTGGATACAGGATTCCAAATGAGGCCTAACTAATGCAGAATAGAGTGGTACCATTCCCTCCCTCAATCTAGACACCATGCTCCTATTGATGCAACCAAGAATCACGCTGGCTTTCTTGGCTTCCATTTTGTGGTACAAGAACCTCCCCCTAGTCTTTCTAAATTGGTTCTAACTTCCAAATTTTGGGTCAAAAGAAGGCACGCCCTAGAACACACTGACTTTCTCAACTAAAATATATCTGTATTCTGATTCTCAGTCCCACCTAAACTGTCAGTAGTCTCTGTATATTCCTTGCATGAAGAAATGAGACCGTTACCTTTTCTTCCATACTTTCCGTCATTGGCAACTGAGTCCTGCAGCCCATCAAACATCCAAATTGCTCCTCTCCGCCCATGTACGCTTCCATGCAGGCTTTGGGTGTCCAAGACAGACAGAAGGAAAGAGAGAGAAAATACAAGGAGAGGGAGGAGGAGAAGAAAAGGGACAAAAGGAACAAGAAGAAACAGTTAGGTATAGGCTGTGAAATTAATAATGATTACTTAATTATTCATTATTAATTACTTATTGGATGTGGGCTCCAGACACCACTTCCATGGTCCCGCAAAGCTTCACTACTACTGCACCCAAGGTTTGCAACCTCTCCTTGAAATTTGGTTTAAAATTTCTACACTTTTTTTAAAAAAAATTAAATGCCTTTTTAAAAATTTTAAAACCCCTGCCCACTACCCAACTTCAGGACCTTCTTTTCCAGGGGAACCTTTCCTCTTGGCAGCTCTGATCAAGCCATGTCGTCCTTTAAAAACCCACCTCTGGTCTTCCTCCTTCTCCACCGGCTTCCTCCTGGCCCGCTAAGGATGGATCGTAGCCCAGTTTCTCAGCACCACAAACCTTCTCCCAGTGCCCCCCCAACACTGTTATAGTGCTATGATTCCCCTTTCAACATGCTGTGGGATTCTGGGATTTGTAGTTGACTGAGGCCAAAGAACTCTCCGGCTGAGAATTCCAAATGTCCTCTCCCTGAACTGCAAACCCCAGGTTTCCATACGATGTTGAAAGTGGAATCACAGCACCATAACAGAGTAGTGTGGAAATGGCTTTGGTGTAGTGGTTTGGGAAACCAGAGTTTGAATCCCTACTCAGCTGTGAAAACCGATTGCATGATCCAGGGCAAGGCACACTGTCTCAGCCTCAGAGGAAAGCCACAGTAAACCCCCTCTGAACAAATCTTTGCAAGAAATCCCCAGGATAGGTTCGCCTTGTTGTTACTGTGTGCCTTCAAGTTGTTTCTGACTTATGGTGGCCCTAAGGTGAACCTATCGTGGGGTTTTCTGGGGCTGAGAGAGTGTGATGCATCCAGGGTCATCTAGTGGGTTTCAATGGCCGAGTAGTTGGAAAGGAGTTGGAAGGCACACAACGACACTTTCCGACCAAGAACTTGTAAAGAAAACTTGCAGCAACCGGCAACATGAATTTAACATTAGGAGGACAAAGACTTTCCCATAGATTCTGGCTCTTTGCCGGCTTCTGGAAGACGTGAGGTCGGGGGAAGAGGGCGAACTTGGCGTCACCACCTGTACTTTGCATTATCTTGGACTGTCTACGGGAATCCGTAGCAGAAGCTCCGAAAAACACCAGAGAGATGACAACGCTAAGTGGGAGAGGGGCTCTGGATAATGTAACTAACCAGGAAGCGAGGAGGGGAAGTGTTAAAAGTGTTAAAACCGGGGAAGAGGACAGGGAAGCCGGAGGAAGGAACCGCAGATGCTGGCTTACCTGAGTCACACTCGGCTCGGGTTGCGTTCAGATCGATGCTGGCGTCCACAAAATGACAGATGGAAAACAGCCGGCAGCCCCGGTAACAGGCGTTGAGAATGGCATCCTGGAGGAGTCAAAGGAAAGAGGGGAGAGGGAATTAGATTGGGGAATAATATGGGATTTTCAAAAAATTATTTATGCAGTATAATAGTAAATTCTCCCCTACCTACCATCTGTCAAAATGTGGAGGTCTGGGCCAAGCCAGGGCTGTGACAATCAGGCAATCAGGTTTAAATTCGCCCTTCTTAGAGAAGCAACACCTTCTATATTGTTGCCACCCCCTGGCTCCCTCTCCACGTTTGTATCTCTCTATTGCTTTCCCTAAACCCACACCCTTGTAGATCTAGGGCAAAGCGTGGTTAAGTTTATCCCAAGGAATGGGCCACCGGTGGTAGCATGCATAACTGATCCAGATTCGAGAGATACTTTATGGACACTGCTCTTTACAAAATTATAATAACATTTTTATTGCACAAACTCACAAGGGGAAAGGTAGTGGGCAAATTAAAGGTTATCAAACCAGTGGCGGAGCTTGGAGTGTGTGGGGGGGGGCGGGAGGGGGTGAGGCTACAGCACGAGGGGTGTGACTAGGGTGCACGGGGGCATGGCTATGGGCCAGGACTCCCCAAAAATATTGCCGCTGGGGGCAAACTGCCTCCCTGCCCCTCACGACCCTACACAATTGTATCAAACAGCAAAATACTTTTAGCTCCAAACCAGCAAACACTTCCCGAACTCTTCCACAATCTCTCTCCTCTCTCCTGAAACTCACAAATGGAACCCACTTCCAAAACCCTGTTTCAGTTATTTTTCTGTTAGGCCAACACCCCCACTTAGTCCCTCCCTCTGGGTACCCTGGGTTCTGTAGTCGGCAACCAATCAATTTAAATCCTCTTTGTTTCTAGAGTGGTTCTATAGACCATGTCCCCCCCCGGGTTCATCACACCGTCCGCTACCACATTCCCTTTCTGCAGCTTACTGGATCCCGGCAGTGTCCCGCAGGGATCTTGGTAGATCCTGTCCCAGGAGCGGAGTATGATAGGAGCGATCCACTCTGCACCGGTTGCCTCTGTGAACGGAGGAAGCACAATGGCGCCGCCTCTTCCTTCCACGACGCCACCGGGCACTGTCCTAGGCTGCCCTGGGGCGGGATGTGCAGCCATTGCGCTTCCAGGACATTTGCATCTAAGAGAAGTGCGGGACGGCAGCGGGAGGACTATGCTACCACCCTGGCCATGAAAATCCATTGGGGGACCTTAGACGCCCCAAAAGACCCCGTGATAGTTTTGCCTTTGAGTTGCCATAAGTGTGAAACAACTGAGAGTAACACAACAACAAGAACGTGGAAGAGAGGGGGAATATGCCATCTGATCCTTTATCTCACCTGCTGGGACATCTTGGGTGCATCACATACTCTCGGCCCCAAAGAAACCCATGTTAGGGTTGCCTTGGGGTTGCCGTAAGTTGGAAACAATTTGGAGGAACACAACAACAACTTTACCAAATACCCATTTGTTCACAGATCTACTCTAAAAACAGGAAAGAACCATGAAAGAATTAGCCGGCTCTCTTGAGCCAGAAACACTGGACCAAAACCGATTCTTAGCCCTCCCAAAAGAGTATTGAACCGGTTGCAGAACAAAGAGTCAATTATTGTGTCAGCCCAATATATACAAATATCTCTAGAGAAGGGATTTAGCCCATTCTTTGGAAACTTATGATGAATATATTTGTTCTTTCTCTCTCTCTCTGAAATATACCAAATCAAATTATAAAGTCATATAGAGGCATGTGTGCGTGCACACACACATATATATTTGTGTGACACTTTTCAGGTTGGTGACACAGTTTTCCAGGTTGGTGACACAGTTTTCAGATGTGCATCATTTCACAACACAGTAATTCAGTTTTACCAGCAAACTGGAGGTTAAACTAACCCCTTGTAAGAGATATGGACACATAGATAAATTGTAATAACAAAATGTATGGGGACACAACATAGCTCATGACAACCTTTCATATATTTTTAAGATGACATGATTTATAAATAATAACATACGTTTCCAGGATTGTAGGCGATGCACCTACACACTTCAGACGACACACTAACGGCACACCATTTGGAAAGCCCTGTCTTACTGTATTGGTCAACCATATAAATAAAAATATAAAACCATATATAGTATGATAAAATGATATAGATAGAGTCCTGGGCCTGTATTATATATACATAATTTTATCATACTATATATTTCATATATATTTATATTGTCGATGTCATGATATCATTCCTTCTTTTCTCTCTGTTTCAAATATGTCAAATCAACTCACTGCATATATGTATTTTATACATACACACATATATATATATATATATATATATATATAGTACAGAATTATCCATTTATAAAAAATATTTGCAAAATAATATATTAAGAGAAATTATGAAGGTACTGAAGGCCCTGTTCATTCCTCTCAATTTGAGAAATAAGAATTCAATACAAAAGACAAAAACAGAGAGAATTCCATGCTCACAAACACACACACACACAATTCATAAGTGCTGTATTGTTCATTCCTCTCTCGCTCTTTGAAATACGTCAGATCAATTTACCTTTTATTTAGTCACCCAGTCTATACCCTGCTTTCTTCTTCCCAAGGGACCCAATTAAGAAATACAAATGACAAAGAATTCTGTCTATCTATCTATCATATATTCATAGATTTATCAATAATGGATATATTTCTTGTTCCTCTCTCTCAAATATATGAAATCACAGTACAAAATGATATATTTATACACCATTACATATATGATATATATCTTATATACATCTTATATATATGAAATCATGTTACAAATTACATATTATAAAACCACCCACACACATATATGTAATATTTCCATTTCCATATATAATGCATCTGTACATATATATATATATATACATACACATATGTATGCATGTGTATATATAATATATATTTAAATATTACATATATATGTACATACATATACACACATATGTATGTGTATATATGTATATGTACAAACATTACAAATGTATATGCGTATATATACATATCTATGTGTATATATAGAAATATTACATATGTATGTTTGTGTGTATATGTATATACATAAATACAAATATATATATATATATATATATATATATATCGTAGGTGTATACACATGTTATGTGTATATATGTATATATGTTATGTGTATATATGTATATATGTATACACATATATACATGTGTGTGTGTATATATATATATATATATATACACACAGGTATATATAGAAATATTATAGAATTATAGAAATATATATATTTCCATATACACATGCATGCACATACCATATATATGGTATGTGTATACACATATGCATGTGTGTATATATACAAATATTACATATATAAAGTTGAAGGCTTTCATGGCCAGAATCCATAGGTTGTTGTGGGGTTTCTGGGTTTTGAGGCCATGTTCTATAAGTATTTTCTCCTGTTAGGAGAAAACAACCTATTACATATATATATTATATATATAATATATATATATATATATAATATATATATATTATTATATATTACATATATAGATGTGTAATATATATACACACACGCACACACACACACATGTATACATTCAAATATTACATATATATGTGCATATACACACACACAGAGTATATGTCACATTTTGCATGAATTTCTAGGGATGCTCCGATGATCAAATCATCCATACAAACATTCACATATATATAGAGTCAGGGAGCCAGATCCACTTTTCTTCTCTGCTCTCCCTTTCCCAACATAACCCAATCCCATTTTTCCGTATAGGAAGCCTTCCTATGAGGTTTCTCCTTCCTTAAAAACTGAGAGTAAGGAAGCAGAGCCCCCCCCCATGATCTCAGCCCCCCAGGAGAGGCGATGTCCGAATTGCCCGGGTGCGGAGGTGGTGCATTTTGCATTGAGAAGGACCTGTCCAGGCAGCTGATTTTTTAAGAAAATAAAATAGCGCTTTTAAATTTTGAAGCCAAGGGAAGCAGGATTGGGGGTCCCCCCAAAGCCCTCTGCAAAACAAGGGGGCGCCCCCACCCCATCCAAAGCCCCCCTAAAGCCGATGGGGAGCCTCCTCCTGCCAAAAGGGGGCCCCCTCCCCATCCAAAGCCCCCCTAAAGCCGATGGGGAGCCTCCTCCTGCCAAAAAGGGGCGCCCCCTCCCCATCCAAAGCCCCCCTAAAGCCGATGGGGAGCCTCCTCCTGCCAAAAGGGGGCCCCCTCCCCCTCCAAAGCCCCCCTAAAGCCGATGGGGAGCCTCCTCCTGCCAAAAGGGGGCGCCCCCTCCCCCTCCAAAGCCCCCCTAAAGCCGATGGGGAGCCTCCTCCTGCCAAAAGGGGGCGCCCCCTCCCCATCCAAAGCCCCCCTAAAGCCGATGGGGAGCCTCCTCCTGCCAAAAGGGGGCGCCCCCTCCCCATCCAAAGCCCCCCTAAAGCCGATGGGGAGCCTCCTCCTGCCAAAAGGGGGCGCCCCCTCCCCATGCAAAGCCCCCCTCTTCGGGGTCCGGCGGGAGGGCCGGCGTTACCTTGGCGGGGCCCCGGGCGGGGGTCCGGCGGGGGCGGCGGAGGCTGCGGGCGCAGCGGCCCCGGCAGGCGGAGATGTCGCCCAGCTGGGCGGCCAGGGGGTCCGGCGGCGGCGGCGGCGGCGAGGGGGCGGCGGGAGCCCGGGGAGGCGGCGAGGAGGGGGCCCGGAGCTCGCCCACCGCCGCCGCCGCCGCCGCCGCCAGCACCCAGGCCAGGGACAGCGGCAGCCGCGCCATGGCGCCTGCGGGGGGGGGGGAAAGGCGGCTGGCCCTCCTCGGGGGACGCGGTCCCGCCCGGTCCAAGGGCGGAGGAGGAGGAGGAGGAGGAGGAGGACGGGGAGGAGGGTGGCGGAGGCGGAGGATGGAGGAGGCGCGCCCGAGCGGCAGCGGAGCAGCCTGGGAAAGAGGGAGGCGGGAGGGAGGGAGCGAGGGGGAGGAGGAGGAAAGAGGTGCCGGGGCTCACGGGGAGGAAAGGGGAGAAGGATGGGCTGGAAGGAGGTCCTGGGGCTCATGGGAAGGAAAGGGGAGAAGGATGGGCTGGAAAGAGGAAAGAGGTCCTGGGGCTCACGGGAAGGAAAGGGGAGAAGGATGGGCTGGAAGGAGGAAGGAGGTCCTGGGGCTCATGGGAAGGAAAGGGGAGAAAGATGGGCTGGGAGGAGGAAAGAGGTCCTGGGGCTCACGGAGGTGGGAGGGGGAGATGGGCTGGGGAGGAGGAAAGAGGTGCCGGGGCTCACGGGAAGGAAAGGAGAGAAAGATGGGCTGGGAAGAAAAAAGAGGTCCTGGGGCTCACGGAGGGGGGAAGGGGAGATGGGCTGGGGAGGAGGAAAGAGGTGCCGGGGCTCACGGGAAGGAAAGGAGAGAAAGATGGGCTGGGAAGAAAAAAGAGGTCCTGGGGCTCACGGAGGGGGGAAGGGGAGATGGGCTGGGGAGGAGGAAAGAGGTGCCGGGGCTCACGGGAAGGAAAGGAGAGAAAGATGGGCTGGGAGGAGGAAAGAGGTGCCGGGGCTCACGGGAAGGAAAGGAGAGAAAGATGGGCTGGAAGGAGGAAAGAGGTCCTGGGGCTCACGGGAAGGAAAGGAGAGAAAGATGGGCTGGGAGGAGGAAAGAGGTGCCGGGGCTCACGGGAAGGAAAGGAGAGAAAGATGGGCTGGGAGGAGGAAAGAGGTGCCGGGGCTCACGGGAAGGAAAGGAGAGAAAGATGGACTGGGAGGAGGAAAGAGGTGCCGGGGCTCACGGGAAGGAAAGGAGATAAAGATGGGCTGGAAGGAGGAAAGAGGTCCTGGGGCTCACGGGAAGGAAAGGGGGGGAAAGATGGGCTGGGAGGAGGAAAGAGGTGCCGGGGCTCACGGGAAGGAAAGGGGGAGAAAGATGGGCTGGGAGGAGGAAAGAGGTGCCGGGGCTCACGGGGAGGAAAGGGGGAGAAAGATGGGCTGGGAGGAGGAAAGAGGGGCTGGGGCTCACGGAGGTGGGAGGGGGAGATGGGCTGGGGAGGAGGAAAGAGGTGCCGGGGCTCACGGGATGGAAAGGGGAGAAAGATGGGCTGGGGAGGAGGAAAGAGGTGCCAGGGCTCACAGGAAGGAAAGGAGAGAAAGATGGGCTGGAAGAGGAAAGAGGTCCTGGGGCTCACGGGGAGGAAACGAGAGAAAGATGAGCTGGTAGGAGGAAAGAGGGGCTGGGGCTCATGGAGGTGGGAGGGGGAGATGGGCTGGGGAGGAGGAAAGAGGTGCCGGGGCTCACGGGATGGAAAGGGGAGAAAGATGGGCTGGAAGGAGGAAAGAGGTCCTGGGGCTCACGGAGTGGGGAGGGGGAGATGGGCTGGGCAGGAGGAAAGAGGTGCCGGGGCTCACGGGATGGAAAGGGGAGAAAGATGGGCTGGGAGGAGGAAAGAGGTGCCGGGGCTCACGGGAAGGAAAGGAGAGAAAGATGGGCTGGAAGAGGAAAGAGGTCCTGGGGCCCACGGAGGTGGGAGGGGGAGATGAGCTGGGAAGGAGGAAAGAGGTGCCGGGGCTCCGTGGAAGGAAAAGGGGAGAAAGATGGGCTGGGGTGGAGGAAAGAGGTCCTGCGGCTCACGGAGGTGGGAGGGGGAGATGGGCTGGGGTGGAGGAAAGAGGTGCCGGGGCTCACGGGATGGAAAGAGGGAGAAAGATGGACTGGGAGGAAGAAAGAGTTCCTGGGGCTCACGGAGGGGGGAGGGGGAGATGGGCTGGGGAGGAGGAAAGAGGTGCCAGGGCTCACGGGATGGAAAGAGGGAGAAAGATGGACTGGGAGGAAGAAAGAGGTCCTGGGGCTCACGGAGGGGGGAGGGGGAGATGGGCTGGGGAGGAGGAAAGAGGTGCCGGGGCTCACGGGATGGAAAGGGGAGAAAGATGGGCTGGGAGGAGGAAAGAGGTGCCGGGGCTCACGGAGGTGGGAGGGGGAGATGGGCTGGGGGGAGGAAAGAGGTGCCGGGGCTCACGGGATGGAAAGAGGGAGAAAGATGGACTGGGAGGAAGAAAGAGGTCCTGGGGCTCACGGAGGGGGGAGGGGGAGATGGGCTGGGGAGGAGGAAAGAGGTGCCGGGGCTCACGGGATGGAAAGGGGAGAAAGATGGGCTGGGAGGAGGAAAGAGGTGCCGGGGCTCACGGAGGTGGGAGGGGGAGATGGGCTGGGGAGGATGAAAGAGGCTCCCGGGGCTCACAGGAGGAAGGGAGAGCTGGACTTGAGTGGAAGAAAGAGGTGCCAAGGCTCACGGGAAGGAAGCAGCTAGGAGAGGATAAAGATGGGCTGGGGTGGAGGAAAGAGGTGCCGGGGCTCACGGGATGGAAAGAGGGAGAAAGATGGACTGGGAGGAAGAAAGAGGTCCTGGGGCTCACGGAGGGGGGAGGGGGAGATGGGCTGGGGAGGAGGAAAGAGGTGCCGGGGCTCACGGGATGGAAAGGGGAGAAAGATGGACTGGGAGGAAGAAAGAGGTCCTGGGGCTCACGGAGGGGGGAGGGGGAGATGGGCTGGGGAGGAGGAAAGAGGTGCCGGGGCTCACGGGATGGAAAGGGGAGAAAGATGGGCTGGGAGGAGGAAAGAGGTGCCGGGGCTCACGGAGGTGGGAGGGGGAGATGGGCTGGGGAGGAGGAAAGAGGTGCCGGGGCTCACGGGATGGAAAGAGGGAGAAAGATGGACTGGGAGGAAGAAAGAGGTCCTGGGGCTCACGGAGGGGGGAGGGGGAGATGGGCTGGGGAGGAGGAAAGAGGTGCCGGGGCTCACGGGATGGAAAGGGGAGAAAGATGGGCTGGGAGGAGGAAAGAGGTGCCGGGGCTCACGGAGGTGGGAGGGGGAGATGGGCTGGGGAGGATGAAAGAGGCTCCCGGGGCTCACAGGAGGAAGGGAGAGCTGGACTTGAGTGGAAGAAAGAGGTGCCAAGGCTCACGGGAAGGAAGCAGCTAGGAGAGGATAAAGATGGGCTGGGGTGGAGGAAAGAGGTGCCGGGGCTCACGGGAAGAAGGGAGAGATGGAGTGTTGGGGAGAGAAAAGAGATGAAGAGAGGGCAGCAAGAAGGAGGGGGTTGGAGGAAAGAGGTGCCGGGGCTCACAGAGAGGATGTGACAGGTGCCAGGGTGCAAGGAGGAAAAAGAAAAAGAGGAGAGGGTGGGTGGGTGAGTGAGTGAGTGGAGGGAAAAAAGGTTAGGGGGATCACCCACGGTGTGGAAAAGATGCTGGGGCACAAGGGAGGGAGGGAAGGAGGCAGGCAGGGGTGGAGGAAGGAGGTGCCGGGGCTCACGAAAGGGAAGCGGGAGGGAGAGGAGAAAGATGGGCTGGTGTGTCGTGCGGAAAGGCCCTGTGAAACCCTACATTGCTGGAGTCCAGATTTGCTAAAAGTCCCTCTAAGAGCCCCCAGAGAGGCCCTTCTCTCTGCCCCACCATCTTCTCTGGCTCATTTCTGGGGAACGGCTTGGCCATGGAAACCCACTGGGTGACCTGGGGCGCGTCACACACTCTCAGCCCCAGAAAACCCTGTTGGAGCATCAGCACGGTGCACTGATCTGAGCCTTGGGCCAGGGTTCAAATCCCCGCTCGGCCACGGAAACGGGTTGACCTTGGGCGCCCCAGAAGACTCCGTGGTAGATTTAAAGGCCTCTCCGTACACTGCAAACCCCAGGTTTCCATAGGGTGTCGAAAGTGGAATAATAGCACAATAACAGGCTAGTGCAGAAGTGGCCCCACTGGCCTCCCTCCTAAAAGAAAAACACATGTTGCCAAGGAACGTGGGATCTCGTTTGGAAGGGCCTAATTACCGGAGAGGCTGCTGTTTTCTCACCCGGCCGATTCGGAACAGTACGTCTCTCTGTTTGGCACATTCCGCGGAACGGAAGGTTCTGCCAAGTGGGTTTTGCTCATTGTTAAAAGAAGGGAGAAGGATTTTTTTTTAAATCAAAGCTATTTGAAATACCCTGTCGCTGTTAATTAGCGCATCCTCGTCAATCAGTCCCTGTGGATGGATTGTACAAGCTTTGGTTGGCTAATTAATCGAGCGCTTTGCACACCTGAGTTGTCTGGTTGCAGCAAATTATTGTCCGGTTTTTGTTCTTCCGGGAGTGATTTGGGGTTTGTGGGGTGTGTCGTTGCTTCGAGTTTCCTTTGGGTGCCAAAAAAGCTCAGGGATCCAAAAAGAGCCAGAGTAACAATAGCGATAATTTATTTATTATATAGTATACTTAATATTGATTATTTTTAACATATTGTATGTAACATATATAATGTATTTAAACAAGTATTAATAATTATTTTTAATACAGTACAGTTCATATCATTTATATATTGTATATACTGTATTTAGACAATATCGATAATTATTTATAATATAGTAGAGTTCATATCATTTATATATTTTGTGTAGTGTATATACTGCATTCAAACAATATCAATAATTATTTATAATATAGTGGAGTTTATATCATTGATATATTTTGTGTAGTATATATACTGCATTTAAACAATATGAATAATTATTTATAATATAATACAGTTCATATAGTGTATGTATTGTATGTAGCATATATACTGTATTTAAACAATATGAATAATTATTTATAATATAGTACGGTTCATATAGTGTATATATTGTATGTAGCATATATACTGTATTTAAACAATATGAATAATTATTTATAATATAGTACGGTTCATATAGTGTATATATTGTATGTAGCATATATACAGTATTTAAACAATGTGAATAATTATTTATAATATAGTACGGTTCATATAGTGTATATATTGTATGTAGCATATATACTATATTTAAACAGTATTAATAATTATTTATAATGTAGTAGAGTTTATATCATTTATGTATTGTATGTAGCATATATACTGTATTTAAACTATATTTGTAATTATTTATAATATAGTAAAGTTCATATCATTTATATACTGCATGTAGCATATATATTGTATTAAACGATAGGTACATTAATAATTATTTATAATATAGTACAGTTAATGTTATTTATATCATATTGTACGTAGTATATATAATGTACTTAAAAGAGGTATGCTAATAATTATTTCTCATATAGTCATTTATATATTTATATTTACATATTATTTATACATTTTTACAAGTTATTTTTATATATAAGTAATTTTTATATATATTTATGTTATTTATCATATAGTGTATTGTACTATATTATCATATAGTACAATTAATGTCGTTTATAATGTATATAGCATGTGTAATTCATTTAAACAATGTATTTATTTATAATACAGTGCAGTCAATATTATTTATAACATATTGTATGTTTTATATTTAATGTATTTAAACAATAAATATATTATTACAGTCCTTGGTCTCCGCTAGGTCTCCAAGACCCGCCATGGACACCAAAATTCATGGATATTCAGGTCTTATTTTATATGATGTTATAGTAAAATGGCATCCTTTATATAAAATAGCAAAATCAAAGCTTTTGGAAAACTAATAGTATTATTAGGAATGTTTTCAAGCTGTGGTTGATTGAATCCATGGATATAGAATCCACAGATATGGATGGTTGTAATTATTTATAATATAGTATATTTAATATTACTTATAAAAGAGCATAGAAAGAACAGGGGTTGTTTCTACACCACAAAAAGAAGAGAGCTGAGAGTGTGACTTGCCAAAGGTCATGGCTGAGCAGGAATTCGAACCCTTATCCCTGGTAGCTCTAATCTAAGCTCAAATTCTAGCCTAATCCAATGCTCAAATTGCTACACCAATTTGAGAGCAATACTGGATCAATTGTGTTCAGGGGTTCAGAGTGTGTCCTGCGAAGGGGTGCGCATGGTATATTCACTCGTGCAATGTGGCCATGCAACCAAGGATCCCATATATTATTTCACACACCCCCAAAAAACAAAATATTGGGGGGGGGAGGAATGCAAAGTCTTATGGTGGCTGATCTTTCCTTGCGGACGTGTCAAGATTTCCTTTTTGTGAAAAATTGTGCATATAAGCCTCGCCCGCCGTGTCACGCCCGTGGCAGACGTGGGCACCAGGTGCGCCAGTCCCTTGACGGTGATGTCATGGCGAGGGGCCGCCCCGTCATTTTTCACCCGGCCTGCAATGACATCGCCTCGGCGCCCTCGGCAGGCCTCATCCGTCTTCCGAGGCGGCCAAAGGGGGTTCGGAAGAGTGTGGCATAATCGCCCAGGAATGCTCGAGGCCCAGCACGCCGCCGAGGCCGAACAGCTGTGCCATTTGCCAACGGTCTTGGCACCCGGAACCAGCGGGGCACCTTTGTGTTCTCGTTCGGGACCCCCGGCGGGCGAGCGGTTGGCCAAAATGCCAACCTGCAGGAGGCCGAGGTGGACCTCCCACGCTGTGGCTTATCCTGGTGACAGACGGCACATCTCTTCCTTTTTGAGACCACACCGAATGGAAGTTTTGCAATTTTTTTGTGGTTTTTACAAATAACAACTCCCTGAGTCATAGAATCATAGAAACATAGAGTTGGAGGAGACCCCAGGGGCCATCCAGTCCAACCCCCTTCTGCCATGCAGGAACAAACACTCAAAACACCCCCAGCAAATGGCCATCTAGCCTCTGCTTAAAAACCTCCAAAGAAGGAGACTCCACCTCACTCCGAGGCAGCAGATTCCACTGTTGATCGGCTCTGACTATCAAGAAGTTCCTCCTGATGTTTAGGGGAAATCTCTTTTCCTGAAGTTTGAATCCATTGCTCTGTGTCCTCGTTTCCGGAGCAGCAGAAAACAAGCTTGCTCCATTTTCAACATGACATCCCTTCAAATACTTAAACGTGGCTGTCATGGCCGCTGTTAACCTTCTCTTCTGCACTGTAATTCCACTTTAACGGCTGCCTGGGGTTTGTAGTCTTGGGAGGTACTAGAGTTCTAAATATCCCTCCCGAAACTGCAAATCCCAGGATTCCACAGAACAGAACAGTGGCAGTTAAAGTGGAATTGTAGTGGAATAGTTGTGTAGTGCGGAAAGGCCTGCGGTGACATTAGGGGAAGCCCCTGCCTTGCTTGCTCCTGCTGGCTGACCCACCTCGCAGGGTTGTTGTGAGAAAGAGCAAGGCGTTGTATCTCATTGACGAGGAAGAGGAATATTTTCATTTTATTTTATTATGGTCAACAGACCATTAAGGAAGAGGAATATCAATGAAATAAGTCAAAATTTTCTCTTTTGTGAACAGCAACTCCCTTCCCAGGATGGCCGCATTGCCATGGTGTCCATGTGCAGCTCCCATGCTTGCTGGGGGTGGGTGGGTGGATTTTGAGGTGCCCAAATAACTTCTAGGAACTAGTTGCTAGTGCTCTAGTAACAAAAGTAATTTCCCCAGGCTGTGCATAAGAATGTCCTCTGGCCACACTGGCTGGAAGGGACGGAGTGTTGTAGGTGTGTTCCAAATAAGTAACTTCCCAAGGCACTCCGTAAGAACTTTGGTGGGCACACTGACGCAGGGGGTGTGTATTGCAGAAAAAGTAACTTCCCCAGGCTCGGCCTTCTTTTCCCAGGAACAAAGACTAAGCTGAAGGGTGTCCCCCCTTCCGCACATGACCCCCAGTGAGTAAGATTTATGGCCCTGATTTTGCAACACAGATGCTGGGGAAGCCCCCAACCTGTTGGAGAAACAGAATCCGACCTCGGTCCCCACCTGCGCCCACCCTTTGCTGCCCCGCCAGCCCCGCTTTCCCTTTCATCTCCCCCTTGGCCCCCACAGTGGATACCGGCCTTTCCACACCAATGCTCATTACAGTAATTTATGACCTTCCTGCCCCCTTCCAAGTGTGCCGACAGTTTAATGGGGAACACATGAGGGCGAGGGAGGATGATGGCTGGAGGGAAGATGGAAAGGGAAACGGGGTGAGTTGCGGTGGTTGCTGTTCATATACACTGTTTGGAAGAGGGACTGCAGCTCCCAGCGTCCTCCCGGCAACATGGGCAGTGCTGTTCCTGCGTGCAATTTGGAAAAAAAACTTTTGGACTACCGTTTCCAGAAGCAATTGGATAAAATGGTAAAGTTGTTCTTGTTCACAGCTTGGAGCATAGAAGCAGGAAGGGAAGTCGTAGCATGACTTTTTCCCACTTTGGGAAATAATATAGGATGGGGGATACTTGGCTAAGCAGTTGTGTTTGCTGTTGTTGTGTGTCTTCAAGTCATTTCTGATTTACCTATCATGATTTTTTTTCTGGAGCTGAGAGTGTATAATGCACCCAAAATTATCCAATGGCTGAGCAGGGAATCACACTCTGGTCTCCAGGGTCATAGAGTCACAGAGCTGGAAGATATCACAAGGGCCATCCAATCCAACCCCATTTTCCCATGCAGGAAGACACCATCAAAGCATTCCCACAGAATGCCTATGTTTAAAAACTTCCAAAGAAGGAGACTGCAACACACTCTCAGGCAGTTGTGTATCCCACTGTCAAACTGCTCTTACCATCAGGAAGTTCTTCCTTAAGTTTAGGTGGAATCTCTTTTCCTGAAGTTTGATGCCATTGCTCCATATCCTAGTCTCCAGAGCAGCAGAAAACAAGCTTGCTCCGTCTTCAACATGACAGCCCTTCAAATATTTAAAGATGACTATCATGTCAACTCTTCACCTTCTCTTCTCCAGGCTAAACATACCCAGCTCCCTAAGTCCCTCCTCCTAGAGCTTCACAGTTTCCAAGCCTTCTACCATTTTGGTTGCCCTCCTCTGGACACCTTCCAGCTTGTCAATCTCCTTCCTGAACTGTGGTGCCCAGAACTGGACACTGGATTCAGGTGGGGTCTGACCAAGGCAGAACAGAGTGGTACCATCACTTCCCTTGACCTAGACATTATCGTCCTATTGATGCAGCCCAGAATTGCATTGGCTTTCTTGGCTGCTGCATCACACTGCTGACTCATGTTCAACTTGTAGTCCACCAAGACTCCTAGATCTCATGAGTTGTGCTTTGCCTGACTGAAAGCCGTGCTTTGCGTGCTTGGGAGAAAAAAACGAATGCACCTTGGTATCAACCATAGCCACATGCGTTGCCGCCAGAAGGCTGCTGCGCATGGAACCAAGCTGTGGCGATTGAAGAGGGGAATGGGAGGCGAAAGGGTTGCAGATTTATATTTGCTGATGGAAGAAACCTTTCTGGGCACCTGCTGACAATCTGTGCCGGCTTTCATATTTGCACCGCCGGTCCCTGAACTTGAAATGTGCAACATCCACTGGACTTTTAATAGGAAAAATCTTTCTCGGGGTGCTTTTTCCTCCTCCTTTTTCCACGCACTGCCTGGTTTCTGCTGCTTCTTTTGGGAACATTATTTAAGGACTTCCCTTGCTCGTAGAATTTATCTGGGGAAATGCCTCTTTTAGAATTATAAACCATAAACTAGAGTTGCAAATTTATTTTGTTTATTACATTACTTTTCCTCTTCACGATTTTATTTTATATCATCCTTAGAGAGCTTAGGGGTACATTTAGCCTGGAGAAGAGAAGGTGAAGAAGCGACATGATAGCCATGTTTAACTATTTGAAGGGATGTCATGTAGAAGATGGAGCAAGCCCCTTTTCTGCTGCTCCGAAGACTAAGACATGGAGCAATGGTTTCAAACGTCAAGAAAAGAGGTTCCATCTAAACATTAGGAAGAACTTTCTGATGGTAAGAGCAGTGCAACAGTGGAATATGCTGCCTGGGAGTGTGCTGGAGTCTCCTTCTTTGTAGGTTTTTAAGCAGAGGCTCGATGGCCATCTGTTAGGAGTGCTTTGATGTGTGTTCCTGCATGGCAGAATGGGGTTGGACTAGATGGCCCCTGGGGTCTCTTCCAGTGCTATTATTCTATGATTCTATGACCCTTTGCAGATTGCAAACCATCCCGTTACCCCATATTCTATCCTAACAGTAGCCTTTTGTCCTGAAAACTGGTTCTGCATAAGGACAATCCAATGTTTTGGCACACCCATTTCTTTAAGAGCAATCCGTAGCTTCTTACGATTTACACACAGTCGAAGGTTTCTCCCTCTGGCCGCTCTCCAAACCCTACCTGTCTGCTAAAGGCACCACTTTGCTCTCAAAGCCCTATAGCTTTGGTCGGGGCAGGGCTGGGAGACCACTTTGGCTTCCAGTGAAATCAGAAGGGAAAAACCCACAAAGCTCTTGAAAAGCTCTTGAAACCGAGAAGGTATTTTTCTTTCTCACTCTCTTTTCTTTTTCCTGGATGCCTCGGAGTCAAGATTAGCAAACAAATTCCACCCACCCCCCTGGCCAGCCACTCCTTTCTTGGGAGGTTGCGTGCCAGGACGCGGAAAACCAATTTTTAATTTTTTAATCCTTCCACGCGGCCGGCGGTTTGATGAGGTAGGGTGGGGCGGAGGCCTCGGGCAGCAGATTTTTGGGTGCGGTGAGAAGGGCAGCTAAGTGTAAGCGATTGCTTCCTTTCTTTCCCCGTCCCCACATTGTTGACTGCAAGAGTTTCTGGCATTTTTTTTAAAAAAGATTTTCATGGTTCAAAAAAGAAAAATGGACTGACTTTGCATACTCCGCTAGCCTGAGGCATCTGCCTCAGACTTGCTTCTCCTTCAGGCCAATGATATTCAAAGGTAGACTGCTTCTCAAGCTGGAGGCTCCATTTTGCAGGACAGCTACGGAAAAAACTGTGTTTGCATGTTGTTTGCCTTCAAGACAGCTTTTGGAGACCTTAAGGCAAACCTTTCATGGGGTTTTCTTGCCAGGAGGTCTTCGGAGAAGGTTTGCCTTGGCCTGCTGCTGAGGCTGAGAGAATGTGACTTGCCCAAGGACACCCACGGGGTTTTCATGGCTAAGAGGGGATTCAAACCCAGGTCTCCAACAACCGAACAATTAGACCACACCAGCTATTTCCTGTTGTTAATATGTGTATCTTCAAGACAGCTCTGAATTATGATGGCCATCTCCTAGGATTTGTTCAGAGGGGGATTGTCTTGGCCTTCCTCGGAGGCTGAGAGAGTGTGACTTTTGCCCTTACTCACCCAGTTTGGTTTCAGTGGCCAAGCAAGGATTCAAACACTGGTCTCATAGAGTCCTAGCATTTAAACCACTACACCACGTTGGCTATTAATTGAGCTTGCCGTTGGCTTTTTCTGAGGTTGAGAAAGGGTAGCTTAGCCCAAGATAAGTGGGTTTCCGTGGCCGAGCTGGAATTCAAACCCTGGTTTTGCAGAATCCTAACCCAGCTACCACATCGTGCGGGTTCTAATCTAGTGATCTTATCCTAAAGATGGCAAGAGGTCTTCGGAGAGGGTTTGCCATGGTTGCCCTCCGAGGCTGAGAGACCGTGATTTGCCCAAGGTCCATTTCTGAGTGGGAAGGAACCCTGGTGTCCTGAAGTCCTTGTCCAACACTCCAACCTGTTTTGTGCCTTCAAGTCATTTGCGGTGACCCTAAAGCGAGCTTATTATTGGGTTTTCTGGGGCTGAGAGTGTGTGGCATGCCCAAGGTCACCCAGTGGGTCTCCACACCCGAGTGGAGAATCGAACCCTGGTCTCCAGTGTCATAGTCCAATGCTCAAACCACCACACTACGCTGTCTGTATCCATTTATCTAATTCCACGAACCTGACCGTCATCTGAGGAATTTTCCACTTCTATTTTCTAGTTAATTAGAACTTCACAATTAGCTCTGCCTCCATGCCCACTAGGCTCTGCCCCAGGGCATCAAGCCCCGCCTCTGAACCCAACAAGCCCCACCCCTTGATTTTTCAAGCTCCACCCCTTTTGCTCCCAGATTCTACCTGGGGGAAAAGCTATTTTTGAATCAGAACCTGTAGCTTCCATCACCCTTTAATCCAAAGTAACTTTAGCTAGGTGAGGACTAAAAACTGAATTGCTTCACCGTGGCGAGACCATGCTCCGTGATACTAGCAGAGCTTGGAAAAAATAGTTTTCTGGGAGAAATAGTCTGCAAAAATCAATTTTGTAGGTAATAGCTGTTCACCTCCAGGGCTGTTCCCCATAGCTCCATAGGGGTAGGAATGGAACTGGCAGGTAGATTTTGGTTAAACATTAGGGGAAACATCTACAAAGTAAGGGAGGAAAGAATTTGCCTTGGGACACGGAGGTTTTTCTTGCATGAGAGTTATTGAGGCAGAAACTGTGGGCCTTTCCGCACTACACAGTTACAATGCTATTATTCCACTTTCAACCTCCTGTGGAATTCTGGGGTTTGTAGTTTCCTGAGGCCAAAGAGCTCTCTGGCTGAGAATTCTAGGGGCCCCTCCCTAAACTGCAAATCTCAGGATGCCATAGGAGGTTGAAAGTGGAATAATAGCGCTATAAACAGTGTAGAGCGGAAAGGCCATGTGATGGTGGTCACATCACAACTCTAGCTGTGGGTTGTGCTGGATGACCTCTGAGGTTCCCTTTTTAGGATTCCATGCTGTGTTCTGATGGGAGAGAAAAGAGTTAAAGGCAGTGTGGGGAAGGGAGAACTTTAATAAAATACTTACCGATCCAGCCATGTCTCTATAAAGATTTCAAATAATAATAATAATAAAAAAAAGTAGTCTTGACTTTGTGTGGGATTCTTAGCATTTCGAGGCAGTTTTTATTTCCCCCAGTAGTCCTTTTAAAAGAAAGATGCAGACGGGAACGAGTGGAGAGTCACGCCACAGTCAGATGCTGCTCTCTTTCTCTGAGAAAGCCTAAAAATCGGGGAATTTAGCAAAGGTTGTGGTCCACCGTTCTTTTCACAGCCTAGAAATTCTTCCTAGTAGCCTTTGGTAAATGAATAAATATTTGAATATTAAAAGAAACATTGAATATTTAAATCTTGAGCTAAGTCTTGGGGAGGTCCCTGGTAATAAGTTATATTTGCAGGGGGTCCTCGGTGAAGAAAAGGTTAAGAACCACTGATCTAGTCAGTCATAGAACTCATACGGCAACTTCTTTTTTAAAAAGTCCCTATCCGGATGCTAAAACAGACTGGGGAAATCTCTGAAACGGATAAAAGAAACTATTAAATAAAACAAAATTGGGAGTGGTTTGGAAGGGAGGCTGAAGGCCGCAGAAGGGAACCCAAGAGGTCCTGGAGGAGTCTGGAAACTGCAGAAAGGAACTTTTCTGAGCGCTGCCTTAATATGAATTACTCTCCAACGTCTCTGCGGCTCTCCAGGGTTTTTGACAGGTACCTACCTAGCCCTACCTGTTCAGTCCTTGGATGGGAGGTTGCCAAACGAAAAACAGGTGCCGGAGGCGACGTTTGGGAGGAAAGGAGTTGCAAAACCACCTCTGAGGATTCCTTGCCAAAGAAAATCCCCGTGAAATTCATGGGGACGCCGTAAAAGTTGGCAGGCAGCTTGAAAGCTCCTGCTTTGTGCCTTTGGCCGTCTGTTGGGAGTGCTTTGAGGGTGTTCCTGCATGGCAGGGGGTTGGACTGGATGGCCCCTGGGGTCTCTTCCAACTCTACATTTCTATGATTCTATGATTTGAGTCATTTCTGGTTTATGGCAACCCGGAGGAGATGCTCGCACAGTTTTCTGAGGCTGAGACAGTGTGACACACCCAGCAGTTTTTCATGGCTGAGTAGGGAATCGAACCCTGGTCTCTAAGGTTGTAATTCAATTCTCCAACCGGTTCACCATGCAGCTGGAGGTACCAAAGATAAAACTAGGGGCCCTTCCGCACTACACTGTTACAGTGCTATTATTCCACTTTCAACCTCCTGTGGAATTCTGGACTTTGAAGTTTCCTGAGGCTAAAGAGATCTCTGGCCGAGAATCCTAAATGCCCCTCCCTAGGATCCTATACGTTGAAAGTGGGATAATAGCGCTATAACCGTGCAGTGCGGAAAAGCCCTGGATTTTTTTTTCTGCCCATAATTTTTGTACTCTGCCCCGAAGCAAAGACCTGCTCCCTGTTCTTTAAGAAAAGCAAGCAAATCAACCCCGAATAAGGGATACCAAGAGAAGCATTATTTGATTTTTTTTGGTGTGGGGAAGGTTCAGGGGCTGGGGACAGGAGTACCACGTTTTTTCTGGCGGACTTTTCCTCGCCTTGTTTTCGGAAACACTTTTCTGAGCCAGGCTGCCGAGTGAGCAACCGTCCCTTTCCGTGGGCCGGGTGATTCATGCCACGAAAGGTCAAAGGGGAGGATAAAATACCCCATTGCACTGGATTCCCGGCATCTCCGGTGACTCAGTGCAGCCAAAGAAAGGACAGCCTGTCCCATCGCCGCTGTGGTTGTGTGTATCTTTGTGGTTTTAAGATTTTTGTCTCCCTGTGGGGTGGAGAAGTTGAGCTCACAGGCCGTTGTTATCCCCGCTGGGTCATTCCTGGACGGAAATCAGCGAAAAACAGCAGCCGAATCCTGGAGGGAGTTGCCAGGTCTCTGTTCTCCGTCCACAGGGGAAAAGGGAGGAATCTCAGGGCAAGAGCCCTGCCTTGAAAACACACATTCGCTTAACGTACCTTCCAACATTTCCTAGAGGAATGGAGACTAAACTACTTTTGCAGAGGTTGGATTAAGTAGAGGACAAAAGGAGAAAGACCGACATGGCAAGGGGTTGGACTGGATGGCCTCTGTGGTCTCTTCCAACTCTACATTTCTATGACTCTTCATCTGGACCAACACAGCTGAAACATCCATGAAAGATGTCCGTCTGACATCTGTTAACAACAATAAGATAAAAGCACAAAAAGCAATATGTAGGCATCTCTCATTTCAAATGTTATTCCTTAATACGGAAGTTAACTGTTCTCTAACCCTTGGACGAAAACTTGGCAACCACCAATGTCACACCAGGATTCTTATCTTCTCATCGGAATGTGACACTAAATGGAGCTGACCGGCCTGGTAGGTTCACCAATAATGGATTAATCATATGCTGTCGCACCTGCTTGTAAAATCTGCAGGACAAAAGAACGTGTTGCATGGATGTGATTTCCTGATCGCTGCGGGGACATCGCTTTGCGAGGCAAGGGACGCCGGCAAATCTACCTTGGAGTGTTTCGGAGGGGAAAGCATGACATTTGGCCTTTGTTAAAAAGCCCACCAACCTCATTCTGCCATGCAGGAAGACAATCAAAGCATTTCCATCAAATGGCCATCCAGCCTCTGTTTAAAAACCTCCAAAGAAGGAGCATATTCCACTGTCAAATTACCATCAGGAAGTTCCTCCTAATGTCCAGGTGGAATCTCTTTTCCTGATGTTTGGAGCCATTGCTCCATGTCCTAGTCTCTGGAGCAGCAGAAAACAGGCTTGCTGCATCCTCCGTATGACATCCCTTCAAACATTTAAACATGGGTATCATGTTGCCTCTTAACCTTCTCTTCTCAAGGCTAAACATCCCCAGCTACCTAAGCCTCTCCTTCTAGGGCTTCATGGTTTCCAGACCTTCTGCCATTTGGTTGCTTTCCTCCAGACATGTTCCAGCTTGCCAATATCGTTCCTGAACTGTGGCACCCAGAACTGGACACAAGATGCCAGATGGAGTCTGACCAAAGCAGAATATAGTGGTACCATCATTTCCCTTGACCTGGACACTATCCTCGTATTGATACAGCCCAGAATCACATTGGCCTTTTCAGCTGCTGCATCACACTGCTGGCTCATGTTCAGCTTGCGGTCCACTAAGATTCCTAGATCCTTTTCACATGTACTATGGTCAAGCCAGGTGTCACCCTTCTTATATCTCCACATTTCATGTTTTTCTGCCCAAGTGTAGTACTTTACACTTCTCCCTGTTGCAATTCATTTTGTTAGCTTTGGCCCAGCTCTCTAATCTGTTAGAGTTGTTTCTGACTTACGGCAACCCTAAGGCGAACCTATCACAGGGGTTTTGAGGGCTGAGAGTGTGTGACACACCCAAGGTCACCCAGTGGGTTTCTTCACAGTGGATTCAAAACACTCAGCTGATGGACTGAGATAAAGTTAAAGAGAAGTCCAATTATATTGGTCAAGAAGTATTTGGGTTTGTGTTAACAATACCGGCACCACCATCTGTACCCGGATTCCAGGCGAAAGCATTTTAATAAAATCCCTTTCACATATAAAAATCATTTTAATAAACACTTTTCAACAAAAGCTTGTTAATAAAATCCCTTTTCGAGTCACATCTTGGAAGAAACGAACAAACTTTTATTTCCAGACTTGCTGTTGGAGGACGATATTTTGCAACGTTACTCCAAGTGAGCTGCTGAGATGGTGGGAGGGAAGTAACTTTTTGAAAAACAGTGCCAAAGAGGTGGCTGTGTTGTCCCAAGGACGAAGAAACTGGCCAGTTTTCTTGTCTCTCACTTTCAAATCCTTTCAGGAAAAATATTTCTTTCGTCTTTATGGGGAAATTTACCATTTTGGCAACTTTAAAAATAAATAAATAACCTGAGCTCCAAAGTAAAGGTTTTTTTGTACCGTATAGTGTTTCAGATTTGGGGTCCATCAAGTTCAGTCAGTACTTTTCCATTTCCCAGCCAGTGTTCCCCTTAAAGTTGGCAAGATTTTGGTTTTTTTAAAAGAAACTTGGAGACGGGATTGATTTTGGTCCAGTTCTTGACTTTTCATGTCCCTGACCACTCTCTCTAAGCTGCAAAATCTTACCTCATTAATTCTTGTTTCCCGTGCCAGCCTGAGCATGCCGTGGGAAAGCAATTTTTTGCAGCGTTCAACCCCATGAGACCCAAGTCCTGGAGGAGGTATAGCGTAGCGGATAGAGCACCAACCTGGGCCTTGGAAGATCTAGTTCTGAGTCATGAAACTTGCCTGCCTTCACTCTCTCAGCCTGGTCCCGTTGGTTCGGACTGGGTCTTTGCACCGTCCGACCTGGCCATGGAGTTTTCCAGCTTTTGAAGACTTGGAACTTGAAAAAGCAAGGTCCTAGTCCTCATTGAATCCTGGAGGTTGACATTGGGCCAGTCATGCTCTCTCAGCCTCACCTTTTCTTGGCACTCTGGATGCTCCCATCTCATAAACCCCCCTTACATCTGCTTGGATCCCTTTTCTTTTTCCGAGTCCTGCTTAATCCAAAATCTCTCCATCTCTCTCTTTCCTCCTTCCTACAACCGTATCATATTTATTTATTTATTTATTTATTTATTTGTATCCCGCCTCTCCATATGGATCGAGGCGGTGAACAACTTACAAATAGCATGTATTTCGAAACATTTCTATACATGCCCCCAACAAGCTGGGTACTCATTTTACCGACCTGCGAAAGGATGGAAGGCTGAGTCAACCTTGGATCCGGGCAGGATCGAACTCACAACCTTGTGGCTTGCAGTACTGGCATTTAACCACTGCGCCACCACGGCTCAGTGAGGGTACCTGTTATCTTCCATAATTTTGCTAAGAATAGAGAAACTCTCAGTACCCCAGGATTTCCCACAGGCCGACAATTCATAAGAAAGTCGGAGAGTTTGCAGGCTAAAAAAGAAAAGAGGCGTGGAAAACGGGCCAATTTGCAAGCTGTTGATTAACACAGAATGCTTTGGCAGTGCCTGTGGCGGAGCCCTGTGTAGCTCCAAAGCTGGCGCAGCTGCTAATAAAAAAAGATGTTGAGGCAGACACAGGAAACGTTATCAAGCCCATAAAACATCTTTGAACTGGGTTGGCTCGGGAGTGAGGCCAGGCTCTTGGATCATCGGCCTGGATGAAGGGGGTGGCGTGGTGGGAGAAGACAGAGAGAGGATTGCTGCCTGGACTGGAATGCATTCTCCTTTATTGTTAATCTAAGGCACTGCGTGGAGACCAGAATTGTCTGTGTGCAAGGGGAAAGAGGGAAAGGCTCTCTGGGTACGGTTTTCAAAGACCAGCATCATTACAAAAGTGAGAGGGAAAAGGAAGAGAGACAGAGAGAAGACCAGAAGAAGAAAAAAGGGGGGAATGTTTAAAGATGGGAAAGAAAGCAAGCGAGCAAGAGGAAGGAAAAAAGAGAAATGTTTAGGAAAGGGAAGAGAAGAAATGGGCAAGGATGGAAAGAGTGAGAGGAAGGGAGGAAGGGAGGGGAAAAGGAAATAAAACAGAAAGGTGAGGAAGGCAGGCAGGCAGGCAAGTAAAAGGGAGAAAAATGGGGAGAGAGGAAAGAAGGAAAGAAAGAAGGAAGGGGGAAAAGAAGGAAAATGGAGACAGAGGAAGGAAGGAAAGAAGCAAGGAAGAAAAATGGAGAGAGAGGAAGGAAGGAAGGAAGGAAGGAAGGAAGGAAGGAAGGAAGGAAGGGGAAAAGGAAGAAAAATGGAGAGAGAGGAAGGAAGGAAAGAAGGAAGGAAGGGGGAAAAGAAGGAAAATGGAGACAGAAGAAGGAAGGAAAGAAGCAAGAAAGAAAAATGGAGAGAGAGGAAGGAAGGAAGAAAGGAAGAAAAATGGAGAGAGAGGAAGGAAGGAAAGAAGGAAGGAAGGGGGAAAGAAGGAAAATGGAGACAGAAGAAGGAAGGAAAGAAGCAAGAAAGAAAAATGGAAAGAGAGGAAGGAAGGAAGGAAGGAAGGAAGGAAGGAAGGAAGGAAGGAAGGAAGGAAGGATGTGGAAAAGGAATCAAAATGGAGAGAGAGGAAGGAAGGAAAGAAGGAAGGAAGGGGAAAAAGAAGGAAAGGAGACAGAAGAAGGAAGGAAAAGAAGCAAGGAAGAAAAATGGAGAGAGAGGAAGGAAGGAAGGAAGGAAGGAAGGAAGGAAGGATGGATGGATGTGGAAAAGGAATCAAAATGGAGAAAGGAAGGAAGAAAGGAAGGAAAGAAGGTGAAAAGAGAAAAGGAAGGGAAAAACGAAGAAAAATGGAGAGAGGAAAGGGGGAGGGAAAGGGAAAGGGAGAAAATGGAAGAATGAGAAGGAAGGAAGAAAGAGGAAATAAAAAAGGACTGTTTACAACTAGAAACAAAGAAAGAGAAGGGAAAGGAAAGGAAGGAAAAGAGAGCGAGACAATGAAAGGATGGGAATAAAGAAATAAATACAGGAGGAGAGAGGGGGCAAAGAGAGAGGAGAGGACTGTTTAAGAATGCAAAGAAAGAAGGAGGAGAGGAGGAAGAAGAAGTAAAGGGCTGATGAGAAAGTGGGAAGGAAAGGAGAGAATGAAAAAGGGAAGGGAAGAAAGGAAGCAATCGGGGGTGGGGGAGAGAAGAAAGTAAAAGTGAGGGAGTGTGGACGAGGGCGATGGGAGGAAGAGAGAAGACAAGCAGACTCATGCAGACGCACAAAAGCAACCGCTTGACAATGGCACAGCCAAAATAGTTGAGGAGGTATTTACTATAGTGAGTCAGAAGTGATCTTTGCAGCCTGGTGATTGAGTAACAGGCGAAAAGAAGGTCAGGAGAAGGAAGGAAGGAAGGAAAGAAGAAAAGAAAGGAGGGGAGAGAAAGCTGCCAAAATCTGCAGTGTATGTGTGTGTGTTTGTGTGTGTTGTGGTCTAGAAGGGTTCTGCACCCTCCGGCTCTTTTTGTGCAAGCAAAGAAGAGCAGGGTTGCAAGGAAACTGTCTCTGTTTGTGTGGTTTTCAGCCAGGGCTTGTTAATTCCAACTTCATTTCTTTCTCACCCCTCCCCATGGAAAAAAGAAAAAAAAAGAAGCCCAGAGGGGCGGGGAAGGGCGGGGAGTAACTGGCAGATTAAGGAACTTGTCAAGTCTGGGCTGCTCAGACTTGCTTAGGAAATCCCTTGGATGTCTCTTCCTATTTGGCTGGGGAGGAAAGTGGGGAGGAAGAAATTTTTTTAGGGGGAAAAAGATGTCTATAAGTCCCCTCCCTTTCCAGCTGTTGGAGGAAGCAACCTGAAAGGAAGATTTTTTGGGGAAGGGGGGGTCCACCTTGGAGTCCAAAGGGGTACTTTTAAAAAAAATAATATTTCTCTATCAAAGCAACCTCTCCAAGACTACAACCTCTCCAAGAACATTTTCTTCCCCTACTCATCATGATCACGTTATTTCTCTTCTGGCTCTGCCTTTTCCAAGTGGATTCTCTGATGTGTAAGTAAGCCCTTGCTTTTATTTTCTGCTGGGAATCTCCAATCTCCTATTAATTTCCCTTTTTAAGGGGAATTTCTTTAGGGCAAGGGGAGAAAGGTGGCGGGCAGATGGTGCGTAATGACGCGGTTCGTAGGAAGGAATGGAGAGAGATGGAGAGATTTTGGGCTGAGGGGGGCTTGGAAAGAAAAAGGAGAGGCGAGCGGATGGAAGGGGATTTTTTTACGAGGTGGGAGAATCCAGAGTGCCAAGAGATGACTTCCTAATTTAATTCCTTTTAAATGCCTTTTCTCACTTTGCTGCCTAAAATTTCGCTGGAGGCTGTGGATTGATTTTTTAAAAAAAAATTGGAAAGAAGGGGTAATTCTAACACTGGCACAGGGATGGAGATGACTGAAGGGATTTAAGCCTTCCAGGTGATGATCATGGTAGAAATAAACTGTTTCTGATTATCTTGATGACTGAAGACAAGTTATTTCTGGACAGAAACGAGCCAGGAACCATAAAATCAGAGGACGCTCTTAAAACATCCAAGAAAGGCAGAAAGATTTGTCCTTTTTTTTCCCTTGAAAGTTCTTCTATGGGTCCGTCTGCCTTTGTGCTACCCTGTTTCCCAAACTTTTTGTGCTGAAAATGGGGTGATCTTCTTTGGTGGGGAAGCCCCTTTGAATCTTCAGGTTCAGTAAAGACCAAACCGGTTTGGAAACTTTCATGAAATACCCCAATGCACCCACATTTTAAAGGAGGAAAGAGGGTATGGGTAAAGGTTGAATTTTAAAACTGGAGCTTTAACTCCATTCCAGACTGGGTTCCCCTGTTCCTTTCAGGTTTATATATTTGCTTTTCCTTTCTGAACCGCCCCCCCATTGCAAAATAAAATTAAAAAAAGAATAAAAATTTACTTTTCTCAGGCTTTGCTTCTGCAGGCAAACTTCCACCACTGTTCAGTTCAGCTGCTTTGGGTCCAAAGCTTTTTGACTTGGCATCCAAATTCTTCCCTCCCTTTTTTTTTAAAAGCAGAAAAACCTCATTATTGCAGAAGTTGGAAAAAAGCAGGCAGCAGAAATGAGGATTTGAGGTGGGGCGGAGACCCCCCCCAAGAAATGTGCATATAATCTGAGCAGATTCAAAAGGGGAAAAAATCTTTTCTAAAAATATCCCTGCATAATGTCTGAGGGAGCGTGTTGGGAGGGGGTGTTGTTAGTTTTTTTTAAAAAGAGGAAAGAATTTATTTATCCTTTGGGGAAGTGGAGAAAGGATGGAAATGGGCAATTCCAAAATATCACACACACACACACACACAAAAGCAGACACATTGATGAAGGGAGAATGCAGCAAACCCAACAGAAATCCAGCAAGCAAAGAAATCCAAGTTGCCCCTTGCAAAAAAACGCAAAAATAAGAGATAAAATGCCTTTTAAAAAAAAGCCATGTGCGCACATGTGCATGCACACATACACAATATTTTCATTTATTAAACAAAGGTATTCATCTTCTGGAAATTGTTCCTCCATTTCAGTTTTCTTTCTGTAGTTATTTTGGGGACTGTGCAGTGTCCCACATCCAAATGCTATCTCGCTCCATTGCAAGCCAGAAATGTTTAAATCCAGAGAGAGAGAGAGAGAGAAAGAGAGACCCCCTATGTTGTGGTTTTCTTTTGGGGGGTATCAAGTATGTTTCTCAGTGGCTGGTTTTTAAACAAGATTTCTTCCTTTTTGGGTGCTTTGGTCAGAACTGATCTCCTCCAGCCTCAACTAATCCACTTTTCCCCCAAATATTTTAGACCCGCAAGGCTTGCAACACAACCCCCTGCAAAATGGATGCCACATAACCTGAACTTCGCTTTCTTTCTGTGCATTTTTGCAAAAGTGACACCTTTAAAATACAGTATTTTTTTTTCTCTTCCCCATATACTGCTAGATCCTTTTTAATGACGAATAAGCCATACGCCTGTTTATAATCTCAATTCTTGACCGCAAATACATGCCCTTCCCTAAACTACAAACTCCAGGATTCCACAGGGGCTTGAAAGTGGAATAATAGCACTATAACACTCTAGTGTGGAAATGGCCCAAGAATTCACCCGCTATCCTTCTGGATAAAAGGCCCTCCCTGGCGTGCAAAACTTACCTTTTTGTGCTAAAAGATAACAGATACAAGATCATCCTAGATAATCTACCATAAATCTTTCCAAGCAGAATATACCAAAGAATCGAACTGGTCTTGCCCATAAAAGGATGCCGTCAATTCAAATTACATAAGTTTTATGAAGTATAGTTGACCCTGTGATTCTCCTTTGTTCTAAAAAAAAATCAGTTCATTTCTCCCTGTGCCCCTTTTGGCTACAAATGTAAAAAATCAGAAATGTTTGTTTGCATGATGTTATCAATGCACGCTCTGTTTTGCAACAGTAGAAAGGAAGGCAAGTCTCTGCCCCAAGGAAGTTACAGTGTATGAAGGTGAGGACACAGCAAAGACTCAGGGCTGGTCAGAGTGAGGTGGGAAGGCTTAACTGATTATTGATTATTGATTGCTCGCTGAATCAATGGACTGACCTTATGTCGATTCACAATGGCCATTTCCGCACTAGGCTGTTATAGTGCTATTATTCCACTTTCAACATCCCATGGAATCCTGGGGTTTGCACTTTAGGGAGGGGCCTCAAAAGATTCCAGAGGATGTTGAAAGTGGAATAATAGCCTAGTGCGGAAATGGCCTCTGTGTGCGTTGCTGTCAGCAAACCAGACCAACACACACACACACACACACACACACACACACAAAGACTTTGGAGGTTCGGTGATTTTTCAATTTCTCAGTGGACGGCAGGCCAAGACAAAGACCATTTTTCCTCCCAGCCGTCCTTAATTCCACGAGATCATTAAACGGGGCTTTGGCGGAGTCTCCAATTTGATCTCCAAGCACCTGGGTTGAGTCGGGAGAATTCCTTCCACTTAGCGAGGTCAAAAGACCCCAATTAACTAACGTGGCCGATTCCCTGGCTCCATCGGCCTGGGTTTGTACGTTCTAAGAGGGAAAATTCCCAAACCCCAAGCGCCATTTGGAAAAGCCGGCAGGTTGGTTAAAACGCCACCAAGCCGACAGTCCAGGCCTGCAATGAGATTATTTCCTGTTCGAGGTAAACTTCTGTTTTGTCTAAATTTTTAGAAAGCCTGGATGTCTTTGGAAGGAGAAGTAGCAAGAGAGAGATTGAATTTAGTTAGTCTGAGGAGGTGTCCAATCCAAAATTGCGAGGGACCAGCTCTGTGTGTGAGTCGTCCCAGCCAACCCCAGGTAGAGCTGGCGAATCTCTGCCAATCCCAGGTATTGCTGGTGAAAACTGGCTGGCCAGAAGGTCCCATGAGCCACTAAAACCCCGCAGTGCTGAGCTAGCCTGGCACAGTAGGATGCTTTTAATTAAACACACCCTAGTAGGGTTGCCAGATCTCACCGCCTGGCTCTTAAGTCTCCAGTTTTGGTGGGTCACCTCCAGGTGGGAAGATAAGAGGGCAAACTCTCCAGTTTTGCGGGGGGCTCAGCTCAGGGAAAGGGTCCTTTGCAAATCGTCAGCTCAGCTACTTGATCGGCGGCTTCTACAAATTTGCAAGCCCGAGCTGCACTTTGCAAAGACTTTCCAGGGCATCTATGGATTTACATTTGCTAGGGCTGGGGGCACAGGACCCCCCTGCAAAAATGACAGAGTGGAGAGCTGGGCCAAAACTAACAAAATTAATTTCGACAGAGAGAAATGTAAGGTCCTGCACTCAGGCAGAAAAAATGGAAGGCGCAAATATAGGATGGGGGCACGTTGGCTGGATAACAGCACGTGTGAAAGGGATCTAGGAGTCTTGGTGGACCACAGGCTGGACATGAGCCAGCAGTGTGATGCGGCATCCAAGAAAGCCAACATGATCCTTGGTTGCATCAATAGGAGTATGGTGCCTTGATGGAGGGAGGTAATGGTACCACTCTATTCTGCATTTGTCAGGCCTCATTCAGAATCCTGTGTCCAGTTCTGGGCACCTCAATTCAAGAAGGATATCGACGAGCTGGAGCATGTCCAGAGGAGGGTGACCAAAATGGTGAAGGGTCTGGAAGCCATGAAGCCCTATGAGGAGCGGCTGAGGGAGCTGGAGATGTTTAGCCTGCAGAAGAGAAGGTTAAGAGGGGACATAAGAATCATGTTTAAATATTTGAAGGGATGTCATATGGAAGATGGAGCAAGCCTGTTTTCTGCTGCTCCAGAGACTAGGACAAGGAGCAATGGATTCAAGCTGCAGGAAAGAAGATTCGACTTGAACCTCAGGAAGAACTTCCTGATGGTGGGAGCTGTCCTGCAGTGGAATCTGCTGCCTCCATGGAGAGTGGTGGAGTCTCCTTTCTTGGAGGTTTTAAAGCAGAGGCTGGATGGCCATCTGTTGGGAATGCTTTGAGTTGTGTTTCTGTACAGTAGGGGTTGGACTGGATGACCCCTGGGGGTCTCTTCCCACTCTACGATTCTGTGATTCTGGTAACCCTAAGGTGAACCTATCATGAGTTTTTTTTGGCAAAAATTGTTCAGATGGGGGTTGCCTTTGCCTTCCTCCAAGGCTGAGAGAACGTGACTTGCCCAAGGTCACCTAGTGTCTGAGCAGAGATCTGAATACTAATCACCAGATGCCTTAAATAAACAAACAAATAAATAAATAAATATTTGAATCTAAGTTTAAATATTTAAATCTTGAGTTAAGTCTTGGGGACCCCGGCAAGAAAGTATATTTACAGGGGGTCCCAATGAATGAAAAGTTAAGAACCACTTCCTTAAGATATTTTCCCCCCTGATATTGCTAAAAGCAAAGGGGGAAAAATCCAAATAATGTAGAGAGAAACGATGGTGGGAAAATTCCCCCGAGTGGGGCCCATAGCACATCACGGATCTTTCTCTCGCGCACAGGTGTCGGGTGTTCTGGGCCTCACCCTCTCGGGGTATTATTAGCTTTCTTCCCACATCGTTGCCTGAAGTGTGGGGAAAACGGCGTTCCCAGGGACACGCCGTTCTGCTCAGGGTGTCCGCAGCCATCCCACCAGCGACAGAAGTTTTTCTTGGCCCGGCCTGCGCATCATGCGCTCTCAAAAAACATCGCCTCCTTGAACAAATTTCTCACCCCGAAGAGGAAGTGTAAACTTCCTGTTCCAGGAGTGGAACAGCTGTGTGTGTGTGTGTGTGTGTTTGGCGTGGATATGTGCGCGCACAGGGAGGGGAGACGCACTCCCCCCACAACTCTCACCTCGCGTCTTTGGGGAATCACTGAAATGCGCTCCAGGAACGAAGCCTTATTTTGTGTTTACAACACTCCAGGGCGGTGGAGGGTGGAGGAGCCTAGCGGAAAATGTGCTTGCGCATAGCTCCGGAGTGCTCCATGCGTGCCAGCACATGTCCGCTTTCTCTTCTAGATCTTCCCTTCTCCCCCCTCTCTGCCTCCCCAGCCAGACTAAAATTGACCTGAGGTGCTGAAGGAAATAAATTTCCAAGATGAAATGAGGCCTCGGCCATTTCCACACAGTGCTATCATTCCACTTTCAACATCCTGGGGTGTGCAATTTAGGGAGGGGGCCTCAAAGGGGTATGATTCTGTGGATCGTGGGTACGTGAAACTGTTGATACCCATCCTATAGTTATGGGGAACCTACGTGTGCTTTGTTAATGCAACTTGCAGAAACTCTCCAAGGGATCTTTGCACCTATTTAGCCAGCTTCTTCCTTTCCTCCTAGTTGCTGAGGTGCCAGGACTCACCTTCCACTCTCCTCTGCACCCACCTTCTGAACAGAAGCAAGGAGGCTGGATTCAATTATCCTTATCCCATCTCCTAAAATTAGAAGGAATAACGTACGCCTTTCACCTTGATCTGGGAATAAAGCACCACACTCATTTTCACCCCCAGCAGCTGTTCTTAGCTCTCCGGTCTTGGCTTAGGAACTTCAGGGGCCATTTCCGCACTAGACTCTTAGAGTGCTTTTATTCCACTTTCAACATCCTATGGAAGGTTTGTAGTTCCCCTCCCTAGACTGCAAACCCCCGGATTCCATAGGATGTTGAAAGCGGAATAAGAGCAGCATAACAGTCTAGTGCGGAAACGACCTGAGATAACAGATAAGAAATAGACAATAACGCATGACAGATTGAGCAATAAAATACAATTAATAAATGAGGCTTTTCAGTTTATGAATCTATTTTGTAGAGGAAAAAAAATCTGTCCTAGAGTGGAATAGCGGACCTGTACTTACAAAAAGACATTAGTGGAGGTTTTAAAAATGATCGTTTACAGATACTCAAGAAATAGGTAGGTAGATAGATCAAAGGGGATATGTTATATTAAATATTAATATTAAATATTAATATATTATAATATTATTAACATTACATTATATAAATATTAATATATTATTGAATATATTATTATATTATAAATAGGAAGCATTTTTTGATAAATATGAGAGTGCAAAGGCAGGTGTATATATGTAAAAAAATGCTTAGTTACCATTATAAATAACTCAGTAACTACTTTAGTTTCCCATTTCTCAAAAGTTACTATAAGTTACTTTAGATTTCTTAAATCACCCTAAGGAATATTGGAAGCCGCTGACTTCAGGCCCCAAAGTTCTTGTCCCAAAGGAGTGAAGTTGTTCCCAGTTATAATGGAACTAAGTTGTCCTTTAGTTATTGCAAAAAAAGAAACGAAAAAGAGGAATTAATTGCAAGTAATTTGTTATTTGTACCGCATTCTTCCCAAGGCTGGCCGTACGACAGATGATTCGTTCTGTCTGCATGCTCTGCAAAGGGCTTAATTCCATAAATGTTTCCTCTTTCCCATAAATGCTCAATAAATGTTTTAAAAATGCAGGCGACCCGTTGATATGAATGGAAGCCAATGGCCGTCTTCGTGTTCTTCCGCCCACTCACTCATCGCATTCATATTTTTCCCCTCCCTTCTCTCCTCTTCCTCTTCCAAAAGTTATGTTTGTTGATATTAATCTAGCTGCTTTTTTCCTTTCTTAAAAGGCTGCTTAAGTGGGATCCTACCTGGCCTAAGAGAGGGACGTCCATCATCTTTTATGGAACTGTAAATGTCTGGGGATTAGGGGACGTAGCCGTCTTAAATAAATACAGGGGTAAATCTGTATTTATTATGACTAGGAATGCCGCGGCCCACATGGCTGCCCTTATGCGCAGATTCATTCATCGAAAGGGTCCCCCCCCCTCTGTTTATATCTGCAGTGTGCCAGGCAGCTTCTGGAAATGTGGAAATTTAGGGTGGTGGTGACTCTGCTTTTTGGGGTGGCGGAAGGAGAAGGGAAAGAAAGAGGAAAGGAAAGAAGGGAGGGAGGGAGGGAGGGGGAGGGAGGGAGGGAGGGAGGGAGGGAGAAGAGAGGGAAGGAAGGAAGGAAGGAAGGAAGGAAGGAAGGAAGGAAGGAAGGAAGGAGAGAGGGAGGGAGGAAGGAAGCAAGGAATGAAGGAAGGAAGAGAAGAAGGAAGGAAGGAAGGAAGGAAGGAAGGAAGGAAGGAAGGAGAGAAGGAAGGAAGGAAGGAAGGAAGGAAGGAAGGAAGGAAGGAAGGAAGGAAGGAGAGAGAGAGAAGGAAGGAAGGAAGGAAGGAAAGAAGGAAGGAAGGAACGAAGGAAGGAAGGAAGGAGAGAGGGAGGGAGAAAGGAAGCAAGGAAGGAAGGAAGGAGAGAGGGAGAGAGAAGGAAGGAAAGAAGGAAGGAAGGAAGGAAGGAACGAAGGAAGGAAGGAACGAAGGAAGGAACGAAGGAAGGAGAGAGAGAAGAAGGAAGGAAGGAAGGAAGGAAGGAGAGAGGGAGAGAAAAGGAAGGAAGGAAGGAGAGGGAGAGAGAAGGAAGGAAGGAAAGAAGGAAGGAAGGAGAGAGAGAAGGAAAGAAGGAAGGAAGGAAGGAGAGAGGGAGAGAGAAGGATGGAAGGAAGGAAGGAAGGAGAGAGGGAGAGAGAAGGAAGGAAGGAAGGAAAGAAGGAAGGAAGGAGAGAGAGAAGGAAGGAAGGAAGAACAAAGGAAGGAAGGAAGGAAGGAAGGAAAGGAGGGAGGGAGGGAGGGAGGGAGGGAGGAAACAGAAAACCACGTTTGTGAAAATTTGAATTTTATGACTGCAGTTCTTCAGATAATCCCAGCTCAAATTGTTTGGCGTAGTACTTAGAACATTGGGAGATCCGAGTTCAAGTTCCCACTAAGCAAGGAAAACCTCACTAGATGACAATACGATATAGTAGTTAGAGTACTGGTGTCGGATATGGAATCCATTCCCATTACTGGATCATAGCAGTGTGATTCCGCTTTAACTGCTGCAGGATGCAGCCCTTCCTTCCTTCTTCCCTTCTTCCTCTCTGTCTCCTTCCTTCCTTCCTTCCTTCCTTCCTTCCTTCCTTCCTTCCTTCCTTTTTTCCCTTTTCCTTCCTTCATCTCTGGCATCCCCCCCCCCATTAGATGGATGGGATGGAGAGGCTTTAGAAACTTGGCCATTTCAGCATCTGTTATCTTGCTCCCCTTTTCCTCCTGTTTCTCCTCCTCCAGCTGTTTAAAACCCCAATAAGAAAGAGCCAAGCAATAAAACCCAGGCGTTCAAATGAAACGAATAAATGTTTCCGACACCTTGGAAATGTGGTTTCACTTTCCACGATTACTTAACACCTGATCAGTAAATGGATTTTTCTCCCCCCCCTTTAAAAAACTTCAAGAAATGAGAATTCAATAAAATCTTGCAGGTATACAGGGACGGAGAAAAGCATTCCACCTCCTCGACCATCTCTCCCTCCACAATTCTAGCGGGGGAACGAAATTGCTTTTCATTGCTCCTTGCTTTTCCTCTGCAATTTTTTGGGGGGAGAAGGAAACAAAAATCACACCTTTCTCTTTTAAAACATATGTTTGGGGCTGCGAAGGAGGGGGAGACCGAGAAAAATACCAAGGGAAACACACAGATCCAACTGGTCTCCTATTTGGGGCTGGGGGAAGAAAGGTTTTTTTTTTTGCCAGAGCTTAGGGAAGTTCTTTTTATGGACCACAGCTTACAGAAAAGTAGTTTGCACTCCATTATCTCAGTGTGGAGGGAGGAGAAGGGGAAGATTTTGAATTTTGCCCTTTGCACCTTCTCTTAGGTTGTCAGTTCTTCCTCGTCCATCATTTTTGGCATCTGGAAACGCGCTCTGATATTGCTTGCCCACATGCACCCCGGTTTTCATCTGGGAAAAGTTGGGGGTACTGAAAGCCCCCCACTTTTGACACTCCTATAATATGATGACTTCTCCTTTTAATGCTTCCAAATGAAGGATAAGGGCTGTTAAGTCAATGGGTGTCTTTTGCAACTTCTTCTTGCCTATACAGGGATACCTTGCTTGAAAACGGTACGTGTGAAAGGGATCTTGCAGTCTTAGTGGACCGCAAGCTGAACATGAGTCGACAGTGTGATGCAGCAGCTAAAATAGCCAATGCGATTCTGGGGTGCATCAACAGGAGTATAGTGTCGAGATCAAGGGAAGTAATAATACCACTTTATTCTGCTTTGGTTAGACCTCACTTGGATTCCTATGTCCAGTTCTGGGCATTACAGTTCAGGAAGGATATTGACCAGCTGGAATGTGTCCAGAGGTGGATGACCAAGATGGTGAAAGGTACTGGAAGCCATGCCCTATGAGGAGAAGCTTAAGGACCTAGGTATGTTTAACCTGATAAAAAGGTTAAGAGGAGACATGACAGCTATGTTTAAATATTTGAAGGGATGTCATGTTGAAGATGGACCAAGCTTGTTTTCTGCTGCTCTAGAGACTAGGACAAGGAGCAATAGATTCAAGCTGCAGGAAACGAGATCCCACCTAAACACATCAGGAAGAACTTCCTGACAGTCAGAGCTGTCCGGCAGTGGAATCTGCTCCCTCCATGGAGTGTGGTGGAGTCTCCTTCTTTGGAGGTTTTTAAGCAGAGGCTGGATGGCCATTTCCTGGGGGTGCTCTGAGTGTTTGTTTCTGCATGGCAGAAGGGGGTTGGACTAGACGGCCCTTGGGGTCTCTTCCAACTCTATGATTCTATGGAGTAAAAACAGAAATTAGAAGAAACAAAAATGGGATTAGACCTCATCTGGAACCCTGTGTCCAGTTCTGGGCACCTCAATTCAAGAAGGAGCATGTCCAGAGGAGGGCGACCAAAATGATGGAGGGTCTGGAAGCCATGAAGCCCTATAAGGAATGGCTTCAAGAGCTGGGGATGTTTAGTCTGCAGAAGAGAAGGTTAAGAGGGGACATGATAGCCATGTTTGAATATTTGAAGAGAAGTTGAAGATGGAGCAAGCTTATTTTCCGCTGCTTCAAAGACTAGGACATGGAGCAATGGATTCCAGCTGCAGGAAAAGAGATTCCACCTAAGCCTCAGGAAGAACTTCCTGATGGTCAGAGCTGTCTGGCAGTGGAATCTGCTGCCTCTATGGATTGTGGTGGAATCTCCTTCCTTGGAAGTTTTCAAGCAGAGGCTGGATGGCCATCTGTCAGGAGTGCTTTGATGGGTGTTCCTGCATAGCAGGAGGTTAGACTGGATGGCCCCTGGGGTCTCCTCCAACGCCATGATTCTATGGTAGATTTGTCCTCCATCCTGCAATGCAAAATTCTCATTTTCCCTCCCGATAGCCGGGCATTTTGTTCTTCTAGAATCTATAAAGTGTGGAAAATAAAGGCCCGAAGGCCTGCGCCTACCCCGTCCCCCTTGACCAAGCCGCCTTCGGGGACCCCCGCCTCGAATTAATCTTAGACCTCGGCCCTCGGATATCTCAGCAGGCCAAATGAATTACTTGAGTCTTTGGTTGGCCTTTGGCTGAGTGAGACCAGATGTTCGAGCTCTGATTCTCGTTCCCTTCCCACCGACGGATCAATTAGGGAGGTTTGGAACCGCTGGAGGGAACGATGGAGAAATTAATCCAAAAAGAAAGAGGATCTTGGGCGGCGGATGAAAATCAATATGGGCGCCGTTGGGTCCCCCAATTAAGCATTTCCAGGGAACGGGAAAAGAGAGGAAATGAATCGAAAGCACAAATCATCTTAATTTGTATTTAAAAAGCGGATCGTGCAGACGTAGAAGTATAGACGAGATGCGGGTCAAAAGTATGGCTTGTAGGGTCCCATTTTTGTAGTCCGTGAAATCCCCTCCGGGCTCAGGACGTCCCCCTTCCCTGCAAACGTGGACCCCAAACTTTGTGCAAACTTGAGGCCTCTCTTTCCCCCCACAAGCACCCCAAAAGCCTGCATGAGTCCCCAATATATTTAATTTTTTTGCATGGAAACAAGCAAAAAAAACCCGAATTTCTCTTATAAAACGTATTTCCTGCTATAGAGCAATCTACAATTTAAAAAAAAAAGTTTTGGAAAATAATAATTTGTATGATCGCCGGTGCCGGAATAGCGTAGGCGCGGTATTGGGAGAATAAACCGGAAAGAGACGAATGGTTAAAAAAAGTAATTGAAATAAAAGATTATGGTATTTAAGAAAATGAGGAAGAACGGCGTCCGACCGTGATATATATTAAGGAAAAGTTTGGAAATAAGATTTTTTTTTTTTTTTAAAATGATGATATAGATTTTAAAAATTATTTGCAATAAGAGATGCAATACAAATTTTGGCTCACGACCCTCTTTGAAAATATATATCGGAGGGTAAAGGACCGAAAACACGATCAATGAGAAATAAACGTAGCTAAAATTAGTAAGAATTAAAAAGTATAACGAACAATGAGGAGGAGAGGAATTTAACTCTTTGAAACAAACCCGACAGAGGATAGTTGGAAGTTTATTTATTTAATAATTTTATTTACAATTAGGAGTATATCCAATGCAAGGGAGCCATGACGTCACCTAGACTCTTCGAAGGCAATTAATCCAAATTTTTAAAATTTTTCCTTATACTCATATTTAGTGAATATCCATTTTTATAACCGCAATGATAAAATTAACGATCACGGCTTATGTGAGTCGTATCATTAATCGATTCTTATTTTTGTGTGTTGCTATTCCTTTTTTGCTCTGGAATTGAAAATAAAATTAAAAAGAAAGGCCTCTCTCTCCCCCCACAAGCACCCCAAAAGCCTGCACGAGTCCCAAATATATTTAATTTTTTAATTATATTTGCCTACCGCCTTTCTTCCACCCAAGGCAGCTTAAAAAAAAATGTTAAAGACATTTAAAACAATTAAAAATACGGAATATTTGCATTTTCCTCTGCAGGTTTCGGGACCAAGTCATCTCCCGCCATCCTACTTTCCCGGCTGCGTTTAAAACGTCCCGGTTTCTCTGTTCCTCCTACTTTTATGGCTTCCATTAGAAGCTGGGCTCTGTCGTCTTCCAAATCTATGGACCCCTGGCAACTTATGGCAACCCCAAGACAACCTGCCACGGGGTCTTCTGGGGCTGAGAGGGTGTGACTCGCACCCGAGGCCACCCAGTGGGTCTCCATGGGCGAGCAGTGAACCGAATCCTGGCCTCCAGGGTCGTAGTCCGTTGCTCAAACCATTATACAACGCTGCCTCCTTAGGTTGCTTAGCCCATTTCCGCACTAGACTGTTATACCACTATTATTCCACTTTCATCATCCAATGGAATCCTGGAACTTTGAGGCCCCTCCCTAAGCTGCAAACCCCATAGGATGTTGGAAGTGGAATAATAGCGCAAACCCCAGGATTCCATAGGTTGTCGGAAGTGGAATAATAGCGCTATAACAATCTAGTGCAGAAACAGCCTTAATCTGCCCCATAGAAAAAGAATGTCTGGCACTGCCACCTTGTGGCACCAGGTTGTATTACACCGTCAAAACCCTCAAGGCAGTGGAAGTTATTTCCAAGTTTCATCTTGCATTTCTCATTAACCCTCATTACACCCTGGAAAAGTTACTTTTTTGAACTGTAACTTCCAGGGCTGTAGCCAGCTTAAGAGTCTAGGGACGGAAACTCCTCTCCTTGCTTATCCCTCCAGTTTCAGAACATTTTTTTGGTGCTGGGAAAGGGCTTCGTGGAAAAAGGACTCCCATACCAGAATCCTAGATTCGGAAGGGGCCACAAAGGCCATCTAGTCCAACCCTCAGCCATGTAAGAATGCACAACTCAAACATGGCCAAACTATGCCCCCCAACTTCTGTTTCGAGACCTTGAAAGAAGGAGAGCCTCCAAGAGAGTCCATATTCCGCTCTTCAATGGCTCTTACAGTCAAGAGGTTCTTCCTATTGTTTAGGTGGAGTTTGGAGTTTGAAGCCATTGCTCCGTGTCCGAGTTTCTGGAGCAGCAGAAAACGCGTTTGCTCCGTCTTCCACAAGACATCCCTTCAGATTTTTAAAGATATCTGTTTTGTCACTTCTTTGTCTTCTCCTCTCCAAGTGAAATGCAAATGGGTCATAGACTCATAGAATCACAGAATCGTAGAGCCGGAAGAGACCCCAAGGGCCATCGAGGCCAACCGCCTTCTGCCATGCAAGAAGACACAATCCAAGCAATTCCTTTGACAGATGGCCATCTAGCTTCTGTTTAAAAACCTCCAAAGAAGGAGACTCCACCACACTCCACTGAGGCAGCAGATTCCACCATCTAATGGTTCTTACCATCAGGAACTACTTCTTGATGCTAAAATCTCTTTTCCTGAAGTTTGAATCCATTGCTCCTTGTCCTAGTCCCTGGAACAGCAGAAAACAAGCTTGCTCCATCTTCAACATGGTATCCCTTCAAATATTTAAACAGGCTAAACATATCTAGCTCCCTAAGCCGCTCCTCATGGGTCTTCATGGCTTCCAGATCCTTCAGCATTTTGGTCACCCTCCTCTGGACACACTCCGGCTTGTCAATATTCTTCTTGAACTGAGGTGCCCAGAACTGGACACAGTATTCCAGGTGAGGTCTAACCAACGGAGAATAGAGTGGTACTATTAATTCCCTTGATCTTGTCATTATAGTCCTGTTGATGCAATCAAGAATCGTGTTGGCTTTTTTAGCTGCCGCATCACACTGCTGGCTCGTGTTCAGCTTGTGGTCCACTGAGACCTCCTAGATGTACTGTTTTCAAGCCAGGTATCGCCTATCCTGTATCTGTGCATTTTGTTCTTTCTTCTTCTCCAACCCCTGCTCCCTGCAAAGCATTTCTTTTCCATGGGAACCTTCCCTCTCAGCCGTGTAGCCCTTTAAAAAACCCACCTCTGATCCTCCTCCTCCACCACCAGTTGCTCCCTGTCCAACTTAGGACGGATCACAGCCCAGTTTCTCAGCACCACAAACTTACCTGACCTGGTTGTTTCATTTCACACACGCAGATGGAAAATTTGCATTTCTTTCTTTCTTTTTGCACGGTTTCGGAATCTCTCCCTATTCTGCTCCTATTACTTTTTCCTCGGGTACCAAGCTTTCGGTTAAAAATGTCACCTCCCGGGACCACCTCGGCTTCGTGAAGCGAGAGATATCCAGGCATAAGCAACAGTACATTTTCCAAACAATCAGATATCTGAATAGTTTAGAAAAAGGATAATGAACGAGAAACAGCGATGACAGTAGAGGCGTATCACCTCGTAGAAGCGGAGACAATAAAACTGAAAAACTAGCAACCGCTAAAACCCTAGCGATGTTGGGAAATCCTTATTTCGGAGGGAGCGGTCGTAAATCGGTCGCCCTGCCTCTGGGCTCGGTATTGGAACAATATGGGTTGAATTATTTCCGTGGGGAAGGAAATTCTACCAACGGGGCCCTTCTGTCAAAAAGGATTTCTCCTTTGTTCCCGGCAACCTGGAGCAGTCCGGAAAGAGAAAAGAACGGGTTGTGCTTACAGGGAGAGCCAGTGTGGGTGTAATGCGAGTCTGGGAGGCCTGGGTTCGAATCTCGGCTCAGCCACAGAAATCCACAGGGTGGCAAGTTGTTATCTCTCAGCCTCAGAGGGGTGTTTTAACAGTAGTCTTGAAAAGAAACTCGACAAACAAGCAGCTGGACTAGGAGGAGTCATAGAATAAAATCATAGAATCGTATTTAATCATAGATTTAAATCATATTTGAAATACAATTGGACCTCCACATTAGCAGGGCTCATTTTCATGGCTTTGATCGTAGAATCATAGAGTTGCAAGAGACCACAATGGCCATCAAGTCCAACCCCCTTTTGCCATGTCAGAACACACACTTTCAAAGCACCCCCACCAAATGGCCATCCAGCCTCGGCTTAAAAACCTCCCAAGAAGGAGACTCCACCACACTCCGAGGCAGCAGATTCCACGGTCTGACTGTCAGGAGGATCTACCTGATGTTTAGGTGAAATTTCTTTTCCTGTAGTTTGAACCCATTGCTCCATGTCCTAGTTTCTGGAGCAGCAGAAAACAAGCTGGCTCCGTCTTCAACATGACATCCCTTCAAATCTCAGCCTCAAAGGACAGCCGCAGCAAACCTCCTCTGAAGCAATCGTGCCAAGAAAACCCTAGGAGATGATCACAAGTTTGAGCTGACTTGAAGGTGTAGAACAACAAACTCTTCCAAGAAGGACACTGGTCCCTGACTGCTGTCCAGGCTGATGGGAGCTAGAGTGCAATCACATCTCAAAGACCACGTAAGTCCCCAGCCATAAAACTTGGAGAAATGGCAGTATTGGCCATATAGTGGGAAGAGTTTTGAAAAACAAAGTTAGCTTTCAAAAGGAATAAGTCGTAGGTCAAAAACCAAAATAATAATAATGAAAAGTACAGTTAGTTTTTTAAAAAAATAATAACTAGTTCCCTAAGTTTCTCAAAAGTAACTGAATAGCTAGCATAAGTTTCTTAAAAGAAACATGCCTGAATACTTCTGACCTGCACTACGAAACCCACTTTCTTCCCATCAGCCTCATCGTCACCCCAAAACTCACAGCAATATGAGACTACAGCGACAAATAGCTAGCACAGGAACCGTGTGATCTTCCTCCTCCACCATTAAGCGAGGTTACAACCCTGTTGTTATCGCAGTAGCCACAGTCCTGGTGTTAGCGTTGGACTAGGACTCTGGGAAGCTGAGTTTCGAATCCCCTGCTTGGTCGTGACAACCCACTGGGTGACCTTGGGCAAGTCCCACTCTCTCAGCTTCGGAGAAGAGCAATGGTGACATCCGAAGAAATCTGTCCATGGAAATTCTGTGCCAGGAGTTGGAAATTACTCAAAGGCATTCCAGTTGCTCCACAGAAGTGTGTGAGAGAATTTGTAACTTTCATGGCTGGAGGGAACATGGCTGGAGGATGGAGAAAGCCTGTTTCTGCTGCTCCAGAGACTAGGACAAGGAGCAATGGATTCAAGCTGCAGGAAAAGAGATTCCACTTACAAGAAATGCATTACCATGAATGTGTCTGTTGTAGCACAAGGTTGTCATTGTCGCATGACTTCAAACAATTTCCATGGTGACCCTAAGGAGGACTTATCATGGGTTTTTCTGGGGCTGAGAGTGTGTGACGAGCCCAGGGTCACCCAGTGGGTTTCCACGGCCGAGGGAGAATTCGAACTCTGGTCTCCGATACTGTATAGTAACCCCAAACTCTGAGAAAGGTCAAGACGGCTTCCGACCCGCCATGCTTTGGGGTTGTAGCTGACAAGCCAAGCAAGAGACTGATTTTCTCTTCCTTTTTTTGTCTTTCGCAGACCCAGCAACTATATCTCCCCAAGACCCAAGCCTCATCATTGGCTCATCGCTCACGGCCAACTGTTCGGTCAGCGCCGACTCGAGCCTGAGGGCCGAGGACCTTTACTGGACCCTGAATGGCCGGCGGCTCCCAGCGGAGACGTACAGAGTCCTGGGGCCCAACACTCTTAGCGTGACCCTCTCCAACCTGAACGGGTCCCAGCAGCAGTCAGGAGACAACCTGGTCTGTCATAGCAAGGAAGGAGGAGGCATCTTGGCCGGGTCGTGCCTCTACGTAGGGTGTAGGTCACCCTTCCTAGTAGCTTTGTCCTTGTGGGCCGGATCCAACCCTCCTGGTTTTCCTCGGGTGGCCTCGTTTGGCATTTCCCTGCTGTTGTGCAAATTCCCTTCCAGTCGCCTAAAAGTTTGGAAATGCCTCTTAGTTGCAGGCAGTGAGAACACTGAGCTAAAATCCGCTGGCATGAGAAGCAGCTTAGGGAACTGGGTAGGTTTAGCCTGGAGAAGAGAAGGTGAAGAGGTGACAGGATAGCCATGTTTAAAGGGGTGTCATGTGGAGGATGGAGCAAGCCTGTTTTCTGCTGCTCCGGAGACTAGGACAAGGAGCAATGGGTTCAAGCTGCAGGAAAAGAGATTCCACTTAAAACTTCTTGACGATCAGAGTTGTCTGGCAGTGGAATCTGCTGCCTCCATGGAGTGTGGTGGAGTCTCCTTCTTTGGAGGTTTTTAAGCAGAGGCTGGATGGCCATCCATTGGGAGCGTTTTGAGTGTTTGTTCCTGCATGGTAGAATGGGGTTGGACGGGATCATCCCTGGAGCCTCTTCCAACTCTATGATTCTATAAAAGAGCGAGTCAGACAATGGGGTGTTGAAAGGCAGGGGCTGTCTGTACAGATCTCCAAAACAGGAGGAAAATCCGGGACTTTTTAAACTGGAGCAGCCATTATGTGGCTTTATGAATACTTAGCTATATAGCAGGAGTGCTGCGGAAAGCTCATGCTGAATTGGGAAAATGCGGAACAGTGGAACAGCACACTGGCAAGGGTGTCCCAGTGCAAACTGGCACTCCTGGACCCATGTTCTGATGCATCGGATGTCCGGATAACTCGTGCTCAAAAACCACACGCAGAGTTCCAAGCGGAAGCGTTTATTTGGAGCAAAGCAAGCGGCGCGGCCACTTCCCCAAAAGTTGCTGAGACTATTGCATGTGTTCATGATTGCAGGTTTATACCCTTTCATACAAATTTAGGCACGGACACCAATGATGGGTGAAAATCAGAAATATCATGTGGCCCCACCAGAGCAGGCATTTCCCCAAGTTTTCTGTTATTTATGTACCTTTCATCCTGGGAACGATGCAAGCTCATGTCCCGTTATCTTTGCATAGCTGGTTCCCATAACACCTTCCTGCTACTTTGCATTTCCTTCCTTCTGATCTTCTTGGGGTTGGACTCGATGGCCATGTGGTCTCTTCCAACTCTATAATTGAATGATTGAATAACCTACTAATTAACCATTTGGTGATACTTTAAAAATTCCGGGCGGATACATCATTTCAGGTAGCAATTAGCAATGGATATACCCTCTTTCTCATTGATTTTATGCACTAGTAGATCCATGGTTTTCATATCCTGTTGTCACTCCTCTAGCTCTGGAGCATCATTTTTCCCCCATCTTTTTGCAAATATTATTCTGGCCGCAGTGATCGTGTGCAGCGTTATTCTCCAACGTTTTCTAGCCAGTTTCGGATCTAGTTCAAGAGTCATATTTAATAAGTAGAGTTTCGGTAACGTGGGAGACTTATATTTGAGCATTCTCGTTGTCTTATTGTAACTGTTGGTCCAATATGTTTTTGCTCTCCTACATGACCTCCATACATGGAAAAATGTTCCTCTTGGCACAACCAACAAGTGGTTTTATATATCTTATTTGGCTCTCTGTGTTAGGTACCAGCAGTGTAACATCTTCGCCTGGTTTTCTCTCAAATTTGGAGCAAGGGTGAATTTAGGATTTTTTTTCCAAACTCTTTCCCCACTATTCCAAATGAATAGAATCATAGAATCGGAAGAGACCCCAGGGGCCATCCAGTCCAACCCCCTGCTATGCAGGAATTCAAAGCACCCCAAGCAAATGGCCATCCAGCCTCTGCTTAAAAACCTCCAAAAAAGAAGACCCCACCACACACCATGGAGGCAGCAGATTCCACTGCCGGACAGCCCTGACTGTCAGGAGGTTCTTCCTGAGGTTCAGGTGGAATCTCCTTTCCTGCAGCTTGAATCCATTGCTCCTTGTCCTGGTCTCTGGAGCAGCGGAAAACAAGCCCGCTCCCTCCTTGACATGACATCCCTTCAAGTATTTAAACATGGCTATCGTGTCCCCCCTTAAACTTCACTTCTGCAAACTACACATTTCCAGCTCCCTCAGCCACGCCTCGCAGGGCTTCATGGCTTCCAGACCCTCCACCATTTTGGTCACCCTCCTCAGGAGACATTCCAGCTTGTCCATATCCTCTTGAATTGAGGTGCCCAGAACTGGACACAGGATTCCAAATGAGGCCTAACCAATGCAGAATAGAGTGGTACCAGTACCTCCCTCGATCTAGACACCAGACTCCTGTTGATGCAACCAAGAATCGCATTGGCTTTCTTGGCTGCCGCATCACACTGCTGACTCCTGTTCAGCTTGTGATCTACTAAGACTCCTAGATCCCTTTCACACGTACTGCTATCCAGCCACACGTCCCCCATCCTATATTTGCGCATTCCATTTTTTCTGACCTTACATTTCTCTCTGTTGAAATTCATTTTGTGCGCTTGGCCCAGCTCTCCAACCTGTCAGGGTCGTTTTGAATTTTGACCCTGTCCTCTGGGGTATTAGCAACCCCTCCCAATTTGGTGTCATCTTCAAATTTGATCAGCATGCCCTCTGTTCCTTCATCCAAGTCATGGATGAAGATGTGGAGTAGCCCTGGGCCCAGGAGAGAACCTGTGGCATCCCACCAGTCACTTCTCTCCAGGATGAAAAGCAGCCACGGGTGAGGAGCACCCTTTGGGTTCGGTCGGTCGACCAATTCCAAATCCACCTAACTGTGGCCCTGCCCAGCCTGCATTTTATAAGCTTCTTTGCACGAATTTCATGGGCAACTTTGTCAAAGGCTTCTCCATAAGCCAAGATTCTCCAACATTCCTTGATCCATGGAGTCTTTCACTCTTTCACCTCCTCTCTCCCCAAGAAGCCAAATTTTATAGATTTTTTGACATCTGATGACTCGAATTTTTGCAGATGATTTTCTCAAAAGTCAGTTTTCTTACCCGGCAGCGATTAAAAATGGATAGATGGGAGCGTTTCAGAAAACTATAGCCCTATGTGATCTAGCCAAGCTGTTCCCTACATATACTAATACGTTACTCCTACATAGGACAAATGCAAAGTATTTTTTCTATCATTACTTACAAGCTTCACAGGGATGCCTTTCCTTTGCGGTCTCTGAGAGCTTTTGGCAAATTAAACACACACAATCTTGCTCTTGGGAGTTTCTGATGAGACGTGCCGTGGTCGTTGAAGGGGACTTTTTTTTTTAAATTCGAGAGAGAAAAGCTATTTTGGCAACGCTGCCTGTGTACCATTACAGTTGTCCGAATCAATATTCGTAGGCTGTTTATCGCGGGGCTATTTTTACGATCCTCCGAGCGAAACATGCTCGGAAGGATGGGAACTTCAGCTGGGAACGGCGACGCTTTTCCCCCGATCCCCCTGTGGCACAATTATGGTGACCCCAAGGACCGCGCAGGGCAAAATTTATGCATCTCAGGGATGCCAGAGGGAGGAAAAGCAATATATTTGGGCATGTCTTGATTCCCTGTTAATGAGATGCTCTTGGATTGCTAAAGCTATTTTTTTTTCCTTGATCTGTTTTAGTGCCTCCAGCAAAACCGACCAATATTTCATGCTGGTCCAAGAACCTAAAAGATCTTACCTGCCGATGGGCACCTGGAACCGAAGGCGAAACTTACCTGCACACCAATTACACTCTAAAGTACAAATTGAGGTATGACGTGGGAGGGATGAAGGAGGGCAAAATATCTTTTTTCAGAGCATGGGTTATGATTTTGTATATTCATTTATTCAATGGATACCCTGCCTTTCTCCCAACCAATCCAAGATAGCATACCAAAGTTAAAATAGAAGTTGGCTAAAGCAAACAGCCATGCTAAAAAACTATAAACACCAAGGCCATTTCTGCACATGTCTGCCTCTGGGTCCCTCCCTAAACTGCAAACCCCAGGATTCCATATGAAGTTGATTGAAAGTGGAATAATTGCACTATAACTGGCTAGTTCAGAAATGGCCCAAGATGGAACCATAGCAGTTAAAGTGGAATCATAACCCTATAGCTGTAATGTGGAAAGGGATTCCAGTCTGACATGCTAACCGCTACTCTCTGCTGCCTCACATGATGGAGTTAGAAGACAGGGGCTATCAAACAGAGGGCCAATGAACACAATTGGATTTTTTTCCTTTCCAGGTGGTACGGCCGGGATAATACTTGCCAAGATTATCACACCGCGGGACCGTACTCCTGCCACATCCCCAAAGACCTCGCCCTGTTCACACCCTACGAGATCTGGGTGGAGGCCTCCAACCGGCTCGGGGTGGCCGTCTCCGACGTGGTCATGCTAGATATTGTTGATGTGGGTAAGCATGATTCTGCCCTTCTGTTGCTTTCTTTCTCCCGTGGCTGGTTAGTGAGATCTTCCGCACTACACTGTTATAGTGCTATTATTCCACTTTCAACCTCTTGCGGAATTCTGGGGTTTGTAGTTTCCCAAGGTCCAAGAGCTCTCTCGCTGAGAATCCTAAAGGCCCCTGCAAACCCAGTGGAATAATAGCACTATAACAGTGTAGTGCGGAAATGGCCCCTTGCTACGCATGAGGAGCAAAGTATCCGGCGTGGAACAGCCAACATATTCTGCTGACATTAATGGAAGTTCAGGTGCACTGTGGGTTGCAGATTGCAATCACGGATTTCAGAGTACGGATACAGATTGCCATTGCAGATTTCAGACGGCAGTTACGGATACCAGATTGCGGTTCCAGATTCCAGACTGCAATTGCAGACTGCAGACTGTGGTTACAGATTGTGGATTGCAGTTGCAGATGGAAGTTAGGTGTATTTAGCCTGATGAAAAGAAGGTTAAGAGGTGACATGATAGCTATGTGTAAATGTTTGAAGGGATGTTATATAGGGGGATGGAGCAAGCCTGTTTTCTGCTGCTCCGGAGACTAGGACATGGAGCAATGGCTTCGAACTTCAGAAGAGAGCTTCCTGACAGTAAAAGCTGGAAGCTGGAAAAGACCCCAAGGGTCATCGAGTCCAACCCGATTCTGCCATGCAGGAAGACATCATCAAAGTATTCCCCACTGAGGGCCATCCAGCTGGAAGAGACCGCGAGGGCCACCCAGTCCAACCCCAGTCTGCCATGCAGGAATACAGTCAAAGCATTCCTGACAGATGGCTGTCCAGCCTATGTTTCAAAGCCTTCAAAGAAGGAGACTCCACCACACTCCCAGACATCAGTGGATTCCACTGTCAAGCTGCTCTTACCATCAGGAAGCTCTTCCTAATGTTTAGGTGGAATCCCTTTTCCTGAAGTTTGAAGCCATTGCTCCATGTCCTTGTCTCTGGAGCAGCAGAAAACAAGCTTGCTCCATCCTCCATATGACATCCCTTCAAATGTTTAAACATAGCTATGATTTTCCCCTCACAACCTTCTCTTCTCCAGGTTAAACACCCCCAGCTCCCTAAGCCACTCCTCCTGCCTTCCAGACCTCCTACCCTTTTGGTCGCCTTCCTGCAGACATGTTCCAGCTTGTCCATCTCCTTCCTGAACTGTGGTGCCCAGAACTGGACACAGGATTCCAGGTGGGGTCTGACCAAAGCAGAATAGAGTGGTATTATTACTTCCCTTGACCTAGACACTATACTCCTATTGATGCAGCCCAGAATTGCATTGGCCTTTTTAGCTGCTGCATCACATTGCTGCCTCATGTTCAGCTTGGGGTGTACTAAGACTCCTAGATGCCTCTCACATGGGCTGAGTGATCAAGCCAGGTGTCACCCATCCTATATCAACATATTACTTCAACATATTCCATTCTGTAGCTTTAAGGTGAAGAGTGAAATTGTAAATTGGGATTTGCTTGCGTGTGCCTTTGTTGTTATCTTGTCAATATCCTTCCTGAACTGTGGTGCCCAGAACCGGACACAGGATTGCAGTTGGAGTATGGCCGAAGTCAAACCCTCAAATGTGGAGGGCCGACCGAACTTTGCAACCTGGGCTCCGTTTGCAGTGATGGAATTAAACGGTGGAAAGAGGGAGAGGACCCGGGACAAGGCAAGCCTATAGTATTGCTCATTGTGAGGCTAAAACAAGACCACCCAGTACTGCAACACTGCGCTGCAACTAGTATTCCTGAAAAAAAGGAGGACAAATGAGGGCTCTATGGGATGCCATGGTTGGCTGACACATACTTGGGGCGAGGATGATTTTGTGCCGCCAGCTGTGCACGAAAAGTTGGAGGTGGGAAGGAGGAGAAATTGGCACGCTTGCATTCCAGACAGCAAAGCCAGAGGTGGGAGAGCGGAAGCGAGAGCAGGAAATGGCTCATAAGTGAGTGGAATTGCTCTTAATCTAATTAGGATATTTCTCCAGGTCTGTTTGCCTTTTTTTCTTCTTCTTTCCCCCACCCCTCCATCCTTTTGGTGCTTTCCAGACATCTGGTCCTTCTTAACCCTTTCCCTTTAGGCCTGGCCTCTTGCCGAGGTCAGATCTCGCACGCGTGGCCCAGGAGGTAATGGCAAAGCAAGGGAAAGGCTGGCCTCCAAGGGAAGGAAAAAGGGGATATATTGGTACGACGTTGGTTCGGATCTTTCCCTTATAAGGGAAGGAAGATCCATTTCCAGTTCTCTCCTTTTAATCTTTTTGGACACGGTGGAAACCATCGGCCACGAACCCGGCTGGACTCCAGATAATGCTCCAAACTGTGGCAGGAGAAGAAAACATTTCAAGCCTAAATGGTTTTTATTTTAACGTGAGCTTTCATGGATATAACCCCACTTCTTTGGATGCAATACCACCTGGTATTTTTTTTAAAATTTATTTTACACGTACACACACGCCAAAAATAAAATAGATGGTTTATAAAATGGCAATATTGTTTGCACTCATAAGTAAGCAATTCTAAGTATCTTTTTATCTTTGTATCTTTGTTTTTATTAAGAAAAGCAATTCTTGAAATATTTACATATTTACGTATGCATCTTATAATTTAGCATGGTGCATAACAAAATCCAAAATGTGAACAAATTGTGTTTATAGGTGTGTATATATACATTGTGTATATATATTTCTTAGTATCAGTTCATCAAGTTGATCAATATAACCATTTTTTTCTTTTTATGTTCAATGTATATATACCATAGATAGATAGATAGATAGATAGATAGATAGATAGATAGATAGATAGATAGATAGATATAGTGTGTATGTGTAGATATGTGTATATATATATATATGTATGTGTATATATATATATATATATAGTATATATACATTGCACATGAAAAAAAATTGATTATATTTATCAGCTTGATGAACTGATTCTAAGAAACTAATTGGTTGGGAAATATAAAAAAACCAAGCAAAGTGGAAAAGAAATAAAGAAGGAAAAAGGAAGAAGATAGCAAAAAATAAGGGGAAAAAAGAATCGAAGAAAAGGTATAGACTTCTCCATATGGCGGGCAGATAGTTTTGAATATTTCAAATAAAAGTATTGGCCACGTGATACGCAAAGCTCTATATAATTCTAGGCATCTTCTTAATCTTCTTTTGCTCCCCCTTTGCATACGATACTATTTCTATTTCCAAATGTACTTCCAAAAAACAAACATCTAATTGTCTTTCTCTCATATTTAACATCCAAAAAAAAGGCTTTCATTTTTCACATATTCTTAATTCAATGTGCATTTTTGCTTTCCACACCTTGCAAGATGTCATTGTCTTGTAATCTTGTCTTGTTTTTTGCATTATATTAGATCTCCATCCATTTTTAACCATTTTCAACCTAGTACTTTGCTGCCTTTTATATTCTACAACTACATCTTTTTTCAGATTTTACATTTACTCAGTCACACGTTTTCATTCCTTCTCAAATTGTTGAATAGTATTTTTTATTTTTATTTTTTTGCAAACTAGAAAGTTTTTGTGCCTCTTTCATTTCCATAATTTTAAGTTTCCATTCTTCTAGGCTTGGACTCATTTTCTCTCTCCAATGCTGAGCATAGCATAGCCCGGCTGCTGTTATTCAATATAAAATTATCTTTTTGTTGTTCAGCTCTTTCTGCGGGCCTAATATGTTAAGTAAATACAGTTCTGGTTTCGTCTTGAACTTCACGCTGGTAATCTTTCGAATTATATCAGGAATCCTTGGCAGACAGCGAAACAAAAGGTTTTTGTCCAGAAATGGAGTGAGAATCAGTTCTTTCCAGAGGAGGCTGCCTGTCGCTTCCCTGCAAAGGAGTTCCCGTTCTGGTTTGGTCTCCTTCCGAGTCAGGAGAAAGGAAGTTTGTTGCTGTTGTGTGCTTTTAAAATTTAAATCATTTCCAACTTGCGGTGACCCTAAGACAAACCTATGACACGGTTTTCTGGGGCTGAGAGTGTGTGACATGTCCAAGGTTGGGCTTCCATGACTGAGCGGGAAATCGAACTCTGGTCTCCAGGCTCATAGTCCAATGCTCAAACCATTACACCTTGTTGGCTCTCAAGGAAGTTTATAGACCCCTCAAAAAACTCTGTGTAAACCATGGAAGATATAATTTGAATCATCTTGGAATGCATGAGAGTTGCAGCTCAGTGTTGCAGTACTCTCTGGTCTTGTATACTCTTTTAGCCTCACAATGGTCAATACTGTGGGCTTGCTTTGTCTGGGGTGGGCAAATTGTGGCCGTTGGACTGCACCTCCCAGCATCCCACCCTTGTGGCTAGGTTAGGTAGGGGATGATGGGAGTTGCGGTCCACCAACATCTGCACCAATTAGAGAAGGCATAGAGAAAAGGACCCCTCGTGCCAAGTATTTCAAAGCCTTCGTTCTCACTGGGAAAAGAAAAATATCATTCTTCTCTGTGAATGACACAAAGCAGAGTTCCCAATCAAACACCAATTTTGTTTGGAGAGTTTTTCCAGCCTTTGGGGAAATCCTGCTGGCTGTTTCTTTTGCAAATGTTGCATGTCTTCTCTGCGTGCTTCATTTAGCGCGGGGTGGAGGGCCGGGTGGATGGATTCCTCCACCATGGCTGGTGATACAAGGCTCATGTGAGCAAACATAAATGCTCAGGCACCACGAGGATGAATTCTGAGCAAACAGATGAGAAATGTTCCTCTCCTGCATTTTCACAAAGCAAATTAGCACTTGCCAAGTCAGTTCCGAGCATTCAGGGAACAGAAACGGGAGTTCTTTCCCTGAATCATTACCAAAAGAAGGTAGCCACCTCCAACCCAATTCTTCCTATAATAATAATGATAATGATAATAATGAGGGATTTCTTTTCCTCGGTTGTCACCAAAAAAAACCCCCCAGCCATCTCCGAGACAATTCTGAGCTCTCAGAATAAAGATGAGGGGGTTCCTTTCTTCAGTGCTCATGGAGAGCTTTAGCAAATTCCAAGCCAATTCTGAACTCTCAGAAAATGGACAAAAGTTTTCCTTTCCTGATTGCTCACTGAGAAAACTAGCAAGCCAATTCTGAGCTCTCGGAAAAGAGATGAGGAATTTCCTTTTCTGACTGCTCACCGAGAAATCTAGCCATTTCCAAGCCAGTTCTGAGCTCTCAGAAAAGAGATGAGCAATTTCCTTTTCTGAATGCTCACCGAGAAATCTAGCCATTTCCAAGCCAATTCTGAGCTCTCAGAAAAGAGATGAGACGTTTCCTTTTCTGAATGCTCACCAAGAAATCTAGCCATTTCCAAGCCAATTCTGAACTCTCAGAAAAGAGATGAGACGTTTCCTTTTCTGAATGCTCACCGAGAAATCTAGCCATTTCCAAGCCAATTCTGAGCTCTCAGAAAAGAGATGAGATGTTTCCTTTTCTGAATTAGTTCCTTGTTCCCCATGCCTTCAAGTTGCTTCCAACTTATGGTGACCCTTAGGTGACCCTATCACAGGGTTTCTGGGGCTGAGAGAGTGTAGCTTTCCATGGATGAGCCAGGAATCCAACCTTGGTCTGAAGGCTCAAACCATTACGCCGTGCTGGTTCTCCCTTTGCTGGACACTCTCTGAGAAACTTAGCATTCTCTCCGCCAATGTTAAATTTATTTTTAATGCTGGTTTGCCAAAAATTTAAAAAATTAAAAAATATTCTGCTTGTTCTGCTTGTTCCACAGTCACAACTGACCCGCCTTCGGATGTCCATGTGAGCCGCGTTGGAGACCTGGAGGACCAGCTCAGCGTCCGGTGGAGTGCCCCTCCGGCCCTGAAAGACTTTCTATTCCAAGCCAAATATCAGATCCAGTACCGAGTCGAGGACAGTACGGAGTGGAAGGTGCTTCTTTTTTTTATTGTCCAAATATTAGGTACCTGGACTGCTTCTTTTGACATTCTAAACATCCCCAGCTAAACATCCCCAGCTCCCTCAGTCTTCAGAGGACTTCATAGTTTCCAGGTCTTTGACCATTTTGGTCGCCCATTTCTGGACACATTCCAGCTTGTTCATATCCTTCTTGAATTGTGGTACCCAGAATGAGATGTAGGATTCCAGGTGGGGTCTGACCAAAGCAGAATAGAGGGGTACCATCATTTCCCTTAACCCAGACACTAGACTCAAGGAGCAATTCAAAATGACCTTGACAGATTGGAGGGCTGGGCCAAAGGTAACAAAACGAATTTCAACACAGATAAGGGTAAGGTCCTGCACTTAGGTAGAAAAAATGGAATGCACAAATGTAGGATGGGAGACACCTGGCTGGATAGCAGTACGTGTGAAAGGGATCTAGGAGTCTTGGTGGACCAGAGGCCGGACATGAGTCAGCAGTGTGATGCGGCAGCCAAGAAAGCCAACGCGATTCTTGGGTGCATCAGTAGGAGCATGGTGTCTAGATCCAGGGAGGTAATGGTACCACTCTATTCTGTGTCCAGTCCTGGGCACCTCATTTCAAGAAGGATATCAACAAGCTGGAAGGTGTCCAGAGGAAGGCAACCAAAATGGTGAAGGGTCTGGAAGCCATGCCCTATGAAGAACGGCTTAGGGAGCTGGGGATGTTTAGTTTGCAGAAGAGAAGGTTAAGAGGGGACATGATAGCCATGTTTAAATATTTGAAGGGATGCCACACAGAGGAAGGAGGGGGCTTGTTTTCTGCTGCTCCAGAGACCAGGACCAGGAGCAATGGATTCAAGCTGCAGGAAAGGAGATTCCACCTGAACCTCAGGAAGAACTTCCTGATGGTGGGAACTGTCCAGCAGTGGAATATGCTGCCTCCATGGAATGTGGTGGAGTCTCATAGAATCCTAGAGTTGGAAGAGACCCCAGGGGCCATCCCGTCCAACCCTCTGCAATGCAGGAACCCACATCAAAGCACTCCCAACAGATAGCCAACCAGCCTCTGCTTAAAAACCAAAGGAGGAGACTCCACCACACTCCGAGGCAGCATATTCTCCTCCTTCTTTGGAGATTTTTAAGCAGAGACTGGATGGCGATCTTGGCCACACTCTGATGTCGCTTGGCTACAGGCGTCCTAGTTTTTGTCTGTGAAATATTGTAAGGTATGATGAGGTTGTTAGCAACGCATTCTTTTCCGTGGGATGGCATGCAGGCCTGGAAAATGGATTGGATGTAACCTGAACAGTACCACTTCCACTTCCTCTCAACAGGTCGTGGACAACATGGGCAACCAGACCTCGTGCCGGCTGGCTGGCCTGAGGCCCGGCACGGTGTATTTCGTCCAAGTCCGCTGCAATCCGTTTGGCATCTACGGCTCCAAGAAAGCCGGCATCTGGAGCAGCTGGAGCAACCCAACGGCAGCTTCCACACCTCGGAATGGTGGGTAGACCAAACTCTGAAAACCTGTCTGATTTTTATGCCCTGCAGTTTGCCAACTTTTTGACGAGGTCCTGTTCTCGGCTTTAAAAAAATAGATTTGCCGGACTTCTCTGTCGTGTTCTTCTTGCCCTTTCCAGCTCTTTCCTGGGCACAAAACGGTCTTACACTCTTCAATGACCTTGGTTTCCGTGGTCCGGTTCTCCCATCACCCAAACATCAAAGGAAGCGCGGCAGTGAGGGAAGTGCAGCAAAATGGCTACAGTCACGCTAACCTAGGCATGGCTTCTGCTATGTGCAACACAGGCGTGTTCCATTCATTCGACCAGGGGATCCGCTGTTTCCCTAGGCAAGACCTGGGACCACGCAAGCCTCCATAGGCAACAGGAATTGATGTAAGAGCAAATCCAACGTCGGATTCATAGAACGTGTTCTTAATTTGGAAGCGTGTCCTTTGGACATGTTCCAGCTTGTCGATATTCTTCTTGAAATGAGGTGCCCAGAACTGGACACAGGATTCCAAGTCTGTCCAAAGCAGAATAAAGTGGCATTACTACTTCCCTTGATCTTGATTCTATACTCTTGTTGATGCAACCCAGAATTGCGTTGGCTTTTTTAGCTGCTGCATCACACTGTTGGCTCATGTTCAGCTTGTGGTCTGCTGAGACTCCTAGATCTCTTTCATGTGTACTGTTTTCAAGCCAGGTATCACCCATCCTTTATCTGTGCATTTCATTCTTTCTTCCTAACTGTAATACCCTGCATTTTTCCCTGTTAAAATTCATTTTGGCCCAGTTCTCTAATCAGTTCTCTAGGTTGATGCCTGTAAACCCCTAATAATCAGTTAAGATTTGCCATAGTGGAGGGACAAGGGGAGCACCAAAAGGCCTGAGAAATGAGGCTGATGCTTCCCCCACCAGGTGCCTGTATTCACAGTTTCCTTTCTCAGTGGGTTTTTCGGGCATCTTTCCAGCTCACTCGGGTTCCAGAGATCCTGAGGAACTGATTCCATGCCAAAGACAGACCTGTGCTGCCTTTGGGGAAGGAAACCAAGAGCCTCCGGAGAAATCCTGACCTCGCCGTATGCCCAGCACCTGGATTTCTTGTTCCGAAGCCAGGCTAGAGGTCTTATTTCCCAGCTGGGAAAGTCCACGAGTTCTCCACCCTGGAAGTTGCACCGGTTTCGCTGCTTCTCTTCTAGCTAGCCTCCATGTCTTGGAACATCATGTCCTTCTTCATGGCTTCATGATTAGAAGAGGAGGAATGGAAGGGCGCGTTTTGCACATATTTGCACAAAAAGAGCACATATTTCCTTCTATTTTTTAGAAAAATGTGCCTAAGTTTATAGCTGGTCCCTCCACTTTGCTAGGGTTGGAGCACAGGATTCCTGCAAAAGTGGAAAAAATCACAAATATTGAATTGTGGGAGGGAGGCCGAGGCATGGTGGGGAGGGAAAGGGGATGGGTTGGCATGGTGGCCCTATAGTTCCCTCTCTTGCCCATCTCTTTCCTTGGGAGAGTGGGGGGGTTTGGGGTGCTGAGAAATTGGACTGTGATCCATCCTTAGCTGGCCTGGCAGTGGCTGGTGGAGGAGGTGGAGAACCAGAGGTGGGTTTTGATGGGATATGCCAAGAGGGAAGTCCCCCCCCCAAAAAGAAGCACTTGAGTTCGGGGGGCAGGGGTCAGAGAAACTCACAGATAAGCAAATCCATGAAAGTCAAACACACAAATGTGCATCATTTGTAATATCAGCCCATTAACCTGAGGCCATTTCTGCACTCCATTGTTACAGCGCAAGATATCCAGGACATGATAAAACCATCCAATGGGATGTCAACATGTGCTAATTTTGAAATTTATACAGCAAGGCAAACCCCTGGTTTATATAGCACGGCACATCCAATATTCCTTTAGTCTTGGCAACAAGGTGTGCTGTTGTTTCTTCAATGTTCCTGAATAAAGCTTTTGAAACTTCTATGCTCAGTTCCTTGAACTCAGAACAATCCCACACACCACAGTGATCCCGGAGACCACGGTTTGATTTCTTCCTCGGCCACAGAAACCCACGCCTTTTCTCTCTTTCAGGACGGTCACTGGGCGTCTGTGAGCCCAAGAGCGGGGAACACAACAACACCGTGCGCCGGGAACTCAAGCAATTCTTTGGGTGGATGCGGAAACACGGGAGCTCCTACGGTTGCGCCAACTTGAGCATCAAAATGTACGACCAGTGGCGGGTCTCTCTGCAGAAGTCGCACAAAACACGGAACCAGGTAGGTAAGGATTTGCACCTTCTCCTCATTGAAAGGGTGGACGGAGGGTGCTAGTGGTTAGTCTGGGCTTATTCCCCCCCCATATTTTTATTTGAAAGATGCGCTTGGATTACAAAGCATAAGCCATTTCCACACTACACTGTTACAGTGCTATCGTTCTACTTTCAAGATCCTGTGGAATTCTGAGATTTGTAGTTTACTGAGAATTCCAAATGCCCCTCCCTAAACTGCAAATCCCAGGATTCCATGCGATGTTTGACGTGGAATAATAGCGCTATAACAATGTAGTGTGGAAATGGCCATAGATTCACTTAATTCTACAATTTTATATGTATTAAAGGAGAAAAAGATGTAAAGTCTAAAAGTGTGAAAAAGCAAGAAGCCATCCATTTGATATAATAAGAGAATAAAAGTAACATTCATGCTTAATTATCTTCGATAATCAATTCCTTATCAATAAAATGAAAGCCACTGCAATAAAGTCAGATTATTTGCGCCTGTACAATCTATTGAGTGTTCACAATAGATCTATAAAATAAGGAAAAGTTCGTTAGGTCTATATATCTGTTAATATCAGCTTCTTCCATTTTTCCTTCTATATCTTCTTCATGCACTCTCATTCCTGATTCATATTTTGGTTATTAATCATACAGCTTAATTTGTCCATTTGAAAGATACCAAATGTTTTTAAGAGCCAGTCATTGATAGTTGGATTGGCCTTTTCTTTCCCGTTACATGCAAATAATATTCTTGCTGCCGTTATCACATATAGCAAGATTCTACCGTATTTTTTCCTGATTAAAATTTTTTAATTCCTTTTATTATATTTAACAGATACAATTTCTGGGGACGTAGGAAATTTAATACCCAGTGTTTTAGTAATCAGATTGCGCATTTCTTTGCAAAATTCTTTTGCCTTTTTACAAAGGCGTGGTTAGAATGGCTATTTCCGCCCTAGGCTGTTAGAGCGCGGTTATTCCAGTTCCAACATCCTATGGAATCCTGGGATTTGCAGTTTGGGGTGTTGTGGCCAAAATTATGGATGCTTGACATGACTGGGTGTAAATCCCCAGCTCAGATGGAAAGCACAATTTGCTAGTTTCCAAGGATTAATTCATTCATTGCTGCAACCTGCAAAGACTCTCCGGGGGCTCTGTATAATTATTTATGTGGCTACCAGGACTCACCCTATACTGTTCTTTGGTCAGATGTAAATAGCCTAAATTAAATGTTCCTTATCTCATTTCCCTAAGTAGAGAATCCTCTCATTTCTTCATCTAGGACCAGCCCAGACTATAGCTAAGACTTCATTGTTTCCAAACAGGAATGTAGGTTCTGTGTTCGAATTATAACCTGAGAGCTGGTAGGTAACACAAAATGCTTCATAACAACACCGGGGTTGTCTCTGCGGGTCTTTCCGCACAACACTGTCATAGTGCTATTATTCCACTTTTGTAGAATTCTGGGCTTTGTAATTTTCTGAGGGCAAAGGGCTCTTTGGCTGAGGATTCCCAATGCCCCTCCCTAAACTGCAAACCCCAGCACTCCATAGGATGTTGGAAATGGAATAATAGCACTATAAGAGTGTGGTGCGGAAAGGCCCTGGGTCTCCAGTTTTGGCTCATACACCAAGGGCCAAGGTGGATCCTGAACTCGACAGCCATAAACACAAACTAACGCAAAGCTCTTTTCTTCCCCAGGTCCTATCCGGCGATAAATCTTAGCAAAGTTTGAAGGCGGAATGAAGAGTTTCCCAAAAGCCGCTGCAAACTCACCGTAGGCTGGTTTGGATCAGCTGAGAAAGCAAGTGAATCAGCTGCAAAGATGGTGACGAACGGAGGAGTCTCGTGTGCGAATCCACCGTGGCCATAACACGACCTGCATTTTACCGTCTACAAACCAGTGTGGAGTCTGTCCAACATCCATCAGCATTCCCACCTCTTCTGGTATCAGATAAATCTTGGCTTTCATTTCCTTCTTGAGGCCCAAGATCACAGCTTTTCCCATCCTTTTGCAAATATATACGTACAAAATTATAAGTATTTATATACGGGCAAGCCACAAGAGGTTTCAGCCCACTCACTTTTTTTTTCCCACCCAAAGTTGGAGACAATGTCCCATTGCAAAGAGAGGACAAAACCCAAACCCAGTCCCGTGAGAACTGAGGTTTTCAGTGTGCACCCCAAAAGTTGGGGAGGGGAGAAGGGAAGGAAGTTTTGCAATAATCTTGTATGTGGGTTCTTTAAAAAAAAATAAAATTGCAACCCCTCTGTTACTGCTTGTCTGCATCTTCCATTTAATGACGCAGTGCTCATCTTCTACCCAACCTGGTAACCCTTGCAACCTCCATCCCTATTTTATAATTTATTGCAGAAATCTGGCAGCGTGGTGGTGTTTTAAAAAGTTGGCTGGAATTCAGCATGGGATTTGCGCGATTATAGAGTCGTAGCGTTAAGAAGAAACTACAATGGTCATCGAGCCTGCCACGTGGAACACACACTCAAAGCATTCCCAGCAAATGGCCAGCCAGCCTGTTTAAAAATCTCCAAAGAAGGAGACTCCACCACACTCCCAGGCAGTGTATTCCACTGTCGAATGGCTCTTACCATCAGGAAGGTCTTCCTAACGTTTTGGTCTAATGTCTTTTCCTGTCGTTTGAAGCAGTTGCTCCATGTCCTCGTCTCTGGAACAGCAGAGAACAAGCTCGCTCCATCTTCAACATGACATCCTATGGCAGGGGATACTTTCAAGCTGTGGTTGGTTGAAACCATGGATACAGAATCCGTAAATATGGAGGGCTGACTATATATCTAGGTTAATAAAATCATAAAGCTGGAAGAGATTCCAAGGGCCATTCAGTCCAATCCCATTCTGCCATGCAGGAAGACTCCTTCAAAGCATTCCCAACAGCCTCTGTTTAAAAACCTCCAAAGGAGGAGACTTCCTACACTCTAAGGAGGCAGCATATTCCATGGTCAAACTGCTCCTACCATCAAGAATTCCTTCCTAATGTTTAGATGGCATCTCTTTTCCTGAAGTTTGAAGCCACTGCTCCGTGTCCTAGTCTCCGGAGGAGCTGAAAACAGGCTTGCTCCGTCTTCCATATGTCATCGCCCTCCTCTGGACACACTCCAGCTTGTCCATCTCCGTCCAGAACTGGACACGGTAATTAATGAAGCTGATGTGTCCCTAGGCATTGCTTCTTTAACCGCAAATCTGATCCCACAGAAAGAAATAACGTGGAAAGAATACGGAAGGTCTCCTCCATCTCACACACACACAAAGGGGGAGCAGTTCCAACACGTTTCAGCAATCTTTTTATCCAAAACCACCCGAATGCATGGATAATATGAAACAACCAGGCCAAGTAAGATTTGCACAAGGAAACAAAAGCATTTTTGATGCCTCGAGAGACCAGTGGAAAAGTTTCTTCCAAAAAGCATCAAGAGGTTATGATTTTTTCCCCCCCCTCTTGCATCAGTTCTCCGTTTTATCCTCAAGATTTCCATTTTGGTAGCCAAACTTACAGCACTATCTTTTTTTTTCTCCCCAACACGCTTGCAATAGCTGGGGAGGCAAACTTACCTGCTCTCCCCATTTTTCACACACGATCCGTATGCAATTCCATAGGCAGCTGCTGTTTACCTTGCCTGTTATGGGCAGGCACAAACAGCTGGAGCAGAATCCAATTCTTTTACAGTTCAAGTTTTATTGCATTGCTTACACCAGGTACCGTCCCGTAAACATGACACGGAAAGCCTGTTTTGCCATCCTCCCAATGCTGATGCGGCTAAAAGAAACCCAACTAGACAGAGGACGAGGAGAAAAGGAAGGTTGGGCAGGTGCAAAGAGGCTTTGTAAAAAGGACCTCCTTTGTTAATCCAGATACGCCGATACAGCCAGCCTTCCATATTTGCTAGGGTTAGGGGCGTAGGACCCCTTAAAAATGGAAAAATTGCAAATATCAAAATTTAAAGGATGAGCTATATAGCGTTTTGATTCAACTGCCACAACAACATACTATGGAATATAATATATTTAGTCACGGTTAGTACTTGGATGGGAGACCGCCAATGAATATCCGGTACCGTAGACTCTATTTTAGAGGAAGGAACTGGCCAAACCATCTCCGAGTATTCCTTGCCGAAGAAAACCCTACAAAATTCATCAGGCGGCCATAAGTAGACCAGGCCTTGAAGAAATGCAGACATACAATATAGCACAGGAGCTAAGTACCCGAAAAGCTCGATATCTTGTCTGAGCTCGGAAGCTAAGCAGGGTCAGCCCTGGTTGGTACTTGGACGGGAGACCACCTTCCACTGAAGTACTGGCAAAGCCATCTCTGAGGATTCTCTGCTCAAGAAAACCCTACGAGATTCATGGGGGTCGCTATTAAGTTGACCTGAAGGCACACATACACACACACATGCACAAAAATACACACACAGGAATTCTTGGCCGCAGGAGTCTAGTGCGAATCCGGACGCACTTGGGGGTTGTGGAGGGAGAGGGGTTGGAAAAACCCACAAATAGTCAAAACTGCAAAATTTAAACCTGAAAACATGGAGGGCCGATTGCGTAGCTTTTCCGGTGTGTGTCCGCGTCCATTTACCATTAATGTATCGGAGATATATGGCAGGCTATGGCCTGAAATCGAATAATTCCACGTGGAATACAGAATAATTCCAAGTCGATTCTTTGCACACCCGTTCCCCGGTTGCTATACATCCTGCGGACACAGATCTGGGGCAGGGGAAGGATTGTTAAGGGGGGAAAAAATTCTAGCATGACCGCCACGGCGAAGAACAAAATGGAGAGGCTCTATTTTTCTTTTTTAATTGGAGGAAATCATGCTATTCCACAATGCACAAAAAGAGGAGCATTTTTTCCCATCCCTGCAAGCGAGGCACCCCCAGTTTGAACCCTGTGGGAAGAAATCTTTGGCCGGAGTTTTGGCCCCATGGAATTGGGGGGCCACTTGGCTCTTTGGGGACCGTCGGAGCCCTTCACTGTGGCATCCGTCCTCCATGGCGGCAATCAGGTCGGAGGAAAAGAAGCCGGGATTGGGCTGGGGGAAGAACCAAACCCATCCTCACCCCATAAGTGTCCTCGCCCCCCATCCCAACTTGCTTGCAAGACCCCCATTTTGTCCCAGCCGGTTCCCCCCGACTGGTTTCCAACAGGACGTCGTGTCAAACGGTTTCTTCGGAATCGTACTTGAAATCCTGGAGCGTCTCGCTGATTGCCTCGATGGTTTGAATTAGCCTGCGTGAGCCGGATGAAAACGATAAATAAAATCGCATCTGGAGCCGATTAAGCCCCACTCCCGTCCCCCCGCCCGGCTCCGTCCCCCCGCCCGGCCCTTGTTTATGAAACGCTACGAGAGAGAATGAGCGCGAAGCCAACCCGGCGGTGGGGCAAGGCTGGGGAGAAGCCAAGTGCGCTAGAAAAAGAACCGGCCCCGAACGCTCTGGGGGGCAAAAGGGGGGACGCGTGGCCTTTGAAGACCCCTTGCGAGGCCTCTTTCCCGGGGGATGCCAAGAGGAGGGCGCCAGTGATGTGGGGGGTGCACGTCTCCATCCTTGACCCACACTGGCATGCGCCCCCTTCCGAATCCCCAAACAGCGAAGGAGTCTGTTTTGTGTTGGCCGGCGTTGCACGGATCTAAAATTTACAGCAGTGGGGCGAATGCCTCCAAGTTCTTCCCGATTGCTAAGGTTAGGATGCCAAAAGACTTCCCAGAATGCCCTTCTGCCCCGAGCATTGTGGGAAATCCAGCCCAAGGGGGATTATGGGGAGATATAGCTGCCTTGGGGGTTAAAAGTGGGTTTTTAGAAACCGTATTGTTTCCGCTTGCATAGTTTGGCCCAGTTGGGCATCTTTTAAAAGTCGCGTTCTGTTGTGGTGTTCCTTAAGTCACTTCTGACTTACGGCAACCCTAAGGTGAACCTATTATGGGGTGTTCTGGGGCTGAGAGAGTGTGCCATGCCCAAGGTCACCCCGTGGGTTCCCACGGCTGAGCCAGGATTCGAACTCGGGTCTCCAAGGCCATAGTCTAATGCTCAAAGCACTATGCAACGCTGCCTCTCAAATCTATCTCGCACCCCACCCAACGTGAGTCAGTTTTCAGACTAAGAGACTTGTGGGATCTGCTTGCTGTTGAATGCCTTCAAGTCGTTTCTGACTTACGGCAACCCTGAGGCTTATGGGGTTTTTCTTGGGTTGAGAGAGTGTGATGCACCCATGCCCACCTAGTGGGTTCCCACGGCTGAGTGGGGAATTGAACCTTCGTCTCCAGGATGGCATTGGCCTTTTTAGCTGCCACATCACACTGCTGGCTCATGTTCAGCTTATGGTCCACCAAGACTCCTAGTTCCCTTTCCCAACTGTCCAAATCTGGCAGGACGTTCCTGATGAATCCTCTCTCATCCCTATGGATGCAGCCCAGAATGGAACTGGCAAAATAATGAGTAAAATTAAGATTTACACACACACACACACACACTTACTTATGTTTCAGTTCCCGAACCTCCTGGGCATGCGCCTCCACTTCGGGGTGGTCTTGAGCATTTTGCTTGGCCAGTTGAAGCTGTGCGGTCTGGGAAAAAAGACAGAAGATATTTCGAAGATCAAGATTCAACTGAAACCTTAACTCTTCTTATCGGGATGGAAAGACAACCTGATAGAGAAGAAGTTTGGAAGAATTATAGTATAAGATTATAAGATTATGGCTCTGTTCTTTGCCCAGAGGTGGAAGAATCCAGCCATCTCAAGAAGATTGGATGATGATAAATCTGCTTATGAGACGGAAATGGACTTTTTTTGAGTAAAGAATGATAGTTGAGTCAATTTAAGAAATATTGGGATATATTGATTGTTCACCTGAGAGGTCACTGGGGGAGAATTTAGATGGAACCTCTTTTTCCTGAAGTTTGAAGCCATTGCTCCATGTCCTAATCTCTGGAGCAGCAGAAAACAGGCTTGCTCCATCCTCCATATGAAACCCCTTCAAACATTTAAACATAACTATCACGTCCCCTCTTAACCTTCTCTTCTCCAGGCTAAACATCCCCAGCTCCCTAAGAAAATAGAAGGTGAAGAAGTGACATTTATAGTTATGTTTAAGTACCTGGATGCAATGTATAGAAATGTTTCGAAATACATGCTATTTGTAAGTTGTTCGCCGCCTCGATCCATATGGCGAGGCGGGATACAAATAAATAATAATAAAAATAAATAAATGTGGAAGATGGGACAAGCTTGTTTTCTGCTGCTCCAGAGACTAGGACATGGAGCAATGGAATCAATGATCCTACCTCACTGGGTTGTTGTGTGGATAAAATGGGGAGAAGGAGATGCACAAGGAAAGGAAAGGAAAAATAAAAAGACAAACAAGAAAGACGCAGGCTTTCTCCTGTCTCTCACCAGTTCAAGCTTCTCCTTCTCTTTCTCCTGGATGTGTTCCAGGTGCTTGGCAAGATCGGGGCGTCCGTGGGGCCCCTCCAGCTGCTCCTTGATCCTCAAAATCTCCCTTGAGATGCCACTGAAGGCCACGGTGATCTCGTGAACCAGCTGGCGGTATCGGGGAAAGTCATAGTCCGGTCCACTTCTGAGATACGCCCGGTGGCCCCTGTTGCGGTTGGGGTAACGAGATCGAGAGGAACCAAGAATGAGGTTAGTTGTTCTTATGACGTGCCTACAAGTCAATGCCAACCTAGGGCGACCCCAGGCTTTTTTCACCAAGTTTATTCAGACTGGGGTTTGGCCCCATTGCTTGTCTCTGGGTCTGAGACAGTGTGACTTGCTCAAGGTTGGGCGCCGCATTTTTCTGAGCCCACCCAGTGGGTTTCCATGGCCGAGCAGGGATTCGAACCCTGCTCTTCTGGAGTCAACAACCCCTCCCATTTAGAAATAGCCTAGGGAGGGGACGATGGGAGTTATAGTCAGACACACCACATTGGGAGAGGCTGGTACATAGCATCTGTGGAGCGGAGGGAAAACCAGATCTTCACTCTAGACGTGGAAGTGATGCTTAACCCCTATCAACTTGGATGCACCCCAACTTTTTCCCATAGAAGTGAATGGCAGCCATGTTGCTTTTATGTTCACTTCAAGAGTTTCCTTTGCTGTTTGTTTTCACCCCCTCCATAACATTATATTTAATGTTTTTTCTGCACGAGGATTAATTGCATCCAGAAATGCCTTTCTAAGACCTTGCTGGAGCTGTGTTATTCTGTCCAGAATCATTGTGGTTGATAGCAAGTGTAGTTTTTTTCCTGGGATACTAAGTTTGTCCCTTGTTCCGTTTTCCCATCATTCTTGTCTGCTTTTGGCCTCATTTTACAGCTGCAAGTTTTGGCTCTGGAAATGAGTTGATAAGTCCATCTTTAGACCAAGCAAGCCAGTCTTAGTGGACCACGAGCTGAACATGAGTTGGCAGCGTGATGCGGCAGCTAAAAAGGCCAATACCATTCTGGGCTGCATCAATAGGGGTCTAGTGTCAAGATCGAGGGAAATAATAATGCCACTCTATTCTGCTTTGGTCAGACCTCACCTGGAATCCTGTGTCCAGTTCTGGGCACCTCATTTCAAGAAGGATATGGACAAGCTGGAAGGTGTCCAGGGGAGAGCGACTAAAATGGTGAAAGGTTTGGAAAGCATGAAGCCCTGTAAGGAATGGCTTGGGGAGCTGGGGATGTTTAGCCTGATGAACAGAAGGCTAAGAGGGGACATGATAGCCATGTTTAAATATTTGAAGGGATGTCATGTCGAAGACGGAGCAAGCTTGTTTTCTGCTGCTCCAGAGACTTGGACATGGAGCAACGGATTCAAACTACAGGAAAAGAGATTCCACCTGAACATCAGGAAGAATGTCCTGACAGTGAGAGCTATTCCACAGTGCAATAAGAGCTATAAGAGTGACAGTAAGAGCTATTCCACAGTGCAACTGGGAGTGTGGTGGAGTCTCCTCCTTCTTTGGAGATTTTTAAGCAGAGGCTGGATGGCCATTTGCTGGGCATGCTTTGAGTGTGTGTTTCTGCATGGCAGGGGGTTGGGATGGATGGCCCCTGGGGTCTCTCCCAGCTCTATGATTCTACGAAGAGAATCATACGAAGAGCAGAATCCCTCTTCTCACTCGCCGTGACTTCAGAGAGCATCTTGCAGGGCTTGCAAACGAATTATTGAATTAGCAACGGTCCCTCTTTCCTGGAGGCACCGAGCCATTCTGGGGCGGGAGGGGCACCACCCAAAATCCCCTGGAGCGCCCCAGGCCCCCCTCCGTTGGAGTCAAGGGGGACCGCCCGGGGTTGGGCATTTTGATGCTCAATCTGCAGAAGTAAATTATTCCACCAATGCACACATGCGCACACACAGAAACCAGCGACGTTTGCTCTACAAATAGAAGACAGGTGTCTGGAGTTGTGTGCTCCGTTTTTTTTTTCCTTTCCTCCTCTCATCTGGAGTTCATCAGCGACCCGGAGCAAAAGGCCTGTGTGGGGTAGAGAAATTCAGAGGAGGGGGAAAGCCTTCAGCTCGGCCTCTCCCCCAGTTGGAGATGCCGAATGGAAAGAAAGTGGGCCGGGCGGGTCAGAAACGGCCAACCGGGCTCGGTCCCACCATCTGTAGAGCGTGGCCAGGGAGAAAAAGGAGCAAATTCAGGCTGGGATTCGCTCACACGGGCAGGAGACAGAATTGAGTACTTTCACAGCATTCGCACTCGGGCCCGGTGCACAACTTTGCCACTCGCGACCAGGGTTTTATTGCATTTCTGCAACCTGGCTACCGATTTGGAAAGGTATGAAAGGCAGACCAGCGGTTCTTAACCACAGACCCTTTAAATATCTTTGGTTGCCACGGACCACCAAGACGCAACTTCCTGATCAGAAAAGCAGTGGAATATGCTGCCTTGGAGTGTGCTGGGGTCTCCGGTTGGATGGCCGTTTGCTGGGTGTGGAATGTGTGTTCCTGCTTGGCTGTGGGTTGGATTTGATGGCCACTGCAGCCTCTTCCAACTCAGGAACACAGATTTGGAAGAGACCCCAAGGGCCATCTAGTCCAGCCCCATTCTGCCATGCAGGAACAAACACTCAAAACGCCCACAGCAAATGGCCATCCAGACTCTGCTTAAAAACCTCCAAAGAGGGACTCCATCACATTCCCAGGTAGCCTATTCCACTGTGGAACAGCTCTTACCATCAGGAAGTTCTCCATGATGCTTAAGTGAAATCTCTTTCCTTAAAGTGTGAATCCATTGCTCCGTGTCCTAGTTTCTGGAGCAGCAGAAAACAGGCTTGCTCCATCTTCAAGATGACATCCCTTCCAATATTTAAACATGGCTATCGTGTCCCCTCTTGACCTTCTCTTCTGCAGACGAAACATCCCCAGCCCCCTAAGCCACTCCTCATAGGGCTTCATGGCTTCCAGACCCTCCACCATTTTGTTCGCCCTTCTCTGGACATGTTTGCTCCTGCATGGCAGAATGGGGTTGGACTGGATGACCACTGTGGTCTCTTCCAACTCTATGTTTCTACGATTCTATGAAAAAAGCGATGGTCCCTTCCCATCACCGGTAAGCAAACAGGGGATGGGTTGTCGGCCCAGATCGAAGCACAAACAAACCCATCAAAACTCACTCTTCAAAAAGGTGGTAAGCTTCCACGCGTTCGCTCTGCAAGGCATAGAAATGGCGCACCAGGGCCTGCGTGTCCTCTCCCAACTGGAAAGAAAGGAAAGAAAATGGACCCAGGGTTAATAAAAGTGAGCGACTAAAGACGGCACAAATATACCACCATGATTCTACACAAATGTCGCGTCAAGGACGGAGCAAGTTTGTTTGCAGCTGCTCCAGGGACTAGGACATGGAGCAATGGGTGTTAATGACAAGAAAAGGAATTCTACCTAAACTGCTGGAATGTAAGAGCTATTCAAGAGTGGAATATGGATTCCTTTGGAGGTTTTAAACAGACATCATTCAAGGATGCTTTGGTTATGAGGCATAGCAGGGGTTGGACTATGATTTTATAATTCTTTGGTTCTAACTGAGCCAGTGTGTGGTTTGAGAGTTGAACTACAACCTTGGAGAGCAAGGTTTGATTCCCAGTTCATAAGTCAACAACAACTTGAATGCACATAACAGCAACTACCATGGCTGCGTCCTATGGAATCCTGGGATTTGTAGTTTGCCGAGGCCCTAGAGGTCTCCGGCTGAGAACTCCAAATGCTCTCTGGCTCACAATTCCACATGCCTCTCCCTAAACTGCAAATCCCAGGATCCCATAGGACGTTGCCATGGTGGTTAAAGCACAATTACATTGCTAGAATTGCATGACGCGAACGGGCCCCAAATGTTTGAACTATAGTTACACAATGCTTTTTGTTAGGGAAAGATAAGGTCCAAATTAGAAAACATACAGAGCCAAGGGTTATATTGATTGATGAATTACATTTATTTTTTTCTGCCTTCTCCAATGAGGCCAGGATTGCCTCTCGTAGAGCTGTAGAATCATTGAGTTGGAAGTGACCCCCAAGGGTCATCCATTCCAACCCCATTCTACCATGAAGGAAGACACACTCAAAGCATTTCCGAGGTTGGACCTCCATCTTAAAAAGCTCCAAAGAAGGAGGAGACTCCGCCACACTCCCAGGCAGCATCGTTGATGGTGGAATTGCTCGCAGCCCAATTTCTCAACCCTCTCTGGATCCCCCCACCACATGTCCAAGGAAGGAGATGGGCAAGAGAGGGAATTGGGCCACCGTCCCCTTTTCCTCTCCTTTCCCTGCCCCAGTTTCCCCACTTTCCATGCCTCAGCCCCCTTCCTACACACACACATCTTGATATTTGCGATTTTTCCACTTTTGCAGAAGTCCCGCCCTCCCTAACCCTAGCAAATGTGGAGGACTGACTGTATTTTAAAAGGAAATTCTTCGGGTAGCCCATAAGTCCAGAGGTGGCCCATGCGCGCGCATCATGTGCGGGTTCTGGCGTTGCCCACCTGTCTCGCAGGCGTGCAAACTCCAGACGACGGTTTCGGATCCCAGGCCTGGAGACCACATGGATATTGTCAGGTTTAATTGGGTGAAATATTGGGAAACCACCCCTGCGATTCTCCCCACGCCCTTGGAAAAAAAAAAATCTAGCGCAAAGTTAGAGCCGAAGGGTTCTCACACACACACACCCCGGCTCCTCTCGGTTTCTGCTTTGGAGCGCAACCGAGGTGTGTGCCAGAATTGTCTTCTAGGGCGGGGAAGCGTTTTGGAAAAGGTACCGTCTGTTGGAAGGTCAGGGGGTCGCCGCGTTGAGATGGAGGGAAGGCCGAGCTTCGCACGGAGAGGGAAGACGGAGCCTCGTGCGCCAAGGTGGCCGTTTCGCTTTGGCACCGAAACCCGTCTGTGGTTTTCGAGACGGGGAGGGTTGGCGTCTCCGCCAAGGTGTTGCATTAAAAGATACAGCTGTTCCGCCTGCGTGCGAGTCGCGAAAAGTCGGCTCGGGGAGAGGCGGGCTACGGTTGGCACGCCACGGCACTGCCAGGGGTGGGGGGATTGGGAGCCCAAGCCCCCCGCGGTGGAAATTTCTTATGGAGTGCGAGAGAAATGGGGTTTTGGCAAAGCACCCAGGCAAGCGGGCGCAAGCCAAACTGGATGCTCCTCTTTCCAAGCCCAGCACTGCGTGTGCATGTGCGAGGCGGGTTGTGGAATTGGCAACCGCCAGGGGTGTGGGGAGAGGACCTGAAACCCACATCAGAAATTTTTACACAAACACACCATCGCACGCAAGTCTCGCAGCGACGCAACAAGCCTGGCCTCTCGGTCCCGCTCAAATGGGCTGAGCAACGTCCAGGGGAACATTTCCAAAATTGCGAGTTTTGTTGTGTGTGATTTCAGGGGGTGAGCGGGTCGAATCAAGGCTTTACTGGAGCAACGAGCAGTCGAGTTTGCAAGGACGGCTTTCCATTCCCGGAAAATGAGAAGAAATAAACATTAACAAGGAGGGAACCAGATCCCCAAAAATGTAAAGCACGGGGTCTTGTTTCCAAGATGGTGAGGCACAAAGACGGTTGTGTTTCCCTGCGGTTTGTTCCTCTATAAAGATTTATTATTCATTTAAATCTTTAGACTCCCCTGTGCTCTCTCTCGGGACAGCGCATGATGGCCTTAAAGCAGGGCTGAAAACAGTAAGTTTAAATAAGCTAAAAAACCTATGTAACAATACAATCAGGTAGATTGTGCTTGGAAGTGGAGGCTCAACTTTTTTAAACAGTCGTTTAAGACAATCCCTGTCCATTGCGATAGCCAAATGGAGGCGACTGAAAGTCATTCTGGCTGTCGTGGGAGGACGCTGTGCAAGACAACAGACCCTGCTTTCAGGCTTTGTCGGAGGTTCGATTTTATTAATTGTTTGTCTTTCAAGGTTGTCGGGTATAAATTGTGTACTCCGTCCTTCCCAACAAAAACAACGCTCGAGAAAGCCAAGCGTAAAATTAACGAAGCAATCGTAGAATGATAGAGCTGGAAGAGAACTGTAACGGCGATCGAGTCCAACCCCATTCTGCCGTGTAGGAATATGCCGTCAAAGCACTCCTGACAAATGGCCACCCATCGTCTGCTTTAAAAGCTCCCCGAAAGGAGACTCCAACACACTCCCCGGTGGTGCAATTCCATTGTCAAACTGCTCTTACCACCAGGAAGTTCTTCCTAATGTTTACGCGGAATCTCATTTCCTCTGGTTTGGATCCATTGCTCCGTGCCCTGGCCTCTAGAGCCGCAAAAAATAGGCTTGCTCCATCCTCGATATAGCATCCCTTCAGATATTTAAACTTAGCTATCGTGTCACCTCTTAACCATCTCTTCTGCCAACTAAACCTCCCCAGCTCCCTAAGATGCTCCTCATGGGGCTTCACGGCTTCCAGACCCTCCACTATTTTGGTTGCCCTCGAAGTGCTCTAACCACTACTCAGCATTGCCTCCCAATACACAGCAGAAGGCAGAAACACCAAACAGGGGCCAAAGAACACAGAAGAGCTCTACCTTTCCAAAACGGAATACAAGGGGACTTTCTCTGAATAGGATTATGTTGTTGAATAACCTATTAGTTGGAAGATGCCTTGGGATACAGGCTTAAGGGCGGACTAGAAATCCCACATGGGCCAAAGCAGCACAATTGCATGTTGAACTATGACCCTCCCCCAGGGACCAGGGTTCAACTCCTTGCATGGAAAGCCACCGGGTCACACACTCTCAGCCCAAGAAAACCTGGGGATAGGTTTGCCTTAAGTCAGGAGCAACAGCCATAAATCCAGTTGGCCCTTTCCATCAAAATCTTTGGGATTTTAATTTAATTTAATTATGGACCAGCAAGCTTTGTTCATTTCAAAGGTCCGTTCCAGCAGAAACGGCAGTCCGGTTCCCTTTGACTTAGGAATACATCCCTCTGAACTGACTTTTGAGTAAACTTGTGCAGAATTGTATTGCTAAGCTGTAGGTTTGGACTCCATTTGGACCCACAAGCCCTTTAACAGAATGCCAAGGACTGCAGAAGAGAAGGTTAAGAGGGGACATGATAGCCATGTTTAAATATTTGAAGGGATGCCACGTAGAGGAAGGAGAGGGCTTGTTTTCTGCTGCTCCAGAGACCAGGACAAGGAGCAATGGATTCAAGCTGCAGGAAAGGAGGTTCCACCCGAACCTCAGGAAGAACTTCCTGACAGTCAGGGCTGTCCGGCCGTGGAATCGGCTGCCTCGGAGTGTAGTGGAGTCTCCTTCCTTGGAGGTGTTTAAGCAGAGGCTGGATGGCCATCTGTCGGGAGTGCTTTGAGGGTGTTCCTGCATGGCAGGGGGTTGGACTGGATGGCCCCTGGGGTCTCTTCCAACTCTACATTTCTATGATTCTATGATTCTATATCATGCATATCATATAGATATATGTGCATATATATATATATATATATATATGCATGATGGCAATGACAAAGGTTGCTAATCTGAGGATGATGATGGACACCAGGGTACTAAGCAGACTGACCTCCAAGGAGACACACATCTCCAACCCCACAATTCTTTCTATTTGAAATACCCATTCCAAGGCTGCCCCCTCCTGGCCATTGCTGGAATTGCATGCACAAATTGGTACCCCAATATAAAGTGTGGCTGTGATATACAGTGGGCCCTCCCCATTTGCAAGGGTTTAGGGGCCCAGGACCCCCTGCCCAAGTGGAAAAAAATTGCAAATGTCACCGTGGGTATGTGTCTAGGGGAAGGGGGCCAAGGCATGGTGTGGAGAGCTCCAAATCAGGTCAGGGAAAGAATCATAGAATCATAGAAATGTAGAGTTGGAAGAGACCCCAGAGGCCATCCAGTCCAACCCCCTGCCATGCAGGAACACCCTCAAAGCACTCCCGACAGATGGCCATCCAGCCTCTGCTTAAAAACCTCCAAGGAAGGAGACTCCACTACACTCCGAGGCAGCAGATTCCATTGCCGGACAGCCCTGACCGTCCGGAAGTTCTTCCTGAGGTTCAGGTGGAATCTCCTTTCCTGCAGCTTGAATCCATTGCTCCTTGTCCTGGTCTCTGGAGCAGCAGAAAACAAGCCCTCTCCTTCCTCTACGTGGCATCCCTTCAAATATTTAAACATGGCTCTCATGTCCCCTCTTAACCTTCTCTTCTGCAGACTAAACATACCCAGCTCTCTAAGTCTATCCTCATAGGGCTTCATGGCTTCCAGGCCTCTCACCATTTTGGTTGCCCTCCTCTGGACCTGCTCCAGCTTGTCAATGTGCTTCTTGAATTGGGGTGTCCAGAAGTGGACAAAGAGGGATTGAGGTGCTGAGAAAAATCAGGTTGCCGTCCATCCTTAACTGGCCAGGCCGTGGCTGGCGGAGGAAGAGGAGGACCAGAGATGGGTTTTTAAAGGCCTGATCGCAAAGGCAAGGCTGCCTGGAAAAGAAGCGCCCAAGGGCGGAGGGGCAGGAGTTGGAGAAAATTGCAAATAATCGAAAATTGCAAATGATCAAATCCACAAAAGCCATCCCCTGCAGATGTGGAGGGCAGATCATAATAGGGAAGTCAGAGCCGGTGTGGTGTAGCAGTCTGAGCACCGGATTACAACCTTGGAGGCCTGAGTTCAAATCCCCACCCAGCCCTGGAAACCCAGGGGGTGAGCTTGGGTGGGTCACACACTCTCAGCCCCCAGAAATCCCCCTGTAAGTCAGAGAGGCACACAACAACAACATGAAGGCACATTTGTAAAGTGGGAAGGGGCCTCACGGACCCTGGAGTCCAGCTCTCTGCTCAAGGCAGGCCCCCAGCAAATAACAGCAATGGGGAGAGGGAGTGTGGTGGAGACCGTTTTGGGTCAGTCTAGATGACCTCTGGGTGTGAGGGGAAAGCAGTTAATTTCCTCTGCGATTGAAGTCCCTCTGCGTTTGAAGGAAAGACAAAGAAACTTTGTATAAGGGGATGTTATCGGTTTGGCTAGCCCTTGGCTGCGCTACAGAAGAATCCGTGGGTCTCCATCTCTGTTCCGCAACAAGAGAAGAGGGGGCAAAACCTCCCAGTCAGCTCAGATAGGGACAGTTGTAATGCATCCACCCCCCTTTTTCCCCTCCTACTTTCCCACTTTGATCTCAGTTGGCAGCAATGGAAGTAAGCTGAGTGCAAAGGGGGAAGGTGGACAGGGAGAAACCGGGCCATTTTAAAAGCAGCTGGGAAGGCAGGAGGATGAATGGGAGAGTCCTTTCCAAATCGAGCCCCTTGGAAGGGATGGCCCTGCCTTGCCAACAGAGAGATGCATTCACACGTACACGTGCATGCAGGAATTGACAGACTGCAATCTAATTCCAATTTTAAATGCAGAGTTTTCCCTCGCCTTTCTTTTTCTTTCCCTCTTTCTTTTGCAATCCTCCCCTTGCAAGGCGGGGGGGCCCCAATCCCACCACCCCTTTGCAAGCACTCACCATGGCAGCCGGAGGATCTGTGCAAAGCCTAAATTGCACCCCAGAGACACCAAAGGGAAGAGTGATCCGTTCTCAGGCTCCAGCAAACGCCATCTCCTGGCTCCTCGGGAGAAATCCTTGCATTAAAAAAAGTTGGAAAGGGGTGCATCCCATAATTTCCAAGGGTTGCATTCAGGATCTGAGGGGAACTAGGGTGGCAAGCTGGGACATTGCCATGCACGTTGCAGGAACATTTTGTCTTCTTTCACACAAAATCCATTCATCCTTCCAAAAAAGCAAAGAGGTAGAGAGGTTTCTGCCTTTGGTGGGAAGGGGCTGGGCGGCCCCCTAACGCATCGATCCTAATATCTTCGATTTCCCCATTGAAAAGGGGCAGGATGAAAAAGGGCTCTTGAAAGGGACCACCATAGGACTGAAGGTTCACTCTATACTATTTGGAGAAGTCTATGTTCTCCCACCATTACAGAGGAGGAGCCTATAGACTTCCTGGGGACCAAGCCATGGTCTCTCTGCTGCCCCCTGCAGGTCACAAGGCTCATTGCAAGACACATGGATAGAACAGGGATTTTTGATGGACTGCAGTTCCCATCAGCCTTGGCTAAGAAAGGCCATAGTGAAGGGTGCTGGGAGCTGCAGCCCCACAAGATCTAGAACCTCAAGACATGTATATTTTCATAGAATTGGAAGCCAATCCCAAGGGCCATCCAGTCCAGCCCCATTCTGCCAGGCAGGAAGATGCCATCAAAGCATTCCTATCCAGCCTCTGTTTAAAAACTCCCAAAAAGGAGACTCCACCACACTCCCAAGCAGTATATTCCATTCTCCAAAGGCTCTTACCATCAGCAGTTTCTTCCTAATGCTTATGTGGAATCTCTTTGCCTAAGGTTTGAATTCATTGCGCCGTGTCCTAGTCTCCGGAGCAGGAGAAAACAAGCTTGCTCCATCTTCAACCTGACATCCCTTCAAATATTTAAACATGGCTATCATGTCACCTCTTAACCTTCTGGGGAAGCTCCCTAAGCCTCTCCTCATGGGGCTTCATGGTTTCTAGGCCTTATACCATTTTGGGTGCCGGGATTTACAAGCCACACCTTACACTTGCCGTCTGTCTCATAAGGCTTGCTGAGATTGCAAATGTGCGGTGAGACTCGTAAATCTCTATTTAAAACAGCACAGGACCGCAGCAAAGGTTACGGCAAATAATCCATGAATGACCAAATTTGCAAAAGTTAAACCCATGAATCTGGAGATGAGTGTGCATATAAAATCTGAATTTAGAACTGGTAGCCTGTTATTATTAAGAGCTGTATAGATTCAACAGAAGGGGGTTGGACTTGATGGTCCCTGGGGGTCTCTTCTAACTAGGATTCTTCTCGAGTCTCAGCCGGGGAGACTCAAAGACAGCACAAGAGAAATGAGACTGAATCAGGGATGGAAAGAATATTGGAAAATGCTCAGAAAATGGCTGAAAAACATTTTTGAGTGCCAAGGAACCCTGACAAGAGAATCTTTGCCATTTGTGACTATTTGAAATGTGCACTTGGTTGTCCTGTGCATCAAACAGCATGCCTTGTGCAGGAACTATTTCCATAGAAATATTATTTTCTGCACAGATGCTGTTGTCTGGGCAGAAAATGTATAATTGGGGATTTACGGTATTTGCTGGCATGTAAAGCTCACTGTCCCCCCTAAAAATAGTTTTAAAATGGGGTGCATCTTATACACCAGTGTGTCTTATACATCGGGAAACAGTATTTGCCAGTGTATAAATGGGGGGTGTCTTATACATGGGTGCATCTTATGTGCCAGGAAATACAGTACTTGTGTAAACTTCTCATATGGTTGATTTTATTTCCTGCACAGAAAATGGTATTTCCTCCGCAATGGGGAATTTTGCACAAAATAAATCCCAGACAGTGAACAGCCCTCACAAACATGGTGTGCTTTCAGAAATTTTTTTTTTGCAACAAGGGAGAAAATGGTTTTTAAAAATTACTCATTGCTTCTTCCAAGGAGCAGCTTAGTGAACTATTTCACCCCTAGACTCAACGTTGTCTATAAGCTGCAAAAGGACCACCAACTTTTTTAGGGGGATGTAAGTCTGAGAGGGAAGCTCGCAACCGATATCCTAATCTTTGCCAGCCCAAAAAAGGCTAACTTTCCAAACCGGGAGTCCATTAAAGCCCTTCAAGATAGCGGAAGGCCACCGCAGATGATAAAAGTGACTTACGGAGCCACAACTGTTCGAGAATAAGGCCACCGAGTTCTCAACTCCTTTGTACGGTACACAACTACAACGCAAATTAAGAGGGAAACAGGTCCGACTGGTGCAACTTGCAAGTTTTATTTTAACAGGTAGGGGGGAAAGTGGCACCCCTGGGACACAGCGACGCACTGTTATAGCGCCAAGGCCAGACAAGGTGGGCAAAATGGCCGGAGATCCCGCCGTGTGGTTTACTTGACCTTCTTCTTTGGACGCAGGTTGTTGGTGTGGCCGCACTTCTTCTTGCGACAGTTCACGGCACGGGGGTGGAGGCGGGCGTAGCACCTGGAAGGGGAAGACGGGGACAGGTGAGATTTCCTCGCCCCCCACTGGCCCCAAGAGATTCCGGGAAAAGCTAGCACTCAGGCTTTCTAGCACAGCCGCCACGGGGAGGGGAAACCAGGATAGCAAATTGTCTAGAAATACGGCAGTAAATCCTCAAGAGCAAACACACAACATGGGGCCAGGTCTTGACTGTCCAAAAGGTCGGGCCAGTTCCATCCTTCCAGCAGTCAGTTCCACCTGACTTGATTTTTAAAACTGTATTCCAAAAATTTATGCAGTATTTCTCACTCTTCATTCACTTCAGGTGTCCGAGTGCGCACAGCTATGATTCATAAGAACAATTAAAAACAAATAAATGAAATAACCAGTCCAGTCTTCTCTGGTTGACTTCAATATATCAGGGGAGAAGAAGTACCTTTTATTCCAAACACTTCAACCAAGGACCTCATACAGCACCTTACCAGAGCTGTGGGTGCTGCTAAGAAAACCACTGCCTCATCTGGGTAAATAAAATGATATTTGTGTCTTGTCTGTATCAGATGAAAAGAACTGGGTGGATTGCCACCAAATTTGGAAGGCATTTTTGGGATTATCTGACTGAAAACACAGGCTAGATGGAATACATGACATTTGAGGGACCAAAATTAACAAAATGAATTTCAACAGGGAGAAGCAGAAGGTATATACTTGGGCAGGAAAAAAATGTAATGCACAGATAAAAGATGAGTGACAGATGGAGATCTAGGAGTTTTAGTAGACCAGAAGCTGAACATGAGCCAGCAGTGTGCTGCTGCAGCTAAAAAAGCCAATGCAATTCTGGGCTGCATCAATAGAAGTATAGTGTCTAGGTCAGGGGAAGTGATGGGCCCAGTCTATTCTGCTTTGGCCAGAGCCCACGTGGAATAATACTGTGTCTAATTCTGGGCCCCACAGTTCAGGAAGGATATGGACAAGCTGGAACATGTCCAGAGGGGGGTGACCAAAATGGTAGAAGAACTGGATACCATGCCATATGGGGAGAGAATTAGGGAGCTGGTATGTTTAGTCTGGAGGAGAGACGGTTAAGAGGCAACATGATAGCCATGTTTAAATATTTGAAGGGATGTTAAGATGGAGCAAGTCTGTTTTCTGTTGCTCCAGAGACTAGGACACAGAGCAACGGCTTCACACTTCAGGAAAAGAGATTCCATCTAAACATCAGGAAGAATTTCTTGGCCACAAGAGTTGTTTGAGAGTGGAATGGGCTTTGGAGGTTTTCAAACAGAGGTTGGATAGGTGTCTTTCTGTGGATCCCTGCATGGCAGAGGGTCGAACTAGATGGCCCTTGCGGTTACAACAGTCTGTAATCCAGGATTACAGGGCAACAATCATGGTTTCCAAAGGTCCTCCATTTTATGTTCACCACCTCCACAACCCCACTGTGAGACGACGAACACCACATACTTGCGGCAAATCATCTTGTCACAGTTGTACTTCTGGGCGAGCTGGCGGAGGGAGGGCTCGATGATTCCTCCACGGAGACGCAGCACCAGGTGGAGGGTGGACTCTTTACATGGGGAAGAAAGAAAGGAAGGAAGGAGAAAGCTGGGTTAGCAGCAACCAGGGGTTGAGCGTTCTTAAAAAATCCTGCCAGACAAATGCGGAGGGCTGACTGTCATTCTTTCTGCCACTAAGAGAAGTAATATAAACCTCCTACTTTCTTCTCAAGCCACACTACTGTACTGCAGTGCTTTTTAAAGCTACCTGATGCAGGGTGGACCGCTAGGAGCTTTCCCCCCAAAGCACCAAGGCCGAGCACCACATTTGTGTCCATCAGCTACGACCGTTTCTTTCTTTCCTGGAACTTGCTGCAGGCCAGCAGCCAATAGCTCATGGACTGGCACGGGTCCGTGGACCACCATTTTGAGTAGCACTGCTCTATAGAAAGCCTGGCGTGACTTTTAGACACAATGCGTCTGTCGCCCCAGCAGGCTGAGAAGGATCGCCCCATGTCAGAACCGTACCTTTCTGGATGTTGTAGTCCGAGAGCGTGCGCCCATCCTCCAGCTGCTTGCCTGCAAAGATCAGACGCTGCTGGTCGGGAGGGATCCCTGGAAAAGCAGACATTTTGCACAGCAATTAGTGATGAGTTTTCACGATGGCTGAACTGCCAAGCAGATTTTCAACTACACCACGAAGGAAAGATCCAACTGTCATGTACTGGATAACCCACAGTCCACAGAACTCACCCGCAGAGGTCACCCAGTCCAACCCCCTTCTGCCATGCAGGAACATCCATCAAAGCATTCCCAACAGATGGCCATCCAGCCTCTGCTTAAAAATCTCCAAAGAAAGAGATTCCATCACACTCCATGGAGGCAGCCTATCCCACTGCCGGACAGCCCTGACCGTCATGAAGCTCTTCCCTGTGGCTTAAGTGGAATCTCCTTTCCTGCAGCTTGAATCCATTGCTCCTTGTCCTAGTCTTTAGAGCAGTGGAAAACAAGCCTGCTCCCTCCTCGACATGACATCCCTTCAAAGATTTAAGTATGGCTATCATGGCCCCTCTTAACCTTCCCTTCTGCAGACTAAACCTCCCCAGCTCCCTAAGCCACTCCTCATAGGGCTTCATGGCTTCCAGACCCTCCACCATTTTGGTCTCTCCCCTCTGGACACGCTCCAGCTCGTCAATATCCTTCTTGAGGTGCCCAGAAGTGGACACAGGATTCCAGATGAGGTCTGACCAAAGCAGAACAGAGTGGTACCATTATCTCCCTTGATCTAGACACCAGACTCCTATTGATTGCGTTGGCTTTCTTGGCTGCCACGTCACACTGCTAACTCATGTTCAGCTTGTGTTCCACCAAGACTCCTAGATCCCTTTCACATATACTGCTATCCAGCCGCACGTCCCCCATCCTATATTTGTGTGTTCCATTTTCTCTGCCTAAGTGCAGGAGCTTACATTCCCTTTGTTGAAATTCTTTTTGTTAGCTTTGGTCCAGCTCTCCAACCTGCCAAGGTCATTTTGAATTCTGATCCTGTCCTCTGGGGTATTAGCAACCCCTCCCAATTTAGTGTCATCTGCAAATTCGATCAGCATGTCCTCTGTTCCTCCATCCAAGTCACTGACGAAGATGTTGAATAGTCCTGCGCCCAAGACAGAACCCCACGGCACCCCACCAGTCACTTCTCTCCAGGACGAAGAGGAGCAACCTTTGGGTTTGGCTGGTCAACCAATTCCAAATCCACCTAACAGGAGCCCTGTCCAGCCCATGTTTAACTAGCTTGGGAGCTGGAGTTCAACAGTGGATAGCAACAGGCTGAGTTCCACAACAGTTTTGGAAGCACAAATTAACGTCACAGGCTGGAATTCACCACTGCAGTTTCCCACACAACACCAGGCTGTATACAGCTCTCCAAAAAGACCTTGGTTCCCAGGCTCTGGCCTGCACACCCCTTCCAATATCCAAACAGCTAAACAATCAAGCCAACATGGCAACACAGCACCTTAGCAGGCTAACCAGCAGGGCAGAGCAGGCTAATTTGGTGGTGTTTCTAACAGTTTGCAAGATCTAAGCAGGGCTGTCGATAACACAGGGTTGACATAAGTCAAAAGTCAACACGACAGCACGTAAGAGGAACAATTTTTGGTGGCAGTGGCAGCATTTTGAAAGAACCACTGTCTGGTTTTCACCTTATTTTTTGATACATACAAATAAAGCCCTGTCTGAGAGCTCACCTTCTTTGTCCTGGATTTTGGCCTTGACATTCTCGATTGTGTCACTGGGCTCCACCTCAAGGGTGATGGTCTTCCCCGTCAGGGTCTTCACAAAAATCTGCATCGTGGCAACTCGGTGTCACCTGGAGAAAAAGCAAAGGACGAAAGGAAATAACCATTAAACCAATGAAAATGATTATGATCTTCTATGCTGCGGAACAGGAAAACTGAGGCAGATCGGGGAGACCTTGGAAGAGAAGATCCGGTGAGTCAGAAAATCCTGCGATAGGTTCCCTTTAGGGTCTGCCACAAATAAGAAATGACCTGAATAGACACAAAACAACAATCCAGTGAGTCTGCAGGACTCTATGCCATCCTGTTAGATTACTGTTCCTTTGTTAAGCAAAGATACATGATCTATTAACAGAGGCTGAACCCAAATCCCTATTTCCAATTAAAGCAGACACCTCAAAAATCTACTTTAATTGGGGGTTTGGACCAGCGACATCCACTCCCATCCTATCACTGCCAGTAAACTGGTCTCCTCCATGTTGCACAATTACAGCTGGACCTCCACATTTTTAGGTGCGACTTTCACATATTTGATTATTTGGAAGTTTCTCCAACCCCTGCCCTTTTCTATTCTACTTTGGTCAGACCTCATCTGGAATCCTGTGTCCAGTTCTGGGCACCTCAATTCAAGGATATGGACAAACTGGAGCGTGTCCAGAGGAGGGCGACCAAAATGGTGGAGGGTCTGGAAGCCATAAAGCCCCACAAAGGAGGAGCCCTGGTGGTGCAGTGGTTAAAGGCCAGTCCTGCAAGCCACAAACCACAAGGTTGTGAGTTCGATCCTGCCCGGCTCCAAGGTTGACTCAGCCTTCCATCCTTTCGCAGGTCGGTAAAATGAGTACCCAGCTTGTTGGGGGCATGTATAGAAATGTATAGAAATACATGCTATTTGTAAGTTGTTCGCCACCTCAATCCATATGGAGAGGCGGGATACAAATAAATAAATAAATAAAAACAAAGGAGCGGCTGAGGGAGCTTAGTCTGCAGAAGAAAAGGTGAAAAGAGGGCAGGATAACTATCTTTAAATATCTAAAGGGATGTCATGTTGAAGATGGAGCAAGCTTGTTTTCTGCTGGTCCAGAGACGAGGACAAGGAGCAATGGATTCAAACTAGAAGAAAAGAGATTCCACCTGAACCTCAGGAAGAACTTCCTAATGGTTAGAGCTGTCCGGCAGTGGAATGTGCTCCCTTGGAGTGTGGTGGAGTCTCCTTCCTTGGAGATTTTTAAGCAGAGGCTGGATGGCCATTTGCTGGGCACGCTTTGATGTGCTTTGAATGCTTTTTTAAAATGCAAAATGCTTCTTTATAATATGTATTTTCATGAGATATAAAAAAGACTTTTTTGAATGCTTTTCCAGAATATAAAAATAGTTTTTTTTTAATAATATACATTTCTATAATACATAACACGCTTTTTAATCAGGCTTTTCAGAATATAAAATACCTTTTTATAATATATATTATCAGAATTATTAAAAATACTTTTTAGAATGCTTTTTCACAATTTAAAAATAGTTTTTTATAATATAAAAAAATACATATTTTCACATTAGGACCCCCCTTCGCAGTACAACACTCATGCCAGCCAACACCTGGCCAGGTGAGCTGGGGATGATGGGAGTTGCAGTCAGAAAAAAAAATAGCGCCCCGGAAGTTTCGAAGGGGCTACTCTCTCTCTCCACACCTTTAACTTTGTATTTATATATTTATCAATATATATCTTCCTCGATAAAAGGCCCTAAAAGCCCCCCCAAAGCCCCTCCACGCAGCGGCCTACCTTCCACGCGCCTCCGCCGCCCTCTCCTCACCGAACTGAAAGAGAGCGAGGCCCCGCCGGAAGCGGAAACGGGACACACTTCCGCCCGCTCTAGCCCTTCACCACTCGCTAAGTGTCGCTTTTCTCGCGCATGCGTCATATGCGACGCCGGAGAAACGGCCGAGCCCGCGCGGCCCCGCCCTTCGCGTTACGTCATTCCCTGCTCGCGAGGCCCCGCCCCGACGCTGTTGCTCCTTGGAGAACACAGAGATAAAAATAATAGAGTGACGCTCGTTGCTGTGGGGATGCGGAAATGGCGGGTTCGCTTCGAAGTCTAGAAGTTGTTGTTGATGATGATGATGATGATGATGATGTGCCTTACAAGTCATTTCCGACTTTTGGAGAGACTAAAGTGACCCCACCATGTTTTTTTTTCCTTGCCCTGATTTGTTCAGAAGGGCTTTGCTGTTGCCTCCCTTTGAGGCTGAGAGAGTGTGACTTGCCCAAGGTCACCTAGTGGGATCCCAGAGCTGATCAAGGCTCCGACCTTGTTCTTCAGAGTCAATAGCCCGGTGCTCTAACCACTACACCACCATGGCTCTCATAAATAAACCCATAAATAATAAAATAAAAAATAAAATAATAAATAACAAAGTAAAATTATAAATAAACTCATAAATGTATATATCCATGGGAGTTCATGTGCAAATAAAAACCAGCTAGTCGTAAAGATGCTGCCACATTTCCTTTTTCTTTCTCTCCCCCTTTTCTCTTGCTTTTTTTGCAATCATCCAAGGAATTCTACCTCTATTTTTTTAAAAAAAGAAATGGAATTAAGAGGCAGGGACAGTGTTAGAAGTTGCCTTTACCCTCTGTGGGTTTTTTAATCCATCCAATCTTTTGGATGGATTAAAACTATCTTAGAATCTTCCAGTTGGAAGGGACTCCAGAGGCCATCCAGTCCAACCCCCTTCTACCATGCAGGGATAAATCATCAAAGCATTCCCAACACATGGCCACCCAGCCTCTGTTTAGACAGAATCTCTTTTCCTGAAATTTGAATCTATTTCTCCATATCTTAGTTTCTGGAGCAGCAGAAAACAGGCTTGTTCCGTCCTTCCTACGACATCCTTTCAAATATTTAAACATGACTACCACGTCCCCTCTTAACCTTCTCTTCTGCGGACTAAACATCCCCAGCTCCCTCAGCCACTCCTCTTCAGACTTCACAGCTTCTAAACCCTTCGGCATTTTGGTCGCCATCCTCTGGACACGCTTCAGCTTGTCAATATCCTTCTTGAATTGAAGTGCCCAGAGCTGGATACAGGATTTCAGATGAGATCTGACCAAAGCAGAATAAAGTGGTACCATCACCTCCCTCGATTTAGACACCATGCTCCTATTGATGCAACCAAGAATTGTGTTGGCTTTCTTGGCTGCTGCATCACACCGCTGGCTCAGGTTCAGCTTGTGATCTACTAAGTCTCCTAGATCCCTTTCACATGTGCTGCTGTCCAGCCAGGTGTCTCTCATCCTATATTCATGCATTCCCTTTTTTCTGACCTTACATTTCTCCCCATTAAGAGAAAGTCTGCGGGACTCTGTCCTATCCTTACTGTCTCCTTGGTTAAGCAAAAATACACGATCTAGCACTACCTCAAGAAGCAATATTAAAAGAGGTAGATAGGGGACATGATAGCCAAGTTTAAATATTTAAAGGGCAGCCATATGGAGGATGGAGCAAGCCTGTTTTCTCCTGCTCCAGAAACTGGGATACGGAGCACTGGCTTCAAATTTCAGGAAAAGAGATTCCACCTAAGCAATAGGAAGAACTTCCTGATGGAAGTGGAATGGCTGCTGCCTGGAAGTGTGGCGGAGTCTCTTCTTTAGAGGTTTTTAAACAGAGGCTGGATGCCCATCCGTCAGCAATGCTTTGATGGTGTCTTCCTTCATAGCAGAATGGGGTTGGACTGGATGGCCCTTGGGGGTCTCTTCCAGCTCTATGATGCTATGGAAAATCGGTACAGCAGAAGATTAATCAGTACTTTAAGTGGAATAATTGGAAAATATGTCCACCTCTACTGACCAGCAGCGGCCCTTCAGAATTTCAGACAGGGGGCCTGGGCTGAATATGCCAAGTATTGAAGCTGCAACCTTACTCATGCACACCCTGACTCTCTCTAACCATTCTATCGTACTGCTTCTTAAGTGGAGTGAGTGCGAATTCACAGATATGTTCCACCCAAAAAGGAGATCTCTTCCCTTTTCTGTCCCATGGGTGAAAAATAGCTTTGGAGAATCTGCCACATCTTTCGAGCTCCCGGAGCTTTTGGAACCGGCTGCTGTGTTTATATAAAACTCCAAAGCTGGCGGCGGCTCATCCACGCATCGGTCATGCCGCTTGCACACACATCTGCCTTCAACATGCTTCGCTGGTGGCACACGCCAAATTGGCACGACTCGGTCAAAGACGGAACCCTTCCAGATGAATCGTTTTTCCAAAGGAGTAATAATTAAAAAAGACGGCCGAAGGAACACGTTGACCTTGCTAGAGGCACTAGGGGTTTGCAAAGTTTAAAGAGTTCTGGCCTGTCTTTAGAGGGAGGGAGCAAGAAACAGAATGAGCCAGAGAGAGGGCAGGTCCTGTTTGAGCCTGTGAACATCATCCAAACTTAGAGTTAGGAGAGACTCTAAAGGCCATCCAGTCCAACTTCATTCTGCCATGCAGGAACACATGGCCAAAGCTCTCCCCAAAGATGCCCATCCAACTTCTCCTTTAAGACCTCCAAAGAAGGAGACTCTGCCACACTCCCAGCCCGCAGCACATTTCTCTGTCGAACGGCAGAGATCCACAAGCTGAACATGAGCCAGCAGTGCAATGCGGCAGCCAAGAAAGCTAACATGATTCTTGGGTGCATCAATAGGAGTCTGGTGTCTAGATCAAGGGAGGTGATGGTACCACTCTATTCTGCATTGGTCAGACCTCATCTGGAATCCTGTGTCCAGTTCAAGAAGGATATTGACAAGCTGGAATATGTCCAGAGGAGGGTGACCAAAATGGTGAAGGGTCTGGAAGCCAAGAAGCCCTCTGAGGAATGGCTGGGGAAGCTGGGGATGTTTAGAAGGTGAAGAGGAGACTCGCGATAGCCATGTTTAAATCTTTGAAGGGATGCCATGTCGAGGAGGGAGCAGGTTTCTTTTCTGCTGCTCCGGAGACTAGGGCCATTTCCACACTAGACTGCTATAGTGCTATTATTCCACTTCCAACTTTCTATGGAATCCTGGGGTTTGCCTCAAAGGCCCCTCCCTGAACTGCAAACCCCAGGATTCCATAGGATGTTGAAAGTGGAATAATAGCACTATAGCAGTTTAGGGCGGGAATAGCCTAGGACAAGGAGCAATGGATTCAAGCTGCAGGAAAGGAGATCCCACCTAAACTTCCTGACAGTCAGAACTGTCTCGTAGTGTGGTGGAGTGTGGTAGCGTCTCCTTCTTTGGAGGTTTTTAAGCAGAGGCTGGATGGCCATCTGTCAGGAATGCTTTGATGTGTGTTCCTGCCTGGCAGAAGGGGGTTGGACTGGATGACCCCTGGAGGTCTCTTCCAACTCTATGATTCTATGGTGGGGAGAGTCGGTGACCAGGTCCAAACTAAGTCAGAAAAAAGAGAAGGAAAGAGGGTGGCATGGCATGGGGGCCCTATTCTTCCTCTCTCTCACCCATCTCCTTCCTTGGGTGTGCGTAGGAGTGTGGGAGAGGATTTGTGGGGCTGAGAAATTGGGCTGCAATGTGTCCTTAGCAATGATGGAGGAGGAGGACCAGAGGTAGATTTTTAAAGGGTTGGTGGCCGGATCAGAGCCGCTGAGAATGAATATTCCCCTGGAAAAGGAGTGCCTGAGGTGGGTAGCAGGGCAGAGGCTGGAGAAATATGCAAATAATCATATCCGGGAAAGTCGTGGAGGCTGACCGTACGCCCTGCGTCACCTTTCCAATGCTCAGAAGCAAGGAGGGTGTTCCAGTAAGAAAGAACTAAAGCTTTAGCTACCCCTGAACATTAAAATAGCGTACAAGAAAAAAATCGGGACACAAGCATACGAAAATATAAAATTGGCTCTTTTAAACATATAAAGAGAGCAGTACCACGCTCGTCCGAGAAAGGGTGCTGTTTTATACAGCTCACAACATCATGCTCCGTGGCATAGGTGGCACATTTAAATTATATACATATTTAATAGCTGGAAAGTTGGCCGCCGTCCGGTTCGAGAGCGCTTCTCCGGTCCTTCCACCACCGTCTGTCTGCCGGGTTTCTGTCCTGTCCTGGGATGCTTGGTGAACATACTAAAACTTCTGGGGTCAGGAGAGGGAGTGTCGGGACGTGAACGGATTTGTGCAACTTGGGAAAGGGAGACGGATATTTGATTCGAGGGGGAGAAAACCCTCAAACAGGCCTAGAGGCAGGAGGGGCAGTGATGGGGAAGTGGAGGCTCTAGCTCATGGAAGAAGTGTGGAGGGGTAACATGCACGGAGGATGGAGAGAAGACACAATGCAATGGTGTATCTAGCATAAACAGTGCCTAGGGTAACGTGGAAGTTGTGTCCCTACCTTCCTACCCCCTTCCCCACCCTTACAGGGGAGCCCTGGTGGCGCAGTGGTTTGATGCCGGTACCGCAGACACAATGTTGTGGGTTCAATCCCGCCGGGCTCCAAGTCGACTCAGCCTTCCATCCTTCCGCCGGTCGGTAAAATGAGTACCCAGCTTGTTGGGAGCAATTAGCTCACACATTGTAAACCGCTTAGAGAGCACTTAGCTGATAAAGGTATAGAAAAACATGTGCTATTGCTACATGCATGGCTTTTTTGCACCGCCCCGGGCATGTGCCCCGTCTGCCCCACCTCAGATATGCCTGACACAATGGACTGTGAAAGAAGGCCTAGTAGCAAGGAACGAAGAAATAGTGGCATCGCTAGGAGGCTGCGGACCGCACTGGAAGGGTGTGATATCAAAATGGCGGCCTGCCCCTTCTTTCTCCCCTCGCTCCATGACAGCCCCTATATTATGTGGGACGACCGCCTCCTTTTTTCTTAGGACTGGATGAGCTCCCCAGTGCGCCTTTGAGCACACAGAGCCAGCTGGGTAGACTGGGATGCCCAGAGGGTGGGTCCCCAATGCAGTCGACCAGGACCCCGGGAATTCCAGCCCCTAGATGGAAAAGATTTCATGGGGGTGAGATCGTGCCATTTCTGCACTACACTGTTATAAGTGCTATTATTCCACTTTCAACATCCTAGGGAACCTGGGGTTTGCAGTTGAAGGAGGGACCTTGAGAATCCTCCACCAGAGAGCTCTTTGGCCTCAGTAAAAACTACAAAGCCCAGAATGTGGAAAGTGGAATAATAGCACTATAACCGTGTCGTGCGGAAATGGTGCCCAAACTTCCCTAGGAAGGAAACACTTTGCCCCAGATGGCAAAAAAAGAGGGCAAGGAGGAGAGATCTCAGATAGGGAACCTGGAGATGAGAAAGGGAACCTGGAGGTAAGAAAGGGAACTTGGAGGTGAGCAAAGGACCAGGGAATAAAGAGCTCAAACAGGGCTTAGATTAAGAAAAAAGGGCAGGAAGGAAACACTTTACGCAGAGCTCAAGGATGAGAAGGGAAAGACTCACACAGGGCCCAGGGATGAGAGATGGCACCGGAAGGAGACATGTCATATGTGACTTGAGAGTGGAGAAAACTATGGACGGTGCAGACCCAAACTTTGGTCTTCCAGATGTTTTGGACTCCAGCTCCCAGACTCCCCGAGCATTGGCCAAGGCAGCTGGGAACTGAAGTCCAAAACACCTGGATGCCTTGGGTCGGCTAACCTCCTGGGCTTCGACAACTGGAACCCTCGATTTCCATTCTCTGCAACCCCGTGGGGTCACATCTGCCCCATCATTTTTGGAGGGGAATTCTATAATTCAAGGGGAGTTTGGCCAGGGGAAAACAATCGTGGGGTACATCTAGGTTACATCGGCTGACCTTCTGTATCTATTTATATAAATAAGGAATTTTTTGTTGTTGTTGTTCTTTTGGTCTTAATAAATACCAGCGATATACGGACTGTCCATTATTGCCGTTAATGCCCCTGCGGGTTAGGAGTTTGGACAACGAAAGCAAACAAGAGGGCTTAGATATAATTTTCTTCAGCGTCATCTGTCTCCAGCGAGTACTTGTTTAAAGCTACAGAGAGAGAGAGAAAAACAGATACAAACATCAATATATAAAATCCAGGGTTCATTTCCTGCTGCCACCAGGACTTTCTACGTGAACCCCGGATAGCTCCTTTAAAGTTTGGACTAAAGTCCAGAGTTCTTTCCCTGCTGCCACCAGGACTTTCTACATGAACCTTGGATAGCTCCTTTAAAGTTTGGACTAGAATCCAGAGCTCATTCCCTGCTGCCACCAGGACGTTCCCCGTGACCCTGGATAGCTCCTTTAAAGTTTGGACTAAAATCCAGAGCTCACTCCCTGCTGCCACCAGGACTTTCTACATGGACCCAGAACAACTCCTTTAAAATTTGAACTAAACTCCAGGGTTCGTTTCCTGATGCCACCAGGACTTTCTACGTGAACCCTGGATGGCTCCTTTAAAGTTTGGACTAAAATCCAGAGTTCCTTCTCTGTTGCCACCAGGACTTTCTATATGAACCCTGGATAGCTCCTTTAAAGTTCGGACTAAAATCCAGGGTTCATTCCCTGCTGCCACTAGTATTTTCTACATACAAGGTAAACAAAACTACAGCTCCTTACCTGTGCAGCTTCCATAATGCCGGACCCCGATGGATCGCCCCAAGAAGCACGTGGCTCGCCGTAGGTGGCAGGTGGAGGGGTAAGTGATGTTGTTGTTCCCGCAGATGGCGTGGTCCAAAGTGGTGGGATCCGGGCAGGGGGCAGCCCTGCACATGACGCAGTGGGCGCTGCCCGTCTGATCCACGACACACGTGTGGGTCCCGGGGCACACGACAGCGGAGCAAGATTCTGCGGTGGGGTGGATGGAGGGTGGGCGCCAGAAAGAGAAAAAGAAGATTTAGTCTGCAGAAGAGAAGGTGAAGAGGGGACATGATAGCCATGTTTAAATATTTGAAGGGATGCCATGTAGAGGAGGGAGTGGGCTTGTTTTCCGCTGCTCCAGAGACCACGACAAGGAGCAATGGATTCAAGCTGCAGGAAAGGAGATTCCACCTGAACCTCAGGAAGAACTTCCTGATGGTTGGAACTGTCCGGCAAATGGAATCTGCTGCCTCGGAGTGTAGTGGAGTCCCCTTTTTTGGAGGTTTTAAAGCAGAGGCCGGATGGCCATCTCTCGGGAGTGCTTTGAGGGTGTTCCTGCATGGCAGGGGGTTGGACTGGATGGCCTCGGGGGTCTCTTCCAACTCTACATTTCTATGATTCTGTGATTCTAAGATCAGGTGAAATTTGGAGAATTCTGTCCATTCAGACAGGTACAAATATATCCCAAACTTACACAACCCAGGGGCCTTTTTTCATTGCACAATTAAAGTAGTTTGGTGACACTTTAACTTCCGTGGCTGCGTCCTATAGAATCCTAGGGTTTGTTGTCTGATGAGACACTAGAAATCACAGAAACACAGAGTTGGAAGAAACCACAATGACCATCGAGTCCAACCCCATTCTGCCATGCAGGAACACTCAAAGCACCCCCAGCAAATGGCCATCCGGCCTCTGTTTAAAAACCTCCAAAGAAGGAGACTCCACCACACTCCATGGAGGCAGCAGATTCCACTGCCGGACAGCTCTGACCGCCAGGTACCGAAATTCTGGCATGGGAACTGGAGTGTCACGAAGGCATCTGGTTTGGGCTGTCAAATGTCCGAGGGTCCTACAAGAGAGGAGGGGGCTGTAGTGGTGTACCTATCCTAAACAGCCCCACCCCTACATGCAGGCTTTTTTGTGCCCCCCTGGCACTGACACCCGGGCACGTGCCCACTTGCCCACCCTAGATATGCTCTGGAGGGACTGCTTACTTTTGCATCGTCCTTGGTACATGACTTCCAGGTCTGGGTGGCCTCGGCACTTGGCCGTGAGGAGATCACACTCGTCCCGGTAGGTGAAGCCATCCGACCCGCACACTTGAAGCTTCCTAGAGAGGTTGGAGCAATCCGGGGCACAGGTACAGTGCGGACGCCCGTACTTCATTTTGCAGACTTTCCCTGGCCCGCAGTCGACGCCGTCGCAGGTCTCTGGCAAGAAGAAAGAGAAGAGGAAAGAACAGAGTTAAGCAATAAAGAGTGAGGGAGCAAGGTGAACACGAGTCAGCAGTGTGGTGCAGCAGCTAAAAAGGCCAATGCAATTCTGGGCTGCATGAAGAGGAGAATAGTGTCTAGGGCATTGTGCTTTGCAGGGGGCTAGACTGGATGGCCCCTGGGATCTCTTCCAATTCTATGATTCTATGATTCTATGAAATGAGATTTTCAGGAAAGAAGTAGGAAGCCGGGAGGAGACGGCTAGCCCGCAACGAGATTCCAGCCACGAAAAGCCTCGATCAGACAAAAGGCTGCCCTGTTTTGGCTTCCGCGAGGCGCAAACAAGAACGGGCAACAAGTCAGTGGAAGATCTGTCTGGGGAAAAAAGACGGAGGAGGGATGTTGGGAACTCCCCTCCATCGTTTGGCCCACGGGGAAAGGAGTGTGCCTGAGAGAGAGAGACGGAGACAAACCCGAGCATTGTGTCCGGGGGTCATCCCAGGGCAAAAAACCGTCTGGCGAGGTTGGCACAAAGAGGGGTGGGGTGAGATGGGTGCAAACTCGTTTTCCCCGAAGCGGACGAGGCGTGTGTGGGCCTCGCCGGCTGTCTGGGAGAATTTGGGCCGGCACCAAGTGTGCATGGGTGGCCCTTTTTTGTTTTGCTTTTGAGAAAAAGAGGGCATTTTTGTTCCCTCTGGATTCCTGGCCACACAGCGAACCGATAAGGGGACCCATTTTTTCCCCAATTTTGGGAGGGGATTGCCCACCAAGAAAGGACCAAGTTGAGTCGGAAAGGGACTCCAAGCACCATTATGCAGGAGTTCACAGCTGGAACATTGTTGTTGTAGTAGTTGTGCGCATTCAAGCCGTTCACCTTAGGGTCCCCGTAAGTCAGAAAGAACTTGAAGGCACACAACAACAAAAGTGACTTTATCGGGGGGTTTTCTGGGGCTGAGAGTGTGTGACCCATCCAAGGTCACCCATGAATTGAGCCCTGGTCTCCAGAATCATAACCCAATGCTCCAACCACTACACAACGCTCTCTCACAGCTAAAGCACACCCTCCCGCATTTCACAGATGGAAACGGGGGGCATTTCCGCACTACACCGTTATAGAGCTATTATTCCACTTTGGAATTCTGGGGTTTGCAGTTTACTGAGGCCAAAGAGCTCTCTGGCTGAGAATTCTAAAGCCCCCCCCCAAACTGCAGATCCCAGGATTCCATAGGAGGTTGAAAGTGGAATCATAGCACTGTAACAGTCTAGTGTAGATATGGCCAGGGAGAAAAGTGGCGACTCTTTGATTGCGTCTATCCACCTATCCCAGCACGGTCTGAGCATTGGACTAGGACAGTGGGAGACCAGGGTTCAAATCCCCAATCAGCCATGGAAACCCACTGGGTGACATGGGAGCTGTAGTCTAAGGGAAAAAATACCTGGAGGGAAATGTGTTTTTTCCCTCCCTCTCCATCCTTGCCATTATGGCTCTTACCTTTGCACGGGTGGCAGGTCACCAGGCCAAGAATCCGGAGGAGGCTGATCTTGTTGTCGGGGTGCGAAGCGTTCGACCACGCCATGTCCGTGTTGCCGTTGGCGCAGCACTCTTCCCAGGTGACGCCGGTCTGGATGATCATGGTGCATTTGGCCTCCCGCCCTTGCTGCAACCAGCAGATCCCTCCTGTTGGGAGAGAAAGATACACCCAAGATGACGGGAGGTCTGGAAACCAAGCCTTACGGGCCAGGACTTCCATAAGCAAGGTGGGCACGTTGAACTTGGAGACCTGTTGGATCTCTGGATGGCAATAAACTGATGAGGTTTGAGGGGCCGCCCAACAGAATCATAGAAATGTAGAGGTGGATGAGACCCCCAAAGGCCATCTAGCCCAACCCCATTCTGCCATGCAGGAAGACACATCAAAGCATTCCCTAATAAAGCTAAATACCAGAAAGGATATCATGCTCCAAAGAGGGACGAGGAGGAGAATACAACCTCAGATTCAAATTTCAAGAAAATTCAAATACCACCCCGGCACGAGGAAGAACTTTATGGAAGAACTGTCCAACAGTGGAATTGAATATTGGTGCCTTCCCTTTCTTTGTAGGTGATTAAAGCCCCTTCAGTGGGGGATTTCTTCCTTGGGATGACGAGATGTCATTTTGTCCTCTTGCTGTTGTGTCGTTTTGTGCCGTCAGGTTGCTTCCAATTTATGGCAAACCTAAAGTGACCCCATCACGGGGTTTTCTGGGGCTGAGAGAATGTCACCCAGTAGATTTCCATGGCTGAGCTAGGAAATTAAAGCCTGATTTCCAGGGTTGCAGAGGAAGGAGTGGGAATTTGCCTTTCCCAGTTGGCTCAGGCGAAAGCAAACCTCCGAAGCATCTTCTATTCCTAATTTTGGCCATCTTGGTCACACGCTCTGGCCCTTTCCGCACTAGGCTGTTATAGCGCGATGATCCCACTTTCAACATCCTCTGGGATCCTGGGGTCTGCAGTTTCGGGAGGGACATCAAGTAATGCTTGGGAAGGGAGAAGGAAAAGAGGCCCCTCCTTAAACTGCAAACCCTAGGATTCCATAGGATGTTGAAAGTGGAATCATAGCACTATAACAGCCTGGTGCGGAAAGGGCCTCCGATGTTGCTCAGCCGCACATGGCTGGTTTTTAATCCGTGCAATGCTGGAGAGCATGGGAGTTGTAGTCTGAAACTTATCTGGAAGGCTGCAATTCCTCCCACCCCTGCAATAGACAGGCAGGCAGGCAGATGGGCTTTGTGGTGTCTCCATATCCGTTTAGGGAGAGACGGGGAACCAGGGAAGGGGTGTGAACGCCAGTGGGGAGGGCGGACAGGACCGTGCGAGGTCTCGCCTGGGACCTTTTAAATCCATTTTTCCGTACCCACCTACCCCTCTCCCGGCCTCTTCCGCCTCCTCTTCCAGTTATGGAATGAAACATAATTTCCACCGCACAAACCAAAGGCTCGGCGACGCTCCCAGCCAGCTGGCAACCAAATCAAAAGACTGTTTGTTCCTTAATCTCATGAACTAATCTCCCATTTCTTGAGAGAGAAACAGAGAGAATAGGAGAGGGGAGGCCTCCTCAATTCCTGCCTCGGTGCACACTCCATTCTCCAGCATCGCTGGGGCTTTTCCTCCCCGAAAGGCTCGGCTTTGGGGAGCAAGGAGACGCAACAACCTCTCCAAAAATTCGACAGTGCACGCATGCACACTCATCGAGGATAACCTATTCCGTGCCATCGTTTTGCTCACTTCTCAATATTCAACAGGGCCGGCGCGCGCAGCACCGGAGATACTATCCGCCGGCCGGCCGGCTGTAAATGGACACAGATGGCCAAGTTGCTGGAAAAACGCCTTTCCTTCTTCTCCCCGCCTCTCCAGACTGTAATAACCTGAATTTTATTCATTTCCAGTGCCTTGAGGACTAGAAACTTGCATCTCACAAGCCTCCTCCAGCCGCCCAAGGCATTTCTAAGGCCCCCAAGGGTCAAAAATGTCATTTTTTTGCAAGAAAGCTTTGCTCCAAAATGTCCAAGAATGGTCTCTAATCATGGGAGGTAGAGAGCATTTCCACCACATCTAGAATCCCTTTTGGGACCCATCAGGGGTCAAAATAAAATTTTGCAAACTAAATGTTGGAAACATCAATGAGAAGTTGGATCATTTCACCTTTTGCGGTGGTTGTGTCCACTTATTAAGGATTTTTGGGATAGGGTAAGGGGATGTCAGAAATGTTACGATACCTACGAAACCTGAATTATTTCTTCCAAATCTTACCAAAGGTTTAGAGGGAACGGTAATAAAGGAGCAATGGAGAATAATATCACATACGATTATGGCCGCTAGGATGGTTTTAGCAAAATTTTGGAAATCCGGAGACTCCAAATTTGGAAATACGGTTGTGTAAAATCTTTGAAATAGACAAACTTTGGCGACATATTAAGGGGAAATCAAAAAAGGTATTAAAGGAATAGCAGCCGATTAAAAACTTCTTCAAATAGAAGTGGAGCCACATCACAGTAAAAGGAATATTTTAAATATGGATATACATTTTTTAATGGTATATTTTCATATTTAACAAGAGGAAGTTAAGTAAGAAGTAGAGTAAATTGGATTAATAGATGAAAGGTTTCGGATTGTTGGAGTGAGAAATTACAATTGTTGGATAAAAACTCCAGCTAGGCTTAGAGAGGAAGTATGTTTATGTTAGTATTTTTGTGTTAATTGCATTATTAATTGTAATTGTAATTTTTCCTTCTAATATTTTTGGTTTTTTCCCAATGTATTAACGAGCTTTGTCTTGTTTTGTCTCGTTTTCGTTCAATAAAAATTTAATTAAAAAGTTTGCAAATGAACAACGATGATAATAATGTTATTGAATAATAAAAGGAACGACAAAAGACAACAAAGCCAAAATACCACAATAACACTACATAAAACAGTCTAATACAAAAGAAAATAGGCTATAAAATAAACTGCGCAACAATATACTATGAAAAAAACAAAACAAAACTAGAAATATCAAACTAAACTGTAAGACAGCTACAAAATGACATATAAATAAAAAAAAAATTAGCTCCCATCCCTGCAGAAAACAGTGATTAGTAATCCAACAGTAACAACTATAAATTAAATTATAGGCGAAACTTAAAGGAAATGCTTGTTGCCTATTATTTATCTTCATAATAAATCTAAACTTAAAATTAATAACTCTAAGTGCATTATTAATAATAATTCTAACTTGGTGATTAAAAATCATATTTTAAAACTTAAGCCACTTCCGCACTACGCTGTTATAGTGCTATTATTCCACTTTCAACATCCTAAGGAATCCTGGGGCTTGCAGTTTAGGAAAGGTCCTTGGATTCCATAGGATGTTAAAAGTGGAATCATAACACTATAACAGTGTAGTGCGGAAATGGCCTTAATGATTGCTTATTATAATTGTTATCAGGTGGTAAAATGTCCCCAAATGCTATCCAGGGGCTCAGCAAGGCCCCAAAACATGCCGCCACGTCTCCAATTTGGGGCAGAAAAACATATTTTTTTCAGGATTTGGCATCATCGGGGTGGCACATTCTGCTGTGGTTTCCAGAGGGGCTAATAGAGCCCCCTAGTCTCCCAAAATTGCCCACCCCTGCCCGAAACAGATTGTGCCAACAGATGCAACTCACAGCAGGCGGCACAGCCACGTCCTTCTTGATCAGAGACAGAAAAATGTTATGTTCTGGACTACAACTCCCCAAATCCCCTGGCCCAGGGTGGAGAAATAGCCTTTTTGGATGGCAGTGCTCATCATTCCCCAGCCAGCATGGAAAATTTCCTTTTTGGTGGGACTGCAATGCCCAGAAACCCCCGATCAACATAAAAAAGTTCTTTTTTGCACCATCCTGGGGATGATGGGAGATGCAATGCAGTGCTCCGGTTTGAATGTTGGACTATGACCCTGGAGGCCAGGTTTGGAATCCCCACTTAGCTGGAAAATCCTCTCAGTGACTTTGGGCAAGTCACACTCTCTCAGCCTCAGAGGAAGGCAAAGGCAAACCTCCCTCGGAACAAAAGTCACACTCTCTCAGCCCCAGAGGAAGGCAAAGGCAAACCCTCCTCAGAACAACAGTCACACTCTCTCAGCCCCAGAGGAAGGCAAACGCAAACCACCCCCAGAACAAAACTTTCCAAGGAATCCTGAAGTCAGAAACGGCTCCGCACCACAAAATCCAAAAAAGTAACTTTTCCAAACCTGTCTCCAAGGGTTGCTGGGGTCTGCCTACATACTAATTTTTTGCTAAATTCTATGTTTATCAGAACAGCAGGTGCTGCCCAGATTGTAGCAAAGTCTTTGAACAATAATGGGTCAGTCTTAAAGAAATGGGTGCGCCGCAATGCTTGACTCCGGAGAAGAGGTCACGGTCAGGACAGAATGCGGAGAAACGGAATGGGTTCCAATTTGGCAAGGGGGTTGGAGAAGGCTGTGTTTCATCTTCCTATCTGTTCCACTTGTAGGCTGAATGCATCATACGTAAAGCTGGATTCGACTCAGAGGAAGGACACATTAGAGTCATAGAGCTGGAAGAGACCCCAGGGGTCATCCAGTCCAACCCCCTGCCATGCAGGAACACCCATCAAAGCACTCCCAACAGATGGCCATCCAGCCTCTGCTTAAAAACCTCTAAAGAAGGAGACTCCACCACTCTCCATGGAGGCAGTATATGCCACTGCTGGACAGCTCCGACCACCAGGAAGTTCTTCCTGTGGTTCAGGTGGAATCTCCTTTCCTGCAGCTTGAATCCATTGCTCCTTGTCCTAGTCTCTGGAGCAGCAGAAAAGAAGCCACTCCCTCCTTGACATGACACCCCTTCCAATATTTAAACATGGCTATCATGTCCCCTCTTCACCTTCTCTTCTGCAGACTAAACATCCCCAGCTCTCTAAACCGCTCCTCGTAGGGCTTTTTGGCTTCCAGACCCTCCACCATTTTGGTCGTCCTCCTCTGGACATGTTCCAGCTTGTCCATATCCTCCTTGAATTGAGGTGCACAGAACTGGACACAGGATTCCAGATGAGGCCTAACCAATGCAGAACAGAGTGGTACCACTACCTCCCTCGATCTAGACACCATACTCCTATTGATGCAAAGAAGAATCACATTGGCTTTCTTGGCTGCCGCATCACACTGCTGACTCATGTTCAGCTTGTGGTCCACCAAGACTTCTAGATCCCTTTCACACAGACTGCTATCCAGCCACACATCCCTCATCCTATATTTGTGCATTCATTTTTTCTGCCTAAATGCAGCACCTTACATTTCTCTCTGTTGAAATTCATTTTGTTAGCTTTGGTTCAGCCCTTCAACCTGCCAAGGTCATTTTGAATTCTGATCCTCTCCTCTGGGGTATTAGCAACCCTTCCCAATTTGGGGTCCTCTGCAAATTTGCCCTCTGTTCCTTCCTCCAAGTCATGGATGAAGCTGTTGAAAAGCCCGGGGCCCAGGAGAGAACCAGCCACTTCTCTTCAGAATGAAGAGAAGGACGAAGGAAGGAATATCAACAATTTAAGATACCCAGATGGCACCATACTGCTAGCAGAAAGTAGCCAAGACTTGGAACTCCTAGGCCCAGTGCTGTTCAATATTTTTATCAATGACTTGGACGAAGGAATAGAGGGCATGCTCATCAAATTTGCAGATGACACCAAGAGGACAGGATCAAAATTCAAAATGACCTGGATAGATTGGAGAGCTGGGCCAGGGCGAACAAAATGAAATTCAACAGAGAGAAGTGGAAGGTCCTACACTTAGGGAGAAAAAATGGAATACAGGAATATAGGATGGGGGACACGTGGCTGGATAGCAGTACGTGTGAAAGGGATCCAGGAGTCTTCATAGACCACAAGCTGAACATGAGTCAGCAGTGTGATGCGGCAGCCAAGAAAGCCAATGCAATTCTCGGCTGCATCAATAGGAGTATGGTGTCTAGATCGAGGGAGGTACTGGTACCACTCTACTCTGCTTTGGTGAGACTCCATCTTGAATACTGTGTCCAGTTCTGGGCACCCCAATTCAAGAAGGATATTGACAAGCTGGAGCAAGTCCAGAGGAGGGCGACCAAAATGGTGAGGGGCCTGGAAGACATGCCCTATGAGGATAGACTTAGAGAGCTGGGTACGTTTAGTCTGCAGAAGAGAAGGTCGAGAGGGGACATGATAGCCATGTTTAAATATTTGAAGGGATGCCACGTAGAGGAAGGAGGGGGCTTGTTTTCTGCTGCTCCAGAGACCAGGACAAGGAGCAATGGATTCAAGCTGCAGGAAAGGAGCTTCCACCTGAACCTCAGGAAGAACTTCCAGACAGTCAGGGCTGTCCGGCAGTGGAAGATGCTGCCTCGGAGTGTAGTGGAGTCTCCTTCCTTGGAGGTTTTTAAGCAGAGGCTGGATGGCCATCTGTCCAAGGGAGTGCTTTGAGGGTGTTCCTGCATGGCAGGGGGTTGGACTGGATGGCCCCTGTGGTCTATTCCAACTCTACATTTCTATGATTCTATGATTCTATAGAACGGTCAAGGAAGTCAAGGAAGAAAGTGCAAAGGCAGGTTGACTATTGAACTGTAAGGAATGACCACAAATGACATCTCTTCAAATATTTAATCACGGCCACCATGTCACCTCTTAACCTTCTTTCCATGAGGCTAAACATCCCCGGCTCCCTAAGCCGCTCCTCTGAGAGCTTCATGGTTTCCACGCCTTTGGGCATTTTGGTCCCCTTCCTCTGGACACATTCCAGCTTGCCAATATCCTTCTTGCTTTGTGGTGTCCAGAACTGGACGCAATGTGCCGGGTGACCAAAGCAGGATAGAGTCCATCCATCTTTAGCTGGACAGGCAGTGCAGGAGGAGGACCAGAGGTGGGTTTTGAATGGGCTGCAGGGCCTGATCGGAGCCACCAAGAGGGACGGTTCCCCTGGAAAAAGAAGCACTGGGGAGGCAGGGGTTGGAGAAATTTGCAAATCACCAAATCCATGAAAATGAAACCTGCAAATGTGAAGGGCTGACTATATCAGCTCCTCGCCACAGGAAGCAACTTCTGTGTGGAACTCAGCCTGGAAAAACGATTCCGGGCTTTGGTGCAGGTTTTTAAACCAAGGTTGGATTCTTTCGCACTGGGATCCTGCCCTGGAAAGTGGCCGAAAGGAAACCTACCGTTCCCTTTCAGGTCTTGAATTCTACAAATTCTGCGATGAGGGTGAGGGAGAGGAACACTTGGCCAAGAAAGCCATCTCCGAAAGGAAGCCCTCTCCACCACAGGAAATGGGTTTCTCTTTCGGAGCCAAGAGCAGTTCGTAACTCCAGAATCGTCGCCAGGAACGGCATCTGGAGGCCAGGTCTCTCTTTCTCTGCCTGCCTGGCTTGATGCTTTTCCTTTCAAAAGAAGGCAGGCTTGTGCAAAAAAAATAAAATAAAAATCCCCTTCAGCTCCCAGACTGAGCTATGCGGAAAGATTAACTTCCCCACTTCAAAGAGGAGATTTGCCTTTTAAAGACCACACCTGGGTTGGGAGCTTGGATTCCATCCCAGGAGAAAATTTTTGCGTTGCCAGGATTGGAACTCGGCACCGCCAGACGGCCACACGTCTCCTTCTCCCATCCCTCCCCGCCCATCTTAATTATAATTAAGAAGAGCTGATGCTTTCCGAGACCCTCAAAATAAGCATATTTCTTCTGCCTCATAGGAGAGCCGGTCCCCAGGTGGAGGGCTGAGAGTTTGGAGATCCACAAACTCTCAGTGGCAAAATGTGCTGGTACAAAATGTCATCGTGGGATCAAAACCAGGGATGTATTTAAGTCTTTTACTCCCAAGTCTCTACCTTCAAGTCTCTAGTCCTTGGAGATACTTTCATGTCAAGTCTCAAATCTTGGAACCAACTTTATACCCCAACCAAAGTTCCAGAATTTCAGGACAACAAATCCAATTTTAACAGTTTAAGCAGAGTCGGCCCTCCGCATTTACAATTTTGCCATCTGCAGCTTCGGAAGTGGGGAATAGGATCCTTCCTACTCCCCAGGACTGAAGCTTCAAAAACTTTGGAAGGATCCTTCCGCCTCCAACCCGTTGCCTGACACATTTGCTGTTCCCCTCTGAGAAACGCACCCGGCACACCTAACCCTTCACCCTCCCCTGGACACGCTCCGGCTTATCCAGATCCTTCTTAAAATGATCCTTTTCACATGTGCCAGGTGTCACCCATTTTATATCAAAACATGACATCAATGTATTCCTCACGGTAGCTTTGAGCTCAAAGGTAAGATTGTAAATTGGGATTTGTTGTTCTAGTCAACCTTGAGGCCAACCAGATCCCATCTGATCTTGTAAACGAAGCTGGGTCAGCTCCGGGTAGTACTTGGATGGGAGTCCACACTGCTCCTTGCCTAAGAAAACTCTATGAAATTCATAGGGCCATCATAAATTCAAGAAGGATGGAATGTGTCCAGAGGAGGGTGACCAAAATGGTGAGAGGCCTGGAAACCATGCCCTATGAGGATAGACTTAGGGAGGTGGGTATGTTTAGTCTGCAGAAGAGAAGGTTAGGAGGGGACATGATGGCCATGTTTAAATATTTGAAGGGATGTCATGTTGAAGACGGAGCAAGCTTGTTTTCTGCTGCTCCAGAGACTAGGACGAGGAGCAATGGATACAAGCTGCAGGAAAGGAGATTCCACCTGAACCTCAGGAAGAACTTCCTGACGGTCAGAGTGGAATTGGCTGCCTCCATGGAGTGTGGTAGAGTCTCCTTCTTTGGAGGTTGTTAAGCGGAGGTTGGATGGCCATCTGTCAGGACTGCTTTGATGTGTGTTCCTGCATAGCAGGGGGTTGGACTGGATGGCCCCTGGGGTCTCTTCCAACTCTACAATTCTATGATTCTACGACTTGAAGGCGACGTGAAGAAACATACATACACGGAAAGCAAACCACCAAGGGGATTTCTTGGCAAGAAGTGTGCCTTTGCCTTATTCTGAGGCTGTGGTGTCACCTTCAGATTTTAAACGGTCGATGTGCCTTCCTCCCGTTTCCATGCCGCCTTCATCCACGTCTATTCCAGTTTGACGTTATGATTTGTTCAGCATACAAATTCAGCAGATAGGGTGAGAAAACGCAGCCTTTGCCGACCCCCTTGCCAATTGGAAACCGTTCCTTTTTCTCCGTTTTCTGTCCTGACCGTGACCTCTTCTCGAGTCGAGCATTGTGGCGCACCCATTTATTTAAGAGTTACCCATAGTTTCTCAAAGGCTTTGCTACAATCTGGGAAGCACGGCCTGCCTTTCGGACAAACGTGACTCTTTTTAGTAAAAATTCAGTACGTATCTTGACTCCCAGCAACCCTCGGAACCAGAGTTTCGAAAACTTGCCTTTTTGGACTTTCTTCTTGTGCGTCTTCCGGCCATTTCTGACTTCTGGCAACCCCAAAGCAACCCGACCATGGGGTTTTCTTGGTGAGATTTGTCCAAAGGAGGGGATGCCTTTGGGGCTGAGAAAGTGTGACTTGCCCAAGATTACCCAGAGGGTTTGTATAGCGGAGTGGGAATTCGAAGCCTGGTTTCCTGTATCCTAGAGCCATGCCCAAATCTCTCCATGTTCCGTTCCACCCCGACACATTCTCCAACATTTCACAGAGGAAAGCGCATGGCCAAAAAAAAAATCATAGTGTGCGCAGGATCATAAAAGACATTAAGGAGGAAGAATACCCAAGCAAGGAGAGGCTGTGCAAGTTTAGTTTTGCCTGAGCTTGCTGGGAAGGTCAAGATGCCGCCCCCTTCTTTCGTCCCTTGTTGTGCTAATCCTAGAATCATAGCGTCCTTCCACACTACCCGGTTATAGTGCTATTATTCCACTTTCAACATCCTGTGGAATTCTGGGGTTTGTCGTTGACTGTGGCTGAGAATTCTAATTCACCCCTCCCTAAACTGCAAATCCCAGGATTCCATAGGATGCTGAAAGTGCAATAATAGCACGAAGGGTAGAAAGGCCGGTAGAGTTGGAGGAGACCACAAGCGCCTTCAGAAATACACCATCAAAGCATTCCCGGCCGATGAGCATCCAGCCTGTGTTTAAAAGCCTCCAAAGAAGGAGACTCCACCACATTCCATCAAGACAGCAGCATATTCCATTGCTGAACTGCTTTTACCATCAGGAAATTCTTCTTTTAGGTTTAGAGGGAATCTTTTCCTAAAGTTTGAAGTTATTGCTCCACGTCCCGGTCTCTGGAGCAGCAGAAAACAGGTTTGCTTCGTCCTCCGTATGACATCCCTATTTGCATTTTGAACTCTGTCTGCAGCAATGGAAGTAAGTTGAGGACAAAGCAGGAAAAGGATAGAGAACCAGATAGAGGATAGAGAAAGCAGCTGGGAAAAATGGGATGACATATGGTTAATGGAAGTTATCTTTGTCTAATTGGGAGAACCTAAGAGCGTGCATGGATTGTACTACACAACCCTCATAGTGGGCAGATGCACGCACAACCAAACATGCATGTGCCTTCCCCGGTGTAATTTGGCCACGCAATCCACAAACACACAGGTGTGTGCCCAGAGGCAGTTCATGTCTAGCTAGGTATAACATCAGTAACCACCCAATATGCAATATGCAACTTCTAAGGAAGGTTGTTGTGTTGCTACAAATAAACACTTCTATTTTAACTGTGTTTAGATCGAGGGAGGTAACGGTACCACTCTATTCTGCATTGGTTAGACCTCATTTGGAACCCAGTTCTGGGCCCCTTGATTCAAGAAGGATATGGACAAGCTGGAGTGTGTCCAGAGGAGGGCGACCAAAATGGTGGAGGGTCTGGAAGCCATGAAGCCCTATGAGGAACGGCTTAGGGAGCTGGGGGTGTTTAGTCTGCAGAAGAGGAGGTTAAGAGGGGACAGGAGAGCCATGTTTAAATATTTGAAGGGATGTCATGTTGGAGATGGAGCAAGCTTATTTTCTGCTGCTCCAGAGACTAGGACAAGGAGCAATGGATTCAAGCTGCAGGAAAGGAGATTCCAGAATCACAGAATCCTAGAGTTGGAAGAGACCCCAGGGGCCATCCAGTCTAACCCCCTGCTATCCAGGAACCCACATCAAAGCACTCCCCACAGCTGGGGACTAGACATCCCCAGCTCTCTAAGACCATCCAGCCTCTGGTTAAAAACCTCCAAAGAAGGAGACTCCACCACACTCCATGGAGGCAGCGGATTCCACTGCCGGACAGCTCTGACCGTCAGGAAGTTCTGGGCACGTCAATTAAAGAATCATAAATGCCCCTCCCTAGCTGCAAACCCCAGGATTCCATAGGATGCCGAAAGTGGAATAATAGCACTATATCAGTGCAGTGCGGAAATGGCCCTCATTATGATGAAAACTGCTGTGATGGAGAGGAAACTTTGGCAATCTCATGCAACCTCCCCTGACTACAGAGATCTACCAGTAGTTCTTAATCCATCTGCTTTTGCTTCAGTTTTGGGGCTAGAAAAGTTACTCTCCCTCAACCCCTCCTTGCTGTGTTTCTGCTGGAGTCACTCGTGCTGATTTTGGGACTGACTCCTTCAGGACTAAAACAGCAAAACCTCCTTATTTGCAAAGAGGTGTGTTTTGCTATCCACCCAGCATGAAAAGTCATGGACAGATCCAATTGCAGGGGGAAATCCAGTCCAACCCGGAATGGCGATAGAGCCTGGGATCACACAGAGATATGGTGGGCACACTCCCAAAGAAAGGCTATTCTGCAAGGATTTAAGACTCTCAGCCACAAAGGTCAGATGCAGAAACGTGCAGGGAGCCATTTGTGGTGTTCCTTATGTTGTTGGATTGCAACGCCCAGCTTGCCTCAAGACTGGACAGGCTGGCTAAGGCTGATGGGCATTGCAATGCAGAAAAATCTGGAGAACTATGTTTCACCCATTCCTATTAGTTCCTTATTTCATACCTTCTGACTGTCCTGATTTGTTCTTTACTTGCTTCTTTTTTAAAGCTGATTTTTAAACGTCCCGGTTTCACTCTCTTCCTTCTCCCTTTGTCCTCAGCTTGCCTAAGTTGCTGCAAACTAAATTTAAAGTGCAAAAGAAGTTCGCCTTCAATTGACCCAGCAGGAAGGAGACAAGAAAAGGGTGCCAAATCATGCCCTTCCGAGTAGATTCAGGCAAAAGCAAACAACTTTTGTATTTTCCGTTGCATTAATATCTTTTGCCACCTTGTCTGCGTTCTGATACTGCTTGGCCACACCTGTCCCAGTTTTCATCTTTGAAATTTTGGAGTTGTTTTCACCCTCCTCACCTAATTCCCTGCTAGGCAGAAGGTTGCCATTCTATTCCCTGGCATCCCATTTGGGATATCTTGCTTAAGAAAGCCCTATGAAATTAGTGGGGCTCGCCAGAAATTGATAGATGACTTGAAAACAGACAGGCAGGGTATGTTTAGCCTGGAGAAGAGAAGGTTAGGAGGTGACACAATGGCTATGTTTAAATATTTGAAGAGATGTCATGTTCAGGATGGAGCAAGCCTGTTTTCTGCTGCTCCAGAGACTAGGACATGGTGCAACGGCATCAAATTTCAAGAAAAGAGATGCCATCTAAGCATTCCCCAGCTGTAGGATGAGTTGCTCGGAGAGCCTCTGTCCCTCTCCAACATTTAGTTCCTGCTCCAGCATGGGATAAATGTGCATCCCTCAGTATGGACTAGACACATTTTCTCTAGTGTGTACTTGCATGACAGCGGAAGCATAAATGCTATGGCATTTGTGAGCCTTAAAAGTGTTTCTGGATTATGGAAACTCTGACATGAGCTTGTCATGAGGGTTCGTGGGCCAGATTTCTTCCCACAAGAGCTTCTTATGGCTTTCTGTTGACACTAAGGCCATTTCCGCACTAGACGGTTACAGTGCTACTATTCCACTTTCGACATCCTACGGAATCCTGGGCCTCAAAGGTCCTTCCCTAAACTGCAAACCCCATAGGACGTTGAAAGTGAAATAATAGCACTTCAAAAGTGCAGTGCAGAAATGGCCGAAGAGAAGGTGATGCCCAAGGCTACTCAGTGGGTTTCCGGGGCTGAAAAAGGATTTGAACTCAGGTCTTTTGGAGTCATAGACAGCTAGCGTGGTGCAGAATCAAAGAGGTGGAAGAGACCCCAAGGGCCATTTAAAACAACCCCCTGCCATACAGGAATACACCGTCCAAGCATGAAAGAAGTTTTTGGTGAGACAGTATGATGTAGTGGTTAAAGCCTTGGCTAGCGTTAGATTCCCCTCTCGGCCATGGAAACCCACTGGGAGAACCTTGAGTGGGTCACACACTCTCAGCCCCAGAAACCCCTGTGTTAGGCGCCCCAAAAGTCGGAAACAACTTGAAGGAACCTGGCAACTGTAGCCCAAACCTCTGACAAATGCCGCCCTCCCATTTTCTCTCCTACGTGAACATTTGCAAGGGATCAGATAAGGAATAACCCACACCCTGTGGTCTCTTCCAACTCATTCTATGATTTTATGATTTATGATTTAATTTGTAGCAACCATAAAAGCAAATCTCAAAATCTGCCTGCCGAGCCAAAGGTCTCATCATTGCAAGGCAGGGATGGAAAAGATTTGGGTTGGACCTGAACAGCCCCTGTGGTGTAAAGATATATATTGCTGTCGATGTTGTTTGCTGCTGCTCTTATGGGGCTTTAACTCCTGGCCATGCTTGGCTGGGGCTGATGGGAATTGCAAATCCAAGCTTTAGAGGTCCGCTACCCCATTTGATAAAGTGCTTTCTTTGCTTTTGGAATCATGGCAGGTAGCAGATGACAAAGAACATTAATGTTAGTAGGAAATTAACACCAAACATGGTACACGTGAAAGAGATCTAGGAGTCCTGGTAGACCATAAGCTGAACATGAGCCAGTGGTGTGATGCGGCAGCTGAAAAAACCAATGCGATTCTGGGCTGCATCGATAGGAGTATAGTATCTAGGTCAAGAGAAGTGATAGCCCCGCTCTGTTCTGCTTTGGTCAGATTCCACATGGACTCCTGTGTCTAGTTCAAGATGCATATTGACAAACTGAGAGCCAATGGGATATAGTGGTTTGAACATTGGACTACAATCCTGGAGACCAGGGTTTGATTCCCCACTTGGTTATGTAAACCCATTGGCTGATCTTGGGTGTATCTCACACTCTCAGCCCCAGAAAACCTCATAATAGGGTCCCTTTAGGATTGCTGGAAGTTAAAATGAATTAAAGGCACAGAGCTACGCATTAAGTTGGAACATGACCAGAGGAGGGCAACCAAAATGGAAACCATGAAGCCCTAGGAGGAATGGCTGAGAGAGCTGGGGATGTTTAGCCTGGAGAAGGGAAAGTTAAGAGGTGACATGTTTAAATATTTGAAGGGATTTCAAACGGGCAATGGAGCAAGCTTGTTTTCTGCTGCTCCGGAGACGAGGACACGGAGCAATGGATTCAAAGTTCAGGAAAAGAGATTCCATCTAAACATTAGCAAGAACTTCTTGATGATAAGAGTAGTTTGGCAGTGAAATACACTGTCTTAAGGGAGTGTGGTGGAGTCTCCTTCTTTGGAAGTTTTTAAACAGAGGCTGGATGGCCTTCTGTCGGGAAAGCTGTGATGGTGCCTTCCTGCGTGGCAGAATGGGGTTGAACTGGATGACCCCTGAGGTCTCTTCCAGCTCCAGGGTTGTAGTTTTCCAACGCATGCACTTCTTTCTGGAATCTTTGGCTTGGACAGGAATCCTCACTTTCAAAACGGAAGCGTTGCAAAAGCACCTCTTTTTTTACTGTCGTTTGAATCACGTCGAAGGGATGTCAAAGCAAAACCATTCCAGCTTTCTGTTAGCAACATCTGCCTCGCGTCCCGCTTTTGCGGGAAAAGGCTGGGCGATGATAACATTGGCCGAGATTCTGCCTCCCTGTCCGGGTTGCGCAAGTTTCCGAATCCTTAGCGACATTGCAGAGGCACATGGGGGCTTTGGGGAGACCGATATTGGGGCACCCATGCGTGTCCGGCATTTCTGACGCGCGACGGACACTTTTGGGACCTTTTAATGCACGTTGGCCTCCTTGTTATGGTCCAGCACTCCCTCGCCGGGGCCTAGGTGCGCATCAGGGAATGCCCCAAGGCACATTGACACCCATTGCGCATTGGGTCACAGTGCGCACAGCGCATTGTACAATTCATGCCCCTGTCCAATACCGTCACTGCAACCCCTTGGTGGATAGGGGTATTGCAAAACTGCCTGGTTTTATTTCCCATATCTGTTTGATCCACTTAGATTTTAAATCCCGTATGGAATTCCAGACAATGATAGTAGTCGCAATAATACAACAAAAAGGCAACACACACACACCCCAAAAAACCCCAGACACCCTGGTTGCTAGAAAGAAAGAAATACAATTTAAATTCGGCTTAAAAACACCCCGAACAACATGTCCGAACGCAGGCGGCTTCGACTCACACCCCAAAAATGCCCTCAGGTTCTCACCCTCTGCGTTAAAAAAGTTCTTTTTCGCTATTTAAATACAGACCCTGCCTATAAATCTCCCCAGACGTGGGAGCGAATCCTTTCTCTATTTCATTCCCTCGGGGCTATCGGAACGCTTTCTCGGAATTAAGTTCCGTCCGACCCAGTTGCAACGAATTCTGGAACGGAGTTGAATCACATTTTGTTTTAAACGGCTCTGCAAAAGGGCGAGCCCTCAGCATGGAGCCTGCACTCTGCATATGCTTAGAGGTCCTCTTTTTCCCCTTCATTGATCACACCCAGCATTGCAAGACATGAGAGAGTTAGGAGGCTGGGGAAACATCCAACTTCCTCCAGGAAACTAAACCAGTGGGATTTCCCAGGTCTCCCCAAAGCCCCCATCACACTGGAGCCCTGCACTCTGCATATGCTTAGAGGCCCTCTTTTTCCCCCTTCATTGATCACACCCAGCACTGCAAGATATGAGAAAATTAGGAGGCTGGGGAAACATCCAATTTCCTCCAGGAAACTAAACCAGTGGGATTTCCCAGGTCTCCCCAAAGCCCCCATCACACTGAAGCCCTGCACTCTGCATATGCTTAGAGGCCCTCTTTTCCCTCCCTTCATTGATCACACCCAGCATTGCAAGACATGGGAGATTTATGGGGCTGGGGAAACATTTACTCCAGGAAACTACAGGATTTCCCAAATCTTCCCAAAACTGATGGCTAGGGAGAAGGGAGCATTGTTTCGTATGCGCCCATTTTTGCATCCTTAAGTATATATATATATATATTCCACTTACCTGGAATTTCTCCCCAGCAGACCAGAGCATGCTCAGCAACAGAAGGCAGGTCTTCATGGCCGGGAAAAAACACAAAACCAGAATAATGGAAGTCTATGAGAAAGTTTTGGCCTCTCTTTTATCTTCCCGGCAGTGGTCGACTTGTCTAACTCATCTGATCCGGGGGCTAATCCGGCACGCCTTTGCTTCTCGTTCTCTGGACCGCCTGGGATTAAAAAAATAATAATAATAGCAATAATAAAGTGTGCCTTTCCCACCCCTCCTCAAAAAGCCTGGGTTTCACCCCCTTTCTCTAGCGAGCATTTGTGTCTGTGTGTCTCTCTGTCTGGGTATGTGCAAGTCCGCCGCTCTGAATCATAACTCCGGGGTAGGCGGTGTCGAGAGCAGCCAGTCATATGTCTGGGAAGGGTTATTGTGTCTCTTTTTCGCTCTCTGGGGCCCGCCGGGTTGTGGCTACGTACAAATCCGTGTCGGAATCATCAATATTGCAGACATATGGTTGTGGCTTTGGAGTGGGGCTTCCCCCCTCTTCTCTCCCTTTCTTCTGCTTTCCTTCTAAAGCTGAAGTGTGCCGGAGTCCAGAAATGAGACACTAGACAAGCCAACTGCCTCCTTGCATTTTTCCCCCTCCTTCACCATGTTCCTATTATTATTTGGATTATACACACAGAGAAAGCGAGCATGGGGTAGGGGTTCGAGCGTGGAGACCGGGGTTCCGTTCCCTGCTCGGACCCCTTTGGAGATGCCACACACTCTCAGCCCCGGAAAACCCCACGATGGGGTCGCCTTGGAGTTGCCATAAACCAGAAAGGACTCGAAGGCAAACAGCACAGCGGTATTTATATGGCAGAAGTATCTATAGATCTCAGCCATGGAAACCCACTGGGTGACTTTGGGTGGGTCACACTCTCTCAGCCCCAGAAAACCCCACGATAGGGTCGCCTTGGAGTTGCCGTAAGCCAGAAAGGACTCGAAGGCAAACAGCACAGCGGTATTTATATGGCAGAAGTATCTACAGATCTCAGCTATGGAAACCCACTGGGTGACTTTGGGTGGGTCACACTCTCTCAGCCCCAGAAAACCCCACGATAGGGTCACCTTGGAGTTGCCGTAAGCCAGAAAGGACTCGAAGGCAAACAGCACAGCGGTATTTATGGCAGTATTTATATGCATTTATATGGCAGAACCATCTACAGATCTCGGCCACGGAAACCCACTGGGTGACTTTGGGTGTGTCACACTCTCTCAGCCCCAGAAAACCCCACGATAGGGTCGCCTTGGAGTTGCCGTAAGTCAGAAAGGACTCGAAGGCAAACAGCACAGCGGTATTTATGGCACTATTTATATGCATTTATATGGCAGAACCATCTACAGATCTCGACCACGGAAACCCACTGGGTGACTTTGGGTGGGTCACACTCTCTCAGCCCCAGAAAACCCCACGATAGGGTCGCCTTGGAGTTGCCGTAAGCCAGAAAGGACTCGAAGGCAAACAGCACAGCTGTATTTATGGCACTATTTATACGTATTTATATGGCAGAACCATCTACAGATCTCGGCCACGGAAACCCACTGGGTGACTTTGGGTGTGTCACACTCTCCCAGCCCCAGAAAACCCCACGATAGGGTCGCCTTCGAGTTGCCATAAGTCAGAAAGGACTCGAAGGCAAACAGCACAGCGGTATTTATGGCAGTATTTATATGCATTTATATGGCAGAAGTCTTGACAAATCTCGGCCATGGGTGACCTAGGGCGTGTCACACTCTCTCAGCCCCGGAAAACCCCACGATAAGGTCGCCTTGGAATCACCGTGACCCGAAGACACAACACGGCTGTATTTATATAGCAAAAGCATCTCCAAATGTTATAACATGGAGGAAATGTACTACACCTCGCTCACTCTCACACCATCAATTTATTAAAATTATAGATAATTTGAGAGCCAAGCATGGTGTAGTATACTTTTATTTGGGGGCTTTGGGCTTTGGACTACGGCCCTGGAGAGTTGGGTTCGATTCCCTGCTTGGCCATGGAAAACCATGGAGTGACCTTGGGTGGGTCACACACTCTCAGCCGCCAAAACCCCCCACGATAGGTAGGATAGAATCTTCCTATCACCAAAACTAGTTCAACTATCTGAAGCTCTGTCTCTATATCTTACGCCCCGGTGCCTTTTCTAGGCCAAAATAAGGAAGATCTTAACATTTTTGACACCTGAGAAAAAGGACGAGACAAGGTCTTTTTTCTATCCGGCACGGAAAAGCCTGCAAACCTGGCAGCAAAGTCATATTTGAGCGCGGACGAGACAGCATCACGCATTAGTTTAGCTTTGGGAAAGGCCTCTTGGCACGCAGCTCCCTGCCTCAACTACCCTTCCGCCATCTCCTAGTATTTGCCACCCGAGGCAACTGCATCACCCTACGTCACCCGTACATTTGTCAACGTAGCTGGACAAAAGTCTTGCAAAATTCAGATCTGGAAATAAATCCACCGGATTACTGAGTCCCAGAGACCTCACGATGATTACGTCAAGAGGAGCAACTCCGTTTCTGCGTTATTTGTGCAGCATTTATTTATTTAAAAACTAGCAATTGCAACCTGTCTGTGTCAACCACATCCAACTTGGTGGGAGGAGAAATGCAACTGGAGAAGAATTTTCCATGAAAAACGTGACCACCAGAAGGTTTTTCGTTGAATGAATAAAAGAAGAAAAAAAAAGAGCCTACCACCTATCCTGACAAGTGTGATGCAGCAGCTAAAAAGGCCAATGCGATTCTGGGCAGCATCAATGGGAATAGAGTGTCTAGGTCAACGGAAATGATGGAACCACTCTATTCTGCATTGGTCAGACCCCACCTGGAATAATCCTTTGTCCAGTTCTGGGCACCGCAGTTCTGGAGGGAGATGGACAAGCTGGGATGTGTCCAGAGGAAGGTGACCAAAATGGCAGACTGCTTAGAAACCATGAAGCCCTATGAGAGCGGCTTAGGGAGCTGGGGATGTTTATCCTGGAGAAGAGAAAGAAGTGAAAGAAGAGATGACATGATAGCTATATTTAAATATTTGAAGGGATGTCATATGGATGACGGAACAAGCCTATTTTCTGCTGCTCCAGAGACTAGGACATGGAGCAATGGATTCAAAGTTCAGGAAAAGCATAATCAATATTTGAAGGGCTGTTTGCAATAAGTGCGGGAACTGACTCTTAACCATGTGCATTTTTTGTGTTTGATTAATGTTGGGTAGTATTCATAGATATTGATTTGTGTTTGGTATTGGGTGCCGATGTATATTTTTCGATTTGAGTTTTTGATTTCAAAAGCGATGAAACTCTTGGGTCTCCCTGAGACTAGTTTTAGCCAAGTCAGGCAAACAGACAGTTTGCAAACTTCTCAGCCAAAAAACCTTAGTAATTCCATTGAAAGGTACACTCAAACTTATATACCTGCAGTGCTAACTAACCAAATGCTGGCTTGTCAAAACACAAAAGAGTAATCAAACCAAACTGTAATTTAAATAAAGAAGAAGAGAAGGAAAAAAAAGAATTATTATTCTGCCATTGCAGAAACTTACTAGGGTTACTAGTAATCATTTCCACAATTTGTTACCTCCTTAGATTTCTTATTGATCAACAAATCCATAAACAGTTTCCAATATTTATATATATATTTATATATATATATTATATATATATATAATATATATATATTTTATAAATATATATTTTATAAAATATATATATATATTTTCAGCTGGCTCATCCTTTAAAACCCGCATTTGTTTGGCCGTTTGCAACATCTCAGCAACCTGTACAATCCAATCTTTTGCCGCCCGGGGCGTCAGTCCATTTCCAGGCTTGAGCAAACAATATTTTTGCAGCGATTACCATCTCACAAAGCAGTAATTTGTATTTACTCGTCAATTCCTTGTCTGCAATACCCAGCAAAGATATGTTTGGACACCTTCCAGCTTTAAATTTGTTCCAATTAAAATCTAAATCCAGCACCAATAATACTTTGCCGTCTTGCAAGTCCATTGCATGGGAAGAAACTGTTGCAAGAAGTTGCATTTCTGGACTTAGTTGGGAGCTTGATATTTAAATATTAAATATTGATATTTAAATATGTCGGATTCAATATAGCCTCAGGCCAGAAGCAGTTGGGCAAATGGGCTTCTAAGAGTCACTGCTTACAGATTTCTATTCTTCCTCCCTACTAGCCCACCGTCACGTACTGGATAACCCATACTCCACAAACTTTACTCTGAGGAAGACAGTTTGTAGAAGATGCAATGCTTCTTCCAAAGTTGCTGAGACTAAAGCATATATGGAGCTTGCATCTTTTAGAGGTACAGTTCCAAAATTTAGGGGTGCAAAGCTGTGACTGGAGAGGTGCCATGGCAGCCATGTTTAAATATTTGAAAGGCTGTTATATGGAGGACGGAGCAAGTCCGTTTTCTGCTGCTCCGGAGGCGAGGACACGGAGCAATGGCTTCAAACTGCAGGAAAAGAGATTCCGCCTAAACATTAGGAAGCATTTCCTGATGGTGAGAGCAGTTCAACAGTAGACTATGCTGCTGCCTCGAAATGCGGTAGAATCTCCTTCTTTGGAGATTTTTAAACAGAGGTTGGATGGAGTGCTTGGATGGGGTCGTCCTGCATGGCAGAAGGGGGTTGCACAGGATCGCCCTTGAGGTCTCTTCCAGCTCTATGATTTTATGATTCTAAGTGGTCCATCCTGGGATGCTGTGTGTTGGAAACAGACATAACGAAAGAGGATTTTTCCCCCACAATGTCTTCCGTCAGAGTTTCCAAAAGCTTAAGAGAGAGAACGGTGGATTTAGAGAGACCTTTGTCCAAATCCAGACAGGCTTTTCATCTGTTCTTAAAAGATTGACCCCTCAAATCCCCTCCGTTTCTGCATCGGGAGACGCAAATCCAAACAAACTCTTACCCGGCAGGAAATGCACATTGTGCAAACTATAAAAGGAAAAAGGAGAGAGGATTCTGCATTCCTACAGCGCTTGTGTAATTTCTTTACCCCCTTCTCCTTATTTATGGTGACATCTCGGTATAGGGCCAGCGGCTGAGTTATGAGATTGCCGTGGGCATAGGTAGAGTCACTGTGACTGTGGGGATTTCTGTGGGCTGCTCTGAAAGACATTGGCCATATCCACACTGCACTGTTATAGTGCTATTATTCCACTTTCAAGCTCCTGTGGAAGCTTGGAGTTTGCAGGTTAGGGAGGGGCATTTAGGATTCTCAGTTCTTGGGCCTCCGGAAACTCCAAACCCCAGAATGCCACAGGAGGTTGAAAGTGGAATAATAGCACTATAACAGTGCAGTGCGGAAATGGCCATTGTGACAGCCACACATCCCAAGGGCCAGGGCTGGGGATCTGGCAATTTTGCCACTAGCAAGAGCGGGTCTTTTGTAAAGTTAACGGCTCTTAACTGCCCAACAAAGAGCAAGCCAGTGGGTTTCCATGGCCAAGCCGGAATTCGAACTCTTGTCTCCAGTGTCGTAGTCCAATGCTCAAACCACTCCAACACAGACTTACCTCTGATTCAACTCCAGAGAATACCTTGGTTGCCAGAAAGAAAACTAGCAAAAGAAGTTCCTTTTTGCAAAGTCTTTTCATGCCCCCAAGGTCCCTTTTTTCCTTTTTGTCATCTATCTAGTGGCTCCGGCACCGCTGGAAAGTGAAAAAGGTTTGCAAAAAACCGCAGACATTTGGTGTCAGTTTGCATAGAAGCGGACAGCTGGGAAGAAACAGGATCCGACCTATCCAATCCTATCGCTGGGTGAACAAAAAAGGTCATTTGTGGATGCACTTTGCACGCTACCTAGAAGATATATATACATATTTGTTGACTTCCGCAAGGCTTACCTGGTTGTTTCACTTCACATGGGAAGTTTTGACCAACATGTTTTCTCAAATTTTGTGACTTGCTCTTCTTTTTGGTGTCCCAGGAACCTTTCCCTCGTCTTTCCACGTTATTTTCGGCCTCTGGTGCCGCATTTTCCAAACCCCTGGAATGCAACCGGAGTCCAGTATACTGGTATTAGCGGTACAGTTGGCCCTCCACATTTGAGGGGGCTAGGGGTTCAGGACCCCCACAAAAGTGGAAATACACCAATATCAATATGTGTGTGTCCGTGTCCGTGGGAAGGGTCCGAGGCAAGGTGGGGAGAACAGGCACCAAGAGTCCAAACCAGGTCAGGAAAAGGGGGGAGGTTGGCACGGTGGCCCTAACTTCCTCTCTCTTGCCCATCGTCTTCCTTGGGTGTGTGGGGGGCATCGGGAGGGGGTTTGGGCTGCGATCCATCCATACGCTGGCGGAGCAGAAGGAGGACCAGAGGTGGGTTTTTAAAGGTTTGCGTGGCCTGATCAGAGCTGCCACGAGGGGAGGTTCCCCAGAAAAGAAGCGGGCAGTGGCTGGAGAAACTGGCAAATAACCAAACCCGTGAAAGTTAAACCCACACATGTGGATGCCCAGCTGTAATTGGGTAGCATGGAGGAGTCTATTATGGAGATTATTTGGCAACCCACTGGGGTATCTGTTGTGAGTTGGCAGCTGTGGGCGGATAAACAAACCGGACCGTCACCGTATCCCCAGGTGGACACGGAGCTGGATGAAACCCCAAAGGATCACCCTATTCGACCCACTGTGGATTCCTTTGGGGTTCAGGGACCCCGCAAAAGTGGAAACCCCACAAATACCCAAATGTGTGTGCTTGGGTCTGTGGGAAGGGGGCTGAGGCATGGTGGGAAGAATGGTTGGGACCCTGGTTCAGTGGGGAGAATGGTTTGGACCCAGGGAAAGGAGAGAGAAAGGGGGTGGCTTGGCACGGTGGCCCTAAACTTCCTCTCTCTGGCCCGTCTCCTTCCTTGGGTGTGGGGGGGACATCGGGAGAGGGTCTGTGGTGCTGAGAAAGTGGGCCGCGGTCCATCCTTAGCTGGCCGGGCAGCCACTGGTGGAGAAGACGGAGGACCAGAAGTGGGTTTTTAAAAGGCCGCGCGGCCCGATCGGAGCTGCCGAGAAGAGACGGTTCCCCCAGAAAAAAAGCACCTCCGGGCATAGAGGGGACAGGACTTGGAGAAACTCCCAAATAATCCAACCCGTGGATGTCGGACCCACAAATGTGGAGGGCTGGCTGCCCTTTAAAAATGCACCCTCAATTCTTTTACGGTGCTCATGGTCAAAGATTTCAGCAGAGTCAATTCCGGATGGGCTTTCCTCCTTCCACGTTGTCGCTGTGTTGGATATTTGCTCACATCGTTCCTTTTTTTCCGGCAGGACTCTACATCAGCCAAACACGGCACAAAAAATATCCACCGTTTCTTCAAATGTGCCCAGAAGGAACTCCAAAGGCCATCTAGTCCAACCCCCTGCCACGCACACATCCGAGGCTAAGACACCCCCAAGAGATGGCCACCCAAAATCTGTCCTTTACACCACTGAACAACTTTTACGTTTAGCTGGAATCCCTTTTCTTGTTATCGGCTTTGTTCTCTGCCTTCAACTTGTATCTGAATTATAACTAGCCTAAGAAAACCCCATAACCGTTTCACTTTTGGGTCATCATAAGTTGGAAACGACTTGAAGGCACACAACAAGGGGATCTTATCATGGCATTTTGTTCTGAGAGAGTGTGACGTGTCAAAGGTCAACCAGTGGGTTTTTGGAACTCATTCCCAGGAGGTTTAAATATTTGAAGGGATGTCATGTCGGGGAGGGAGCAAGCTTGTTTTCCACTGCTCCAAAGACTAGGACACGGAGCAATGGATTCAGGCTGCAGGAAAGGAGATTCCAGCTGAACCTCAGGAGGAAATTCCTGACGGTCGGAGCCCTCCAGCAGTGGAAACTGCTGCTGTCTCCATGGAGTGTGGTGGAGTCTCCTTCTTTGGAGGTTTTTAAGGAGAGGCTGGATGCCCATCTGTCGGGAATGCTTTTATGGGAGTTCCTACATAGCGGGGTTGGACTGGATGGCCCCTGGGGCCCCTTCCAACTCTATGATTCTATGATTCCCTAGGAGATTCTGGTAGCGGAAACCTAAATAACTTTTCCAAGCTCTTCCTGGATAGAGACCTGTGTACAGCTATGATCATCATACCTGGGGGAAAAAATACCCTCCAACTATCCCAGTTACTTCTTGATAGAATCATAGAATCCAGCCTGTGTTGAAAAACATCCAAAGAAGGAGACTCCAAGCCAGTCTCAAGTAGCATTGGGTTCCACTGTCAAACTGCTCTTAACGTTAGGAAGGTTTAGATGGAATCTCTTTTCCTGGAGTTAGAAGCCATTGCTCCGTCTCCTAGTCTCTGGAGCAGCGCAAAAGAGGCTAGCTCCGTCCACCCGATGACATCCCTTCAAATATTTAAACATGGCTATCATGTTGCCTCTTAAACTTCTCTTGTCCAGGCTAAACATGATATGAGAGGGACACTGTTTCCAGCGCAGGTGGAAAAGGAAGAACACAAAGACACACACACACCCCTGCAAGGAAAAACAATGGAGTCTTACATTTTTATTTGGCAAAACACTTGACCCAGACTTGCAGCTCCATTTCAGAACACTGTCTCTGCATTTTCTTTGCAAAGGAACGGAAAGGAGGGCCGACTTTTTGCAAAATCCCTGATCAAAATGTCTCCAAGACGTGACGGAACCAGGAGATGTACTTGGAGATTTGGGTGTAGACGTCGGGGTGCCGACGGCTCCCGCACCTCTTCCCGCTGAAGGAGACGATGCCGTGGACTCTGGTTCCGCAAAGTAGAGGTCCCCCAGAGTCTCCCTGGAAAAGAGGAAAGCATCGCAGGGGGGTATCAGTGAGAAAGTAGTATGGCTCAGTGGTTAGAGCACCGGACTCGGACTTTGGAAGACCCGAGTTCAAATCCACCGTTTAGACCAATAAAAAGTTTCCAGCTTTCAAATCGTCGCCGTTGTGTGTCTCCAAGTCCTCTCTTTCTTTTTTAAATTAAAAAATTTGAAAGGTTTAAACCTAAACACAAACATCGGTTGCGGAAAAGGGAAAAAAAGACATAAAAGAAATAACGGCGTGGAGATTAAAGAAGGGAAAAATCGAAAGGCAGGGCAACCACCCCATGCCAGGAATTTAGTTGGGAAGAGCAGCCAGGAATCTTATGTAATACTTTAAAGAGTTATTTTCTTCCTGATAATCAAGTTGGGAAAAGCATTTTGTTCCCCGCAGAAAATTAATACATGTTTCAGGTGTGATTAGCTGCAGAATGGGAATAAAAAGTTGAATTTTAAAAATTGAATTTTTTTTAAAAAAAATGAACTTCCTTTTTGGAAACAAGCAGTTCCAATGTTATCGTTGGAATCTTCTTTCTTTCCTTAGTTTGATTAGTTTGGTTTCATGGAACCGTAGAGCTGGAAGAGACCCCAAAGGCCATCCAGTCCAACTCCGTTTTGCCAGGCATTCCTGACGGATGGCCATCCAGCCTCTGTTTAAAAAAAACTACAGAGGAGGAGACAGCATATTCCACTGTTGAGCTCCTCTTACCATCAGGAAGTTCTTCCTAATGTTTAGGTGGAAATCTCTTTTCCTGGAGTTTGAAGCCATTGCTCCATGTCCTAGTCTCTCAAGCAGCAGAAAACAAGCTTGCTCCATCCGCCTTAAGACATCCTCTCTTCGCCATGCTAAACACACCCAATTCCCTCAGCCATTCTTCATGGGGCTTCATGGTTTTCAAGACTTTGGTTGCCCACCCCTTGACGTGTTCCAGCTTATGGAATCAGAGTTGGAAGAGACCCCAGTGGCCATCCAGTCCAACCCCATTCAGTCATACAGGAAGCCACCTCAAAGCACTCCCAACAGACAGCCATCCAACCTCTGCTTAAAAACCTCCATGGAGGCAGCAGATTCCACTGTCAAACAGCTCTGACCGTCAGGAAGTTCTTCCTGAGGTTCAGGTGGAATCTCTTTTCCTGCAGTTTGAATCCATTGCTCCTTGTCCTGGTCTCTGGAGCAGCAGAAAACAAGTTTGCTCCATCTCCAACATGACCTCCCTTCAAATATTTAAACATGGCTATCCTGTCCCCTCTTTACCTATTCTTCTGCAGACCAATCATCCCCAGCTCCCTAAGCCGCTCTTCATAGGGAATGATTTCTAGACCCTCCACCATTTTGGTCGCCCTCATTTGGACATGTTCCAGCTTGTGCTCAGAACTGGACACAGGATTCCAGATGAGCTCTGACCAAAGCAGAATAGAGTGGTACCATTACTTTCCTCAGTCTAGACACCATATTGCTGCAACCAAGGATTGCATTAGCCTTTTTAGCTGCCGCATCACACTGCTGACTCATGTTCAGCTTGTGGTCCACCAAGACTCCTAGACCGCTTTCACACGTACTGCTATCCAGCCCTGTGTCAATCTCCTTCCTGAACTGTGGTGCCCCGAACTGGACACAGCATTATTCCGTCTGAGCAAAGCAAATTACCCCAGGACTCACCGAGCAGAAGCCGCGCAGACGCTGACCGGTGTGGGAGGCGCAAATCATCCCTCCGTACACGTGGCCAGACCAGGAGGCGTTGCAGGAGTCCCTGTCCACTATGCTCACGTTGGCTGCCATCAGCTTGGTGGGGACTGTCCCATAATTCGAGACGTCCCCCCAGCCACCGACTTCGCATTTGATTCCGGGGATGAGATAGCTGTCTTCTTGCGGGAGGCGAATTCTCTGAACCATTCGGTTGAAACGGACAGACTGGTTCAACTGGAAGAAACCCATAAACAGAAACTCGGAACTGGAATGTTAAAATATTGCCGGTCCCAATTGTCCTAAAATTATTGATCAAACCAGGGCGTGCACCACTTGTTACTGTTTTGAGTTGTTTAACGGCACAGTTGTCAACATCTCCCATGGAGCTATGTGTCAGTACTTGAAGGGATGTCATATGGAAGACGGAGCAAGCCTCTTTCCTGCGGCTCCAGAGGCTAGGACACGGAGCAATGGCATCAAAGTTCAGGAAAAGAGATTCCATCTAAATATTAGGAAGAATTTCCTGGTGTTTGAGAGTGGGATATGCTATATGGGAGTGGAGTGGAGCCTCCTTCTTTGGACGTTTTTAAAGAGAGGCTGGATGGCCATCTGTCAGGAGTGCTTTGATGGTATATCCCCGCATGGCAGAATGAGGTTGGTCTAGATGGCCCTTGGTGTCTCTTCCATCCCTCTGATTCCATGAACTAGCAAATGCTGGCTTAGCACGCACAAACTGGAAAGAAAATTCTAAGAAAATTCAGTGCCAACAAGTTTCTTGTTCTGGTGTCTTTTTGCACGGCGGAATGGGGTTGGACTGGATGACCTTCGTGGTCTCCTCCAGCTCTATGATTCTATGAAAATCATCATTAAAGCCTTTGGAGTCTCATTGTTGCAAGTTTAAATGGACATGGTTTTAAACCAATCCCCCGGCCCCCCAATGAATGGGATTTCTTGCCAAAGTGCCCAGCTTTGAGACCAGGGGTTGCTGGTGTTCCCATGCAAGCGGCACATTTTCTGTGCAATTTTTGGATGGTCATTTGCTGCCACCCCGTGGTCGGTTTGTTCAAGACAGAAGAAAATAAAAGTGACCGATCCAACTATGCGCGCCTGCCTAATTTGTAGTCGTTGACGCCCGTCTTTCAAAATAGGGTGCCAATTTTTTCCAAACAGTCGAAATCCACGATGGGCAGTAATGGAATCAAAGCACTGATTTGGGTTATCCTAGATATGCGCTTCTCTGTAAAGTCAACACACTCGTAAAGTCCACATTTGTAAAATATAAGAGGTACACATTTCTGAGAGCCAGAGCTTCCTAATGTTTAGGTGGAATCTCTTTTCCTGAAGTTTGAGGTCATTGCTCCGTGTCCTAGTCTCTGGAGCAGCAGAAAACAGGCTTGCTCCATCCCCCCTATTTGCGCCCTCTTCCACATTAGATTCCTTCAAGTGTCGACTCACACCTTTCCCAATCCTTTCCCTGACCTGGTTTGGACCCTGTGTGCCTAACCCTCCCACCAAGCTTTGCCCCCCCAATTCCCATGGACACACACATTTGGATATTTGTGATTTTTCCTCCCTTTTTGCAAGGGTCCTACACCTCTAACCCTAGCAAATAGGGAGGGCTGATGGCCAAGCAGGCTATTTTTAAGGCACAAAAGTCGGAGAGAGATCTGAAGGTAAGGAGCGGATGAAACTCGGAATGTTGTCGCGGTTATTATTATGATTTTTCCCTGCGGGTCTCCGAATGCCTTAGCCAGCAAGACCACTAGCCATTTGGGCTGTAGGGTTTATAATGGAAAGGAGGACTATTTCTCAGTTCTGGGTCCACCGATCCGGTTTCCCTTGGCCTCTCTCTGCCCCGCACCGGCTCTGCCGCGCTTTTTCCGCTCACTTTGAGCAAACGGATGTCGTTCTGGACGGTCGCCGGGTCGTAACGCAGGTGAGCCACAGATTCCTGGATGCTGAAGATTTGCTGCGAGGCCTCCGGCACCTTGAGAGAGTGAGCACCCAGCACGACACGGAAGCCCGGCAAACGCCTGCAGTTGCAAATCCAAAATTAGAAATTAGGCTCTCATCCTAAAACCCTGAGCATCTCTCCAAAGCACCTATATATTTTTGGGGTCCAAAAGAGGGATGCATATTCCAAAAGTGGAATACGCTGTCTGGGAGTGTGGTGGAGTCTCCATCTTTGGAGGGATGTCACGTCGAAGACGGAGCAGGCTTGTTTTCCTTTGCTCCAGAGACTAGGACAAGGAGCAATGGATTCAAGCTGCAAGAAAGGAGATTCCACCTGAACCTTGGGAAAAATTCCTTGATGATTAGAGCTGTCCGGCAGTGGAATATGCTCCCTTTGTGGAGTGTGGTGGAGTCTCCTTCTTTGGGAGGTTTTTAAGCAGAGGCTGGATGGCCATCTGTTGGAAATGCTTTGATGGGTGTTCCTGCATGGCAGGGGGTTGGACTAGATGGCCCCTAGGGTCTCTTCCATCTCTACATTTCTATGATTCTATGCATACCCTTCAACATTTCACAGACAAAAACTGGCACATAGGTGGTCAAGCAACATCCAAGGGTGGCCAAGATGGCAAAAGTTATTGCTGAAGAATAACAAACAAGCTGGGAGAGGTTGCAGCATTTTGCTTTTGTCTGAGTCTCCTGGGAAAGGCAAGATTCTGCCCCTCCTCTCCTCATAGTTAATAGAATGCAAACTAATTTTGCCCTTTGCATTTCGTTTATAGCAGTTGAAATAAGTTGAAGGTAAAAGCAGGAGGAAAAGAGAGAAACTGGGATGTTTTCAAAGCAACTGAAAAAGTGGGACATCTTAGTATGTCCTCTTGGCCACGCTTAGAATCCTAGGGATGGAAGAGACCCCAAAGGCCATCCAGTCCAACCCCCTTCTGCCATGCAGGAATATACCATCAAAGCATTTCCAACAGATGGACATCCAGCCTCTGCTTAAAAACCTCCAAAGAAGGAGGAGACTCCACCACACTCCACTAAGGCGGCAGCAGATTCCACTGTCAAACTACTGTTACCCTCAGGAAGTTTTTCTTAATGTTTAGATGGAATCTCTTCTCATGAAGGTTGAAGCCATTGCTCTGTGTCCTAGTCTCTGGAGCAGCAGAAAATAGGTTTGCTCCATCCCCCATAGGACATCCCTTCAATTATTTAAACATAGCTACCATGTCCCCTCTCAACCATCTCTTCTCTAGGCTGAACATATCCAGCTCCCAAAGCTGCTCCTCATAGGACTTTATAGTTTCCAGATCCTTCACCATTTTGGTTATCCTCCTCCGGACACCTTCTTGCTTGTCCATCTCCTTCCTGAACTGTGGTGCCCAGAACACAGGATTCCAGGTGAGGTCTAACCAAAGCAGAATTGAGTGGGACTATTGCTTCCCTTGACACTAGACACCTATTGATGCATCCTGGAATCACATTGGCTTTTTTAGCTGCTGCATCACACTGCTAACTCATGTTCAGCATGTCATCCACTAAGACTCCTAGCTCCCTTTCACACATGTCCCAGCTTTCATTTGTGAAATGTGGGGCTGTATGAAGATTGAGCCTTGCATCTCAAAACTGTCCATGCATCACCACAATTGAACTCAGCGCTAGGCAGTTGAGCAAGATTTGAACCCGCTTCCCACCCTCTGTTCTGACGCCAAGACTCAACACACCGATATGTTGGTTCTCTCACTCTTACGTACCTGGGAATGATGCAGTGAGCGGCTGTCATCACCCATCGGTTCTTCACCAAAAACCCACCGCAGAAGTGCTCCCCGTTCAGTTGGATGGAAGCGATAAAGGGCCACGAATGAGGCTTTACCTCCTTGCCCCCAATCACCCAGCTTCCCAAGGCCCCGGGGGCAAAACAAAGACCTAGGAGAGGAAAAGGAGAGCGTTACGAATCAGGGCCACGGTTGAGCAACAGCCAAGTAATCCAGGACATTCAAAAAGCAACAAAAGTAGGATATACCTCCGGAGCGGAGATGCTCATGCTATAGCCCTTGGAAAGGAAAACATATTGGAATTTTACATGTAAGCGGAGCTTAACACAGATGCGGGAACCATTTAGCCCTCCTGAAGTTGTTGCACTGCCTCTCTCATGATTTTTCATACAGCCACAGAATCACAGAATCAAGGATCCTAGACTTGGAAGAGATGCCAAGGGTCATCCAGTCCAACCCCCTGCTATGCAGGAATATACATCAGAGCATTCCCAACAGATGGCCATCCAGCCTCTGCTTAAAAACCTCCAAGGAAGGAGACGCCACCACACTCCATGGAGGCAGCAGCATATTCTACTGCCGGACAGCTCTGAGTTCTTCCTGAGGTTCAAGTGGAATCTCCTTTCCTGCAGCTTGAATCCATAGCTCCTTGTCCTGGTCTCTGGAGCAACAGAAAACAAGCTTGCTCCGTCTTCAACATGACATCCCTTCAAATATTCAAACATGGCTATCATGTCCCCTCTCGACCTTCTCTTCTGCAGACTAAACACCCCCAGCTCCCTAAGCCACTTCTCATAGAGCTTCCTGACTTCAAGACCCTTCCCCATTTTGGTCTCCCTCCTCTGGACACGCTCCAGCTTGTCTATACCCTTCTTGATATGAGGTGCCCAGAACTGGACACAGGATCCCAGATGAGGTCTGACCAAAGCAGAATAGGGTGGTACTCCCTCCCTAGTCCTTGTATCTCCACAAGGAGAGAGATTGCCCCGTGGAGACATCCAGTTCCACCCTAAATCCGTCTGAGGGATGGAAGAAAAGACAACCTAGGAGAGGCTGCTGCAGTTTGTTTTTGCCTGATCCAACTGGGAAGAGCCCCCCTTTTCTCTCCCTCTTGCTGTCATGTCCTGGATAACTCCCTCTTAGAAACCTTGTTCAGAGTTTCGGTCATCCAGTTTCAGACATTCAGACATAACGAGTGTTTATTACGAAAAGCAAGCAGCCCAGCAACTTTCCCAAAAGATACCAAGTTGGTTACAGGCTTTATAACTCATCGTACAATTTTTCTTTAAATATTTGAAGGGATGTCATATGGAAGATGGAGCAAGCTTGTTTTCGGCTGCTCCGGAGACTAGGACACGGAGCAATGGTTTCAAACTGCAGGGGGAAAAGATTCCACCTAATATTAGGAAGGATTTCCTGATGGTGGGAGCAGTTTGATAGTGGAATATGCTTCTGGGAGTGTGGGGAGCCTGGCTGTCCAACTTTCCTATTTCAAAATATCCCAGACATGTCAAGATATACCTGTCCTGCACTTTTGGGGAGCTCCAGAGATTGCTTCAGAATAAAATGAAGCATTTGTGTGAAGTAAGGCCAGCTGCGGAAACCTTTGATCCGGTCTGGTTGGAAGAGGAAGAAAGATAAAGAATAGCTGGAAGGTTTACGGTTGGGAAAGGAAGAAAAACGCAATTACTCAAAACGAATAAACCTTGACTGCAGGTTTATGGGATGGGTAGAGTTAACGCCATAGCATTTGCAAGCCATATAGCTTGCAAGCCATAATATCTATGTTATTATATGGTCCTATTGCACATATTGAATCTATTACATCTACAGTTGAGGTATATCTTTGGTTATCTTTCATCACCTTTGCCAGACTTTTGGGAACTGAATATTTTTTGTTTGTTTGATTAGGGCTTTTTATGCTATGCTTTTGAATTCATGTTTTTCACCTTAAGCTTAGTACTGCATTAATCTCCATTTTTGTACTGATCCAAGTTTTCATAGAATCATAGAATCCTAGAGTTGGAAGAGACCCCAGGGGCCATCCAGTCCAACCCCTTGCTATGCAGGAACACCCATCAAAGCATTCCCAGCAAATGGCCATCCAGCCTCTGCTTAAAAACCTCCAAAGAAGGAGACTCCACCACACTCCATTCAGGTAGCAGATTCCACTGCCGGACAGCTCTGATCATCAAGAATTTTTTCCCAAGGTTCAGGTGGAATCTCCTTTCCTGCAGCTTGAATCCATTTCTCCTTGTCCTGGTCTCTGGAGCAATGGAAAACAAGCCTGCTCCGTCCTCGACATGACATCCCTTCAGATATTTAAACATGTCCCCTCTTAACCTTCTCTTCTGCAGACTACACATCCCAAGCTCCCTCAGCTGCTCCTCATAGGGCTTCATGGCTTCCAGACTCTTCACCATTTTGGTTGCCCTCTTCTGGACACGCTCCAGCTTGTCCATATCCTTCTTGAACTGAGGTGCCCAGAACTGGACATAGGATTGTGGATGAGGTCTAACCAAAGCAGAATAGAGTGGTACTTTTACCCCCTCGATCTAGACACCAGACTCCTATCGATGCAACCAAGAATCGCGTTGGCTTTCTTGGCTGCTGCATCACACTGCTGACTCATGTTCTCCTTGTGGTCTATTTTTTTTCTTTTTTGTTTCTCATTTTTCTTTATTTGAGATGCTGTTTTTCTTATATGTTACATGTCTATTTAACTTTATTATGTTCTATCATGGTATGTTATAAATAAAAACTTTTTTAAAAAAAGTGTGATCACCATATTCAACCCACTGTGGATTCATTTGGGGCATTAGGGGGTTCCTTCCCAAGGCAGAAGTGAGGGGCTGGTGGGGCTTACTGTCACCTCCATTGCTGCCCCACACCATTTTTAATAGGGACTTAAAAGCCTCATTTGCAGTTCCTCAGTCTCACAAGGCTTGCAGTCCCTATTAAAAATGGCACAGGGAGGCAGCAGAGGGGACAGCAAATAATCCGTAATTAATCAAATCTACAAAAGTGAAACCCACAAATGCAAAGAGCTGACTGTAACTTTACACTGGGGAAAATGGTTGTGTTGGTGGGGTGACTTGATATTTATGATTTTAACCAATAATTGATATGTTTGTCCAAGTTTGTACGGCAAGGTGGAAAACCTGTAACCAACTGAAGATGCTTTAGTCTCAGCAGCTTTTGGGAAAGTGGGAAACTTTTGGGAAAGTTGCTGTGTTGCTTGTTCTTCTAGAATAAATGCTTGTGGTTGAAACTCCTGAGCAAAGTTTTTTGAGAGCAAGCTATCCAGCATATGACACAGATCCTGAATCTAAGGAAAAGGAAAAGTTAAGTTTTACCTGCTTGGAGCAAGACAAGGGATGGCAGCCATCTCCTCCTGAGCAGCATCCAAGACAGCTTCATCCTCTTTCTGGAACGATGGCAGAGCCCTTTTTTGGGGAGGTGAAAGAAAGCCAAAATCCAGAGGAGGTTGACTGGTTGCTTCCTTCAACGGGTTGTATCCTCCGAACAGAGAGCAGATGAGGAGCTTGTCTTGGGCAAATCCCGCCGTTGTAACGCTTCCTCTTCAACTGAAGAAGCCATGGAGGAAGTAGTTACTTAAATGTGGTTCTCCAGAAGGGCCGTTTGGGCAATTTCATCCTTGGGACCACGAGGCGGAAAAAGAGGAAGAGCCAACCACCTTACTGCTGGAGGGTAACTGTTCTCAAGGAAGGGCCAAAAGGTATTGGAGGTGGGGAGGTTATTTCTCTTTGGCAAAAGCAATAGGGTGGGCCAGATGTAGCCTTCTGCCCAGACCTGACCCACCAGGCTGTTTTTGCAAGTTTTGGCCCCTCCGGGCTCCTGGGACTTCTGGCCAAAAAAGGAAAAAGAGAGGGTGGCTTTTATTTAGGGATGGGCCAAACAAATCCGCGAATCCTGGATAAGGACTCAAGATTCGCGGATCTGAATCCCTAGGTGGGAGGAGGCAAATCGAATCTTTCGAAACCACATCTCCTCCCATCCATGGATAAGCGATTGGGCTGGGGCCGGTGGGAGGAAGTGGCGGACAGTGGGATCTCACTCTCCTTGTCCTCATCCCAGCTGGGATTGGACCTGGAGCCAGCAGGAGAAAGTGACAGAGTGCGGGATCTCCCACTCCCTGCTCTTCTGCTGCCCACCCTGGCACAATCCTTCCTGGGGCCAGGGACAGAAGGTTACGGGGAATGTGATCTCCCCCTCCCCACTCTTCTCCTGCCCCCTTCTGGAAGGATTCGAAAGATTCGAGATTCATGGGTTTCATGGATTTGCAGAACCTTCCAGGGATTTGGATCCGGATTCAGAAAATCTTGGATTCGTCCCATCCCTACTTTTATTTCTCATGAAATATTTGTGCTCTGTGAACTTCTAGAGCCAGCTTCCCTGCCACAATAACATTTATGCCAGTAACCCTACCCAAGGGTTTTTTGGCAAGATTTGTTCAGAGGGGTGTTTGCCTTTGCCCTCTTCTGAGGTGGAGAGAGCACAATGTCACCCAGCGGGTTTCCATGGCTGAGTTGGAATTGAAGCCCGAGTCTCATTTCATCTTAGTACAAAGCACCACCGGAGCAGTCTGTAGACATGCCTGGGATTATCTATAGTCAGCCTTCTCTGTTTGCTAGGGTTAGGGGGACCCCCACAAAAGTGGGAAAATCACAAATATCAAAATGTGTGTGTGTGTCTGTGGGAAGGGGGCCGAGGCACGGTGGGGAGAGTGGGCACCTGGGGTCCGAACCAGGTCAGGGACGTCCTCTCTCTCGTCCATCTCCTTCCTTGAGTGTATGGGGACCATGGCAAGAGAGTTTGTGGTGCTGAGAAATTGCTCTGAGTACTCCTTAGCTGGCCAGGTAGCAGCTGGTGGACCCCCTTCTCACAGCCATGCACACATGTATGCGTGCGCACATACACACACATTTTGGTATTTGTAGTATTTCCACTTTTGTGGGAGTCCTGCCCCCCTAACCCTAGCAAATGTGGAGGGCCAGTTGTATAGAAATACAGTTGGCCCTCCACATTTGCTAGGGTTAGGGGAGCCAGACACTTGCAAAAGTGGAAAATTTGCAAATATCAAAATGGGTGTCTGTGGGAAGGGGGGCTGAGGCATGCGGGGGTGAACGGACACCCAGGGTACAGACAAAGCCAGGGAAAGGAAAGGGAAGAGGAGTGGGTCAACATGGTGCCCCATACGTCCTCTCTCACACCCATTTCCGTCCTTGGGTATGTGGGACATGGGGAGAGGGTTTGTGGTGTTGAGAAGCTGTGAGCCATCTTTAGCTGGCTGGTGAAGGAGGAGGAGGACCAGAGGTGGTTTTTTTAAAGGGCTGCGTGGCCTTACCCGCCTCGTAGCCCACCAGAGGAGTGCAGACGCCAGCGGCCACTTGCCCGGCCAGCAAGAGCACCCCCGCGTGGCCGGTGCTGCAGCCCAAGACGGAATGGAAATACACGAGCAGGTAGGTGAACCACATGGAGGCGCAAAGGTCGTTGAGAAAATGGCCCACCGCGTAGCTTAAGCGGGCGCGGAGAGGCAGGGGCTCCAGGGGGTCGCCCAGGACGGGGGGAGGCGGGCATCGGGACCCCCGGACTCCTCAAGAGTCACAGATGGAGGCGCCACGCGTGCGCCCCCGCCGTGCGTAAAAACGCACGGGCAGGGCGCATCAGCCGGGGCGAAGGAAAGCCGGCCCTTGTGGAGGCGAGCGTGGGCAGAAAGGAAGGAGGAGCCCCGCAGGGAAAGCCGGCCCAGCCACGGGGAAAATCCTCACAGCCATGGGCCGGACAAGCGGCTTTGGTGGCCTCTGAGAATGCCTCCTCTTGGGGCGCCCCCGGCAGGCTATCCCCGGGCGTGCAAGCAGCCCGGTCTGGAAGAAAGCCCTGGAGAGCCAACTTTGCGGAGGTCCCTGTGCCCCTAATCCCAGAGAATGTGGAATGCTGATGCTACTGTGTTCTAGTTCAGCTGCTTTTTCTTCTTTTTGGCCTTATATTTCTCTGACAGCGATTATGGCTCTAGCTGTGAATTTGATTCTTTGTTTTAAAACTAAAAAAAGTAAAGAATCAGTTTAGCTTAATTTCTGTTCCCACGGTCTCCCTTCCCTTCCCTTCCCTTTTCTGCAGATAGATAGATGGTTGAATGAATAGATAGATGGATAGATAGATAGATAGATAGATAGATGTAAACAATACAGCACCTTGATGGTAAATACTAACAATCTCACATTCCAAGTAATGATTAACAATGTTTATTACTCTTTTATTGGTGGAAAAACAAACGCAAACTAGGATAAATATTAATTTTTCACTAATTTTTTTCCAAGCTCTGGAAGCTGCTAAGAGCAACAGTAAACTTCTGATTTCCCCCCCTCTTTTCTGTTAAGGTTATCATTCTCAGTATCCTCAAGAAAGCCAACACCGCCCTTCTGGTGCCCAACACCATGGAAGCGGAGAAGGTGAGACTCCAAGAGATCCCAGTCCAGCTCCCCGAAACTGTTGCCTGTTTTCCGATCTCTCGGTTTTTCCTCTGTGAAGTGTTGGAAGACGTAGGGGTCCAGTCAGGTCCTGTCTCGTAGGATTCCTTTGCTTGATATGGGATGGCACCGTGACATAATTTGGGCACTCTCTTCTCTCCCCCAGTTCCTTTTCTCCTCGCTCTGGGCCCGGGAGAGCGCCTACCGGTTACTGCGTTCCGTCTGCAAGCACCTCCAGGTATCGTTTGTCTGTTGCAGACTTCAGAGATAGGAGACCACAGAGTTAAGAAAAAGAGAAGTTTATTTAATGTGCGGGCTCAGGCTGGGTCACCCCAAAAAAGCCAAGAGCCCTGAAGTAAGGGTACACAGTTATTTTATAGACACAGAATGCAAAATCATTTCTCTCGGTCCGCCCCCTTTCAAATCTGCATCTTATCATATTTTCAGTCCTTCCCTCCCTCTGCTATGTTTTCATTCCAGAAAGTAACACTCGGGTACTCTGCACATCGTCACCTTCGTTCCCGTAGCAGGAAACTTCGCTTATCTCCAGTTAACACAGTAAACGGCGATTCCTTGACATTTTACCCACTTTTAAGCTGCTTCGGACTGCTTCTATATTTCTGCAAATTCCGATACTTAAGCAAAGCTGCTACACGTCCGTTCCCAGATTTCGTCAGAACTTGCGCGGATCTGCTTTTCGCAGCACTTGGGAAGATCCTCTTGTTGAGACACCGAACCAGAGTCCTTTGCAGGTCAACTGATTTGTTGTGCCTGGCGAGCCAAAAGGAATAAATAACGTTTCAAAGTTTCTACTCGGGGGAGAAGCTGCAGAGGAGGCCAAAGGAAGACATCAGCCCTTGTTGAAGAACTTGGGGGAGATTTCCATCGGTCCCCAAATTTTCAGCCTTGCAGAGAGTGAGAGGCTGGAAACGGTTCCCACCTAGAACTCATCTATCCATCTGTCTATCTTATATATCCATATGTATCTAGGTGTGCGGGTGTGGGTGTATATATATGTGAGTATATATATGTGTGTATCACCTGGGTTGACCTGCGTGCTGCACAGCCTCTCCCGGGTTGACCTGGTCCCGGCACAGCCTCTCCCGGGTCAATCCGGGTGCCGCACCTCCTGGCCCTGGTCAGCCCAGTGGCTGCCCTTCCTGACCCGGGTCAGCCAGGGCACCTGCTGGCCCACCATCCCCCAGGGTCCCAGGGGCTGGCCCACCGTCCCCCGGGGCCCCAGGGGCTGGCCCACCGTCTCCTTGGCCAACACGGGGCTGGCCCAGCAGCTCTTTCCTCTGGCCTTATTAGCCCAGAGGCTCATCCCCTGCCTAGTGATGGGTTCGAATCCTTCCCCCTAATGATATGAATTAGATGAAGTCAATGAATTAAACAGAAGGGCTCCTTCCTTGTCCTGCATGGAAGGGAGATTCCACCTGAACCTCAGGAAGAACTTCCTGACGGTCAGGGCTGTCTGGCAGTGGAATATGGAGCATGGTGGAGTCTCCTCCTTCTTTGGAGGTTTTTAAGCAGAGGCTGGAGGGCCACCTGTCCAAGGGAGGGCTTTGAGGGTCTTCCTGCATGGCAGGGGGTTGGACTGGATGGCCCCTGGGGTCTCTTCCAACTCTACCTTTCTATGATTCTATGATTCTATGACATCTGGTGGCGGATCGGGACCAGATGGCGGATCGGGGCCTTTTACAAATATTAAACGCTTCCATCAATTGGCCACCAGAGGGCGCTCTGCACGTGGTCGCGGCGGATCGGGACCGGACGGCGGATTGGGACCTTTAAAAAAATTAAATAAAGCTCCTCGGCCAATTTGCCGCCAGAGGGCGCTCTAAAGCCGAATTTTAACACAACAGGAGGCTTTTCTCCATCGCCCTAGTAACCAGAGGGGCGGGCGTCGTGACGTCACAACGTCTCCCGGCTGCGGAGGCCGCCTCTGCCCCGCCCTCCTCCTCCCTGGAGCTGCGCGTGTGACGTCATCGGTCCGCGCCCCTCCCCTCTGGTCTTCTCTCCCGTGAGGACAAGATGGCGGCGGCCGCGGTCTGGAGACGCCCCGTAAGGAGGGAGACGGCGGCGGGGGAGGAGGGAGGGAGGGAGGGCGGCGGGGGCCTCTTAGCCTGTCGCGTCGGTCCCGCTTCCCTCCCGTCCGGGCCCCGTTTTGTTTGGAGAGGCTGCTCCGGAGCACGGAGAGTTTCCCCGGCCTTCAGCCCAGCGGAGAGGCCTGCCTTCCCTCTCCTCCTCCGCCTCCTCCCCCTGCCTGGGGCCTCCTGAGGGCGGGAGGGGCGCCTCTGCTTCGCCGCCCAGTCAGCGGTTGGGCTCAGTTCCCGTCAGGCCCGAGGGGGGGCCTCTGAGCCTGTGCAGAGCGCGCGCCTTCCCCCTCAGGCCCCCTGAGCATGTGCAGAGCGTCCCCGAGCATGTGGGGATGCCTTGACTCCCACCGAATAATTTCACAGAGCGGGATTGGGGGACCAAAGTGCCCCCCTCTCGTGCCCCCAGTGGGTGGGATGCTGGGACTTGCAGTCCCCCAACATCCGCAGGGAGGCGACACGGCCCCCCTTTGGGTTGAGCGATCTGTCCTTTTGCCCCCCGGAAGAGACCCCCGAGGCCCCCCGATCCCCTCCGCTGAGGTGGGAGGCCGGGCAGCCCAGCCGCAGCCTCAGTCTCCATTTTAGGCTGAGGGATGGTTTTCAGTGGTGTTTGACTGAGTATATTTTAATCTACAGTGTGTTTTTAACTGTATTTTACGTTATTGGATCCCACCTTGAGCCTTAGGGAAGGGAGGGTAAGAAATAATAATGATGATGCTGATAATAATGATCATGATGATATTGTAAACTCCTGTTTTTATACTATATAAAATATTCCAAAGGCACCCGATCCCCTCCGCTGAGATTGCAGGCAGGCCAGCCCAGTCCGTGTTTAATTATGAATCTTAAACGGAGGTCTCTTTAAATGGTTTTATGGGTCTGAGTGTGTTTTAATCTACAGGGAGCTTTTGATTGTATGTAAACTTATGTTGTCTCCCACCTTACAGAGAGGTGGATAAGGAATTGATGGTGGGGGTGGGGATGAGATTGTCCTCAGGGCCCCAGATGGCCTCTGCCCTTGGAAGCCAGGCAGGGTCAGCCCTGGTTAGTCCTTGGAGGGGAGGCCACCCAGGAATCCCGGGGGCTGCGGGTGAGATTTCAGAGGAAGGAACTGGCAAAACCCCCTTGCCTAAGAGAGCCCTGCTTAATTCCTGGGATCCCCATAAGCTGCCTTGTCAGGAACACACACAGTCATCATGCAAAGCAAGGTTTATTCCTGAGCATGAACAGAGGACACGACTTTAGTGATTCAGACTGAGTGAGGTTACAGAGGCAGGATGTTATCATGCTCCCCTTCATTCCCACGGAGCCCATTGCAGGTGACCTTCCTTCTCTGGGCCCGATGCTGTTACTGGGATACTGTCTGGTGACAACCTTTGCACATTTACACAACGGTGCTTCTGGGAACGTTGCTACAAATGAGCAGCTGCAAGTGAAGCTATCTAGGTGCTCTGACTACATAGTACTTTTCTTACTCCTGCATAACCCATCCATAGTACTTTCCCAAACTAATTATGGAGGGTCCCCCGACATGGCTGGCCAGTTGTAGGCACCGTGCGCCCAAGTCCTCCCTGAATGAGTGTTTCTCAGGCAGCTGCATTTCCCCCCTGGGCCAGGGACTGTCCCTCTTTGAGCACATTGGCTGCTGTTGTGTTTCCCTTGCCTGGAAACTTGAGCAACGCTGCTCTAAATATTATTATTATTGTTCAGCTCTCCTTTTGAAAACAGGCTTCCTGCTTGAAAGATACTAGAACCAAAATAGGAAACTGGGCTCATCCTTTGTTGCTGTGGGGTCCTCCTGATGTCTGTGGGGGACATGGGCAGATTTTGTCCCCCTGGCTGCACCGCCGGGGGAGCAGACGGAGTTTGCCAGGGAGAGGCAGAGGGAGGAGCAGGTATTGGAACCAAGGAGTCAGTTGTCCAGCCTGACTCAAATGTTGACAATGTGTCCTGCTAGGCCTTCGTCCCTCAAGCGAGCGGGAATTTCGTATTTTATTTTAGGGCCCTTCTGCACTACGCTGTTACAGTGGTATTGCTCCACTTCCCACATCCTGTGGAATTCTGGCGTTTGCAGTTTCCTGGGGACAAAGAGCTCCCTGGGTGAGAATCCCAAAGGACCCTGCCTGAACTGCAAATCCCAGGGTTCCACAGGAAAGTGTTGAAAGTGGAAGAAAAGCACTATAACTGTGTAGTGCGGGAAGGCCCTGGACAGGGTGGGATTAGGCTCTTTTGTCTTCCTCTGTAGGGCACCTGTCCCCAGAGCACCTCAGGCAGGTATTGTTCTTGTGTCCGGCACATGTAGAGTGGAGGCCTTCAGGAGACCCCATGGCTGCCTAAAGCCACCACTGCCCTAACAGGGGAAGTCAGCGGAGCAGCGTTGTCTAACCCTTCTTTTGGTTTCTGTGCCCGCTGCAGGAAGGCCGTGGATGTGGTGCCTCACAAGGACTCCAAATGGTACCAGCGGTGGAAGGAGTTCGAGGACAACAACGTCGTCTTCAACCGTAAGTCATACCTGAGAGCACACTTGGCCCTTGAGATTAGTGGGTTATTTGCCTCCACTGCTGCCCTCTGTGGTTTTTAATCGGGACTGAGTCTGGCCTCGTGTTTGCAGTCTCTCTGCGAGTCTCAGGAGACTGGGAGAGACTGTGAATGCTAAGCGAGGCTTGTAAGTCCCTATTAAAAATGGCATAGGGCAGACATAGCCCCACCAGCTGCCTCCTTCTGCCTTGGGGTGGAGCCCTATTGCCTTGAAGGCAGAAGGAGGCAGCTGCACCCTCCCCCCCCACAGATTCAAATGGATTGCGGTCACGGAGTTCGCCCCGTCTCCCCTCTTCCCATCAGCAGAGACTGGGAGGGTGGGTGGGAGGACAGAGGAACTGTAAGCCTTGTGGTCTTAAAACCCCCGGCAGGCTGCTCTCTGGGGATAATGGGCTTTCAGTGGGACAGGCCCTGACCCCCTAACAGCCTCTATAGGTCATAACCAGCACTTTGATTTGTGCCCAGAAACCAGGGTGGGAAGGGTGTAACTTGTGGGACATTTGTGAACCCCAGGGCCCCTGAGAGGTCTTTTTTTGTCCAAATTTTCCCCTCCCCAGATATCCCTTAAGTGGGGGGCACTTTTGCCATGTTCTTGGTCCTCCTGGTACCAGTGTAGGCTCAGAAAAGCCCTTTTTTTAAGAGCTGGAAGGGAACAAGGTTATTTTCCTCACTTCTGGTTGTTAAGAAAAGGCTCCTCTTGAGCCTAAAATGGCTTGGGGGACTTGAAAACATGGCAAAAATGCCAGAGTGGCTGTTCATGTTCTACCCCAGGCAGGCAGTTGGGGTTGTGGCCTTCTGCAGTTGCTTGCCCCTGCTTTAAACAGAGCAGTAGTTGGTGCAGCCTTTTAATTTTTCCTCCTCTCCTCCCTCACAGGGTTCTTTGAAAGAAGACGAAGTACAAGGAAAACGACAACATCCTCATCTGGGCGTACGGAGAAAGTGACAGATTTTATAGGTAAGCCTCCGTTCTCGCCTCTTGATTCCGGAGGTGGGGCAGAGGAACTTCTGTGTTTTCTGTCAAATTCTTCACAGAATGGGGGTATCCCTGGTTTCCTCTCTTAATTCCCCTCCTTGTGCTGATGTCCCTCTTCCCTCCCCCAGCAGGGTGCCTCTTCTCCAAGACGGGCCGAGGGGCTCACCGAGATCCTCCACGTCGCCCCAAACTTCTACAAGGACCAGCTCCTCGAGCAGCAAGAGGAAGACGTCGAGGGACAGGAGGGGGGACTGGGAAAAAGAAATGTAATGGAACACTGTATGTTCAAAATAAAGACGCGGAGGGACAGGAAGGGGGATGAGGGGAGGGGGTTGAGGGAAGGGGGGAGGAGGGAGGGAGAGGGGATTGGGGAGGGAGGGGGATGAGGGGAGAGGGTTGAGGGAAGGGGGAGGAGGGAGGGAGAGGGGATTGGGGAGGGAGGGGGATAAGGGGAGAGGGGAGGGGTGGGAGGGAAAGGGGATTGGGGGAGGGGAGGGAGAAGAGGGGGGACTGGGAAAAATGAATGTAACAGGACACTTTATGTTCAAAATAAACTTTATTTTGCAAACTATAAGAGGTGTTTTCCTAACGTAAGAGGTCTATGTGGGCTCCAGGCTGGCCCGGGTGGAGCTGGGTGGCCATCAGCCCCTCTGGGCGCCCCGGGCCCTTGGGCCGGCCTTTCTAAGGGCTTCTGGCTGCCTCCATAGGGTGTCCTGAGAGCCCGGGAACCGCCTCCGTCCCTCGGCACCAAGAGAACCCCGCTCCCTTTAGCAGCTCTGGGGGCAGCACCATGGGACCCACAATCACCTCTCCACTCCTCTCCTCCGTGGCACTTTGGATCTGGATCGGGGCCCAAGGGCAGCTTCTCCCCTCTGGAGGTTCCTGGACTTCAACTTCCAGACGGCCTCGGTTCCCCAGGGGATGCTTGGAGCTGCAGTCACCCTCGATCTCTCTCCTGGTCCCTGGCACCCGGCTGGGGTGGGATGGGGGGGGCAAGGGAACTGGGAGGCTCCGAAGCCGTTTCCTGCTTAAAGAAAAGACCCCAAAATAGAGGTGGTTGTGGGCTTCCCGGGCCTTGAGCCTGCATTCCATTTGCATTTTCTCCTGACTTTTCGCCTGTGTCTGTGGCTGGCATCTCCTGAGGCTGCTGTGTTTTGCAGTCCCTCTGTAGACCTGCCCGGGAGTGACCAGTGGCCTGTAGTTCAGATGACCATCTGAAAATTTTCTGGACCATCTGAACAACATCTGCCCACAGCAGTGAAGCCAAGCAGCCCCCCAAAGGGAAGGGTCTTTGCCATCCCTCAAGGGGGTCCCTCACCCTATAGGGAAGCTGGGGAAGAAACAGGACCCCAGACCATAAAACTCCAACAAATGCTCCGCTCAGCCAAGGACAAGGGGGGTCCCCTGACTTCTGCCGGGGGTCCCCGCATGCCTTCGCAGCCGGGTGCAGGTCTACACAGGGGCCATCTCTGCACCGGACTGTTATAGCGCTATGATTCCACTTGCAACGTCCTCTGGAGTCCTGGGGGTTGCAGTCTCGGGAGGGTCCTCAGTGGCCCCAGGATTCCAGAGGATGTTGCAAGTGGAATCACAGCGCTATAACGGCCAGTGCGGAAACGGCCTAAGATAGAGGGAAGGGGGCTGTCTAGACAGGGGTGGGAATTGCACGCAGTCCCAGCACGAATCCGAGACCACGAAGGACCCTCCAGGCCCGTCCAGGCGAAGAACCAGGTTAGAAACCCGCCCGGACCCGAAGGCCTCCTGGAAGCACCGAGGGAGGTTCTGGGTCCCCCTGAGGTCCCCTCGGCCAGGCTGGGAAACACCCTGGACAATTTCCACGGGAGGGAAGGAGGCCCGAAGACCCGGACCCCGAAGCCTTGCAGGGGACACGGGGGGCGGCCAAGGTCCCCAATGCTCTGCTACCCACGACCCTGACTAGCAACAGGACAACCCCGGGGGCCCCCCTTTAACATCAGGGCCCCCGCAACACACGCACACGGCGCCCCCCCACCCGGAGACCACACACATACACAGGTCCTGTCCCGATTCCATGCCGGAACAGCCTCTGGAGATGCCAGCCCTAAACACAGGCGGAAAACCAGGAGAAAAGGCCAACTCAAAGCCCGGGAAACCCACAACCACCTCTAGTTTTGGGTCCTTCCTTTAAGCGGAGACGGATCCGGAGCCCCCCGGTCCCCTCGCCCCCCTCCCCCGCCCCCCAGGAGAGAGGTCGCGGGGACCGCAGCTCCCAGCATCCCCGGGGACCCAGGCCTTCCGGGAGTGGGAGTCCGGGGACCCCAGAGGGGAGAAGCTGCCGCGGGCCCCCACCCAGATCCAAAGTGCCACGGAGGGGAGGGGCGGGGAGGGACTGCGGGTCCCCTGGTGCTGCCCCCGGAGCTGCCGAAGGGAGCGGGTTCTCTCGGCGCCGAGGGACGGGGCGGTTCCGGGGCTCCCAGGACCCCCTGTGGCGGCGGGCAGAGGCCCTGAGGAAGGCCGCGCGAGGGCCCGGGGCGCCCGGAGGGGCCGATGGCCGCCCAGCTCCACACGGGGCTCCCCCAGAGGCCCCCCGACCCCTTACCTGCCCCCCGCGGGGCTCTTCGGGCTCCGGACGCCCAGGAAGCGGCCGCGGCCTCCGTCCCGGGATGAAGGCGGCGCCGCCGAGGGGCTCCCGGCCGCCCCGGCCCCGAAAGAGAGCCCCAGGCCGCCCCCGCCGCCCCCCGGCCCCGTCAGCGTCCCCCTCAGCGTCCATGGCGGAGCTTCACTTCCGGCGGCGGGGCGGAAAGGAAAACTGGGTTTCCGGCCGAGCTCCCGGCCCCGCCCACAGGCCCCGAACTCGCCGCCGATAGGACTCGGGAGCCGCCGCTCAGCCGCTTGGCCGCCATTTTAGAATCGGCCGGGTAAGAAAAATACCTCCAGGGCCTCGAACTCGCGACCAAGAGCATTCGAGAGCCGCGGCTTTACCCGCTGAGCCACCGCAGCCAATGGGCGCTCGCCGTTGCGGTTGCCTTTGAAGTCTCGGTTCAGAGTTTCCCTTAAGCACAAATACTCCCCGAGCCACCAATTCCTTCCCGAAAGGATCACAAAGTCACCGGCTGGGGGTTGGGACCGTTTTAAAAAACTAAATAAAACTCCCGTCCATTCGCCACCAGAGGGCGCTCTAAAGCTGGCGGTGCATCCGGGCGAAATGGCGGATCGGGGCCTTTTTAAATAAATAAATAAAGCTATCCCGTCAATTCGCCACCAGAGGGCGCTCTACCTACGGTGCCGGATCGGGGCCAAATGGCGGATTGGGGCCTTTTTAAATAAATAAATAAACCTCTTCCGTCCATTGGCCACCAGAGGGCGCTCTACACCTGGTGGCGGATCGGGACCTTTGTTAAAATCCAGCTCTAGCGCGCCCTCTGGTGGCAAAATGGAGGAAGAGTTTTATTTAATTTTCTAAAAGGCCCCGATCCGCCATTTGGTCCCGATCCGCCGCCACCAGGTCTAGAGCGCCCTCTGGTGGAGAAATTGAACCTTTTTTTAAAAAAATAAAGCCCCTGTGTGTGGGGATGATGGGATCTGTTGTCTAGCAAGGGCCTCAGGGGTGAGGAAGGCGTGATTGGAACCCCTTCCTTTGCTGTGTGGGGACGATGGGAAGTGTTGTCCATCCTGCTGCCAGGCCTCGCTTTCTGCCCTGGGGACGATGGGGAGTGTTGGCCACGCTGGTTCAAAGCCTGATGGGAAATGTTGTCCACAGTTTCATGCAGCCATATAGCGGGCCGGACCTCGCTCCCGGTAGCAGCGCTGGGGCAGCACCATGGGACATGCAATCCCCCTCCTCCCCGAGCCAAGGCCCGCCCTCCTCCTGGCCTCCAGCCCTGGAGGCTCCTGGACTCCAACTCCCAGAAGGCCTCACTTCCCCCGAGGGATGCTGGGAGTTGCAGTCCCCCTCTCCCGCCCAGCGCCCCAAAGTCCTGCTGAAGACTTTAAAAAAGACCACCTAAAACTTAAGCAAAATCTCTTTAACTTCACTTTCGACTCAGGTTACAAGGAAACAAATCACCTTTGGGTGTTGGGTTGAGAACGGGAGCAATTATTCCATCCGGGATTCGAACTCGCGACACCGGGATCACTCGCAGAGGCCCCTCCCCACCAGGCCACCGTAGCCGATGACGTCACGCCCACGCAGGAGAATTTGAAGCTTCGAGCCAGGCTCTGCCGCGCCGCGCCTTCTCTTTCCCTGCTCTCTCTCTCTCCGAACTCAGCAGAATGGCCGCCAGAGGGCGCCTTGGTAGGAAAGAGCAGAGTATCGCCACTCCCTCCCTCCCCCAGCGCGATATAGTTTAGGATTTGGGATTTCTATCGGTGTAGTAAAGCCTTTGTTCCACCAGAGGGCGCTCCGGAAGAAGGACTGAGGGGTTTGTCGCGCTGAGCCTTGAAAACGCCCAACTCGTTACTCTGGCGCGCCCTCTGGTGGCGGAACTGGCGCAGCGCAGCCTCCTGAGCCTCGCCGCGCCAAAGCGGCCAATTCCGGGCCTTCGCGGCTTCGAGGCGCGCCCTCTTGTGGCGCCCTTGGAGCACTGCAGGCAGCAACCGGATCCGGGGGCGCTCTGAGCGTTTCAGTCACTGAAGCCAACGGGTACAAAGGCCCCGATTGAGCCGCCCTGCAGGACGAGGAAGGGGCGGTTTATTTAAGTCACAGAAGGCCCCGATCCGCCATTGGGTCCCGATCCGCCGCCAGGATCGCTGCAGAAGGAGGAATAAGTTTAATTTTTAAAAATTCCGACTGGCCACCAGATGGCGCTGCAGGACAAGGAATGGGGCTTTTTTCAACTTTACAAAGGGCCCCGATCCGCCCATTGGTCCCGATCCGCCGCCAGGTTCGCTGCAGGACAAGGAATAAGTTTAATTGAAAAGCTGCAGTGCGCCACCTCGTGGCCAAATTGAACCTTTTCATTTCAAAATATAAAACCCCCTGTGGGGAAGATGGGAACCGTTGTCCACACACAACGCCTCCCTTTCTGCACTTTTTGGGGACGATGGGAAAGGTTATCCAAGCCGACCCAAAGCCTCCCTTTCGGCACTTTTTGGGGACGATGGGAAGTGGTGTCCAAACCGACCCAAAGCCTCGCTTTCTGCACTGTGTGGGGACGATGGGAAATGTTGTCTGCACTGACTCAAAACCTCACTTTCTGCTGTTAACCGTACTGATTTGAAAAACCTGTTTCTGTGTATTCTGTCCTTTTTCCGCCATTCAAACTCCAAATTTTTAATTTTGAGTGCCCCCGGGGTGGCAAAATGGGCCGCAACATGGGATACGAGGATGCGGTCCTATTGCAACACCATGTGACACTGGGTGCTGTCCCAATCCGCCATTTTATTTAATTTTTAAAAAGGGTCCCAATCTGCTGTTTTATCTAATAAAAAAGGACCCCAATCCACCATCTGGTCCCAATCCGTCATTTTATTTAATTTTTAAAAAAGGGCCCCCAATCCATCATCTGGTCCCAATCTGCGTTTAATTAAAGAAAACCCGTTGTCTCTCCTCCCCTACCACCTTAGACCCAAAGACACTGGGAGTGTGGTGGAATCTCCTTCTTTGGAGGCTGTTACACGGAGGCTGGACGTCCATTTGCTGGGGGGCTTTGAGCGCGTGTTCCCGCGCGGCAGACGGGCGCTGGACTGGATGGCCCCGGGGGTCTCTTCCAACTTCTACAGTTCCAACATGACATTTGCAATCAAAAGAGTCACAGAGGTAAACACATGGGAGGCTTTATTAGGAATGTTTAAGGGAGGGCACCTGGAAATCTCTTTCTTGGATCGCCTTCTTCTTAACAAAAGCTCAGAATCTGTACTGGAAGCATTCCAGACAGAAACTCAAAGTCCACACTGTCTGCTGCCAACACGCCCAGGGAGGTCAATCCCGATCGTCCATAGCAAAGAGACACATTCATACACCACAAATACAAAATCCCACTTTGCAAGGCGCCGGCCGTCGGGGTTGGCTCCTGCTCCAGGAGACTCACGCGCAGGGAGCGTATTGTAAGGCCAGGCGGTCAAAGTCATTTTCCTACAAACCAAAAAAACACAAACAGAAGACTTTTAGGGGGGTGGTAGCACAACTATCACAAAAGGATGTGCTGCAAGAAGCAGCTGCATAAACCAAAGCTCTTCTGTGGCTATAAAGAGAAGACAGTGCCCTGTTGCACCTCTGGATGATCTGTTGTTCTGGTCCACCAGTCTTTTGTAGCTGGGGGAAGAGGCGACTCCGTGCGGTTGGACTGGTTGATCACTTCTGATGCAGCAATGCAGCAGAATTATTTTGTTCCAAGGCAAGGGGGAGGCTGCCTGTTGTCTCTCTGAATTAGCCATGCTCAGATCACTGACTCACACAGAGACTCACAGGGGAGCCCCACAAAGAGTGGGCAGTTCTCATTGCCTTTAAGATAATCATATGCTGCCTTCCCCTTCGTTATAAGTTATTATGGAAAACATTTCTGTGATCACTATTCTTTTGTGTGACAGGGTTTCTGTGACGAGAAATGGCGGAGAAGTCAGTAAATGCTGCCTTGAGCTTGCTGAACAAAAGACCAGAAATAAATGTCAGAGCTAAGAATAAAATAAAAAATATCAATAATAGTCTTCCTTTTAGGCATTCCAAAAGTACACCTTTCAGCAGGGCTGTGGTGTCAGAACTCATTTTTGGTGGAGTCAGAGTGGGCAGAAAGGTACTGACCCCAAAATAAAATCTCATAATATTAGAACAATGTATGCTAAATATGTAATTCTATACTTATACACTAAAAAAAAAAAGTTAAATGCCTAGTTTGTAGCATTTTTTTCCATAAGAATTTAGGACTGCTCAGAAATTTTGATCAAATATATTTATGTATTTTAATTGTTTCAAATTTTACTGTAATTGTTCTGGAAGATGACTTGGGTCCTGCTCTGGGAGAAAAGCAGCACATAAATACAATAAATTGAAAAATATTTTATGTTCTATAAACTTAAATAACTTGGATGATTCACTACCGTACTATTCTGTGCTCCCACTTTACTACAGTAAATGTGTTTTTACTAATTATATGTATTAATATACATTTATATTTATATGTATTAATATACATTTGCCATTTATGAAGGAGCGTAGAAAAACGTAGACGCTGAACTTGAAGGTCTGCCGATTCCACAGCCCTGCCAGATGGATTCCGAAAAAATGGAATTTGGGAGAAGACACAGCTGCCTGTGATTCTGTGTGTGTTTGAAAGTAGATGCTGCTTTTGCTACTCAGCCACCAGGCCAGAAAACTGGGGGGGGGAATGAAAGATAGGAGGAATAGGCAGCCTTACCTTGGCCTGGTATTCCTTTATGAAAGGGTGGTTTCTGTGAGCATCTTTCAGCTGCGACAGGTAGCGGTTGGTGACCTTGAAGAGGGAGAGAATAAGGGGGACAGAACGACAAAAAAAGAGAATCAGCAGAAAAAGAAATCTAACAGTTACAGAATAAACACGGTTGTGAAAACTGGATGATGAAGAAAGCTGATAGGAAGAAAATCAACTCATTCAAGATGCGGTGCTGGAGGGGAGTTCCACAGATACCCTGAAGTGCTAAAAGACAAAGGAATGGGTCTGAGAGCAAATCAAGCCTTAATGCTCCCCAGAAGCCAAGATGGCTAAGCTGAGGCTGTCATACTTTGGACGTATCATGAGTAGACATGTTGTTGTTGTGTGCCTTCAAGTTGTTTCTGGCTTATGGTGACACTAAGGCGAACCTATCATAGGGTTTTCTCAGCTGAGAGAATAGTAAAATCCTAGAGTTGGAAGGGACCCCCAGGGGCCATCCAGTCCAACCCCCTTCTGCCATGCGGCAACGCACACTCAAAGCACTCCCGACAGATATGGCCATCCAGCCTCTGCTTAGAAACCTCCGAAGGTTTAAAAACCTCCAAAAGGAAGAGAGTGCGATGCACTCAAGGGCAACCAGTGGGTTTCCACTGCCGGGCAGAGAGGCTGGATGGCCATCTGTAAGGAGTGCTTTGATGTGAGTTCCTGCATAGCAGGAGGTTGAACTTGATTGCCCTGGGGGTCTTCCAACTCTATGATTGTATGATTCTTTCATCCTGGGAGCGAGAAGAAGTTCCCGCCTCCTTATCTTTCCCTTGCCTGTTCCCATAACACCTCCCCACTACATTGGCATTCCCTCCTCTCACCTTCTTGTCCCTTGCCCAGATACAAAATGACATTAAACAACACAGTGATTAACCATTTGGTCCCTTGAAATACTTCAGAAGTTCCTGCCAGATACATAATTGCACAAGGCATTAAATTGCACAAGGCATTAAATATTTGAAGGAATGCCACGTGGAGGAAGGAGGGGGCTTGTTTTCTGCTGCTCCAGAGACCAGGACAAGGAGCAATGGATTCAAGCTGCAGGAAAGGAGATTCCACCTGAACCTCAGGAAGAACTTCCTGACAGTCAGGGCTGTCCGGCAATGGAATCTGCTGCCTCGGAGTGTAGTGGAGTCTCCTTCCTTGGAGGTTTTTAAGCAGAGGCTTGATGGCCATCTGTCGGGATTGCTTTGAGGGTGTTCCTGCATGGCAGGGGGTTGGACTGGATGGCCTGTGTGGTCTCTTCCAACTCTACATTTCTATGATTCTATGATTCTAAGGCAACTGGCAACCGATCCATGGCAGCGATTTAGCAAACTACGGCTCTGTTTAATCTAGCAAAACTAATCCATTACATATATTAATAACGCCTCCAGCTTGCTAATGACAGGTTCTACACAGCCTGACACCTACGGAAGCTTTCGACAGGGTTGAAGGGCTGATGTGTTACCTGCCAAGAGGAAAGGCTGAAAGTCTGCAGTCTGAATTAAACACTCCCCCCAACACCCTTCCAAAACCACTCCTCTTTCTGGAGTAAAGAAAGTCAGGCTCACCTCTGGAGGTTTCCCCAGGTGCTGCGAGAGAACAACAAAGTTGATCAAAGTCTCAGGATGGCTGCTGTCCTGTAAGAGAAGAGGTAGAAAAGCCGGTCTAATACAAGTCCCAGCCCTCTCTGTTCACCTGGCCTGGCGTTCTGGGGTCTTCTACAAAACATCTCATCCCAATACCCACCCTGATACTTCATTTATTTTTTTTAAGAGGCGTTTTAAAGCTTGAATCGAGGACCTTTGGCCAGGCAATGTGGGGTTCCGTCACTTGGGCCTTCCCCTAAAACAAGATGCCAGATCTCATGATTTTGAATAATAACCAATTTAAAGATGAACAGGGATAGCCGCCCTTGGTGAGATGTTTAAATCCTTTTTAAACTGGAGATGCTGGAAAACGGAACCCGAGACCTTCCACTCACAAAGCATCTTCTGCAGCTGACCTACACCTCTGTAAACAAAGGAAGACTCCAGTCCTTATTACTTCGGGGGGAAAAAGCCAATATAAACAAAGGAAGGTTCCTTCTACAGGCAAGACCATCTGACCTATCAGTCTGCTAAAACAACACACGTCTTTTGTTCCTTCCCTTAAAGGGCTTCGGTTCTAAAAGCCTTTTTAAATAAAAAAAAAAGTCTTCAGCACCTGACAGAAAGGCAGGAAGGAGGAGGTTGTTCTAGCCACCCTACGGGGGCAGCTCCAAACTGTGGGGCAGCCACTGGGAAGGCCCTCTCTTGTGTTCCCACCAGCCGTTCCGGTGATGGGACTGAGAGAAAGGATCTTCTCAAGGCCCAGGCAGACTCACAGCAGATCCCTTGGGTCTGAGCCATAAATGGCTTTATTGGTCAGGGGAGTTGTACGATCCCTGCCCCCAGCTTTACATTGCCTCTTCTCTGCAACTGCTGATCAGATGTAAGAGGAAAAGAAGTTTCCAAACATAGCAAGGAGAGGGTTTCCCCTCCCTATTCCCAGGAAAACCCACCTTGTCCAGGGCCTCTTGGAGCACCCCTTCGGCGTCATCCCACTTTCCCTGGGCCATGTAGCAGGCGGCCTGGCCGTTCAGCAGCAGGAGGGTGGGAGACCACTTCTCAGACATCTCCTGGAAGATGTAGTAGGCGTCCTGCAGCTTCTCACCGCCCTGAATCAGCGGACAAAAAGGGATGAAGGAATCAGAAGAGGGAGCAATTAATCCTTTTCAGTTTGCAAACACACTTTTGCTGTTATTATAATCACTTGCTTATATAGTGCCAACACTGTTCATGGCGCTTTGCAAGAACACCCAAACAGTCCCCTGGCCTTACAACCTAATTAAGATGCAACAAAAAAGGAAAAGGGGATGGCAGTACGGAAAGGGATTAAATTCCAGCAGATACCACCTCTTCTTTTCTCCCTCTGAGGGCTGGGCAATGGCAGTTGGGATGGAGGGAGGACCTTTCCTCAACTTTTGGGCCCAGCCATGATGGAGCTGTGTCTTTTTCTCTCCCTCCGAAGCAAGGGCAATGGGAACTGGGAAGGAAAGAGGGCCCTTCCTCTGCTTCTGGGCCCAGGCATGACGGAGCAGTGCCTGCCTCTTCTCTTCTCTCTCCATGGCCAGGGCAGTGCCAGTTGAGATGGAGGGAAGGCCCCCCGTCTGCCTCTGCATCCAGGTATGACAAGAGCTGTGCCTGCCATGGGGCAACTGAGAATCCTATAGCTGGCCCTCCAGGCCAGTAAGTCCAGCCCCCACCTGCTTAATGCACCGTCTCCACCTAGGGCCTCCCCAGCAGGTAGCTGTCCAGCTCATTTTGGAAGATGTCCAGGGAAAGAGATCACGTCCTGGCTAGCTTCAAGTTCAGAGAACAGGTCATGACAGATCGCCAAGCTGTGCAGCTGTTTTCTTCAATGTTCCTGAATAAAGCTTTGGAAACCCTCTAAGCCTATTCTCTGAAGATGAAGCCATTCTGTACAGCACACCCCTCTCCAGGCCATGGGTTCCTGTACGGCTGCCAAACACAGTACGCGGTACCCACCATTGCGAGGTTTACCCACGCAGTTGCCAGCTGGGTGAGGGTGGCATCTTCGTCTTGCTCCTGCATCTTTTTCAGCTCCTTCCTAAAAGTGGAGGGAGAGGTGTGAGCGAGAGGGCCAACAGTTCCTGTACTTAAAGTGGAGAAGACAATGATCTTCATTTATACCCTGCTTTTTCCCCAGGTTGGGACTCAAAGCCACTTACAACAATTAAAAAAAAGTGTTAAAAATCCACAGAATTCAAGTTAAAATGTAATTAAGAAGCCAGAAAGAATTAAAACAATGGCAAAATACACAAAACTCACACACTCATCAGCAACACAGCAGCCAGCACTTTCTATCAGACAGGCCACATACAGTCACAGATTGAACATCTATCAGAATCAAAATTTCTGAGCAAAAAAGCTATAGCGTGGCATGCCCCGTTTTCCTCCTCCAAAATTTATGGTCCCGTATGTCCCAAGATATCTCCTAGAGGGTGGATGGGGGGCAATCCTCTGAACTTGTTGTCGGTATAGATTGCCAGTTTGTTGATATTTTGCTTGTTCCACTGCTTTGCAAGCAGCAAGTATTTCAGCCTTTGGCCACCCAGGAAGTCTCTTGCTACTATTTAGAGGACGGCCAGGTCCCCAACACACACCTCTTCCAGCACGTGCTTTATGTCGGCCATGACTAGAGCAGCAGCCATCTGTACAAACAACTGCATAATCTCCCAATACAGGACAATTTCCCTTTATTTTTATTTTTAATGCATCTTTTTAGACAGCCTTTTAAGCCTCGCTTCTCACCTTTGTGCTCTGGTTGATGCATGAAAAGACAATGTAGTGGGCTAAGAGGAGACATGTGAGAAGTTGCAGGAGGGATGCAGACAGCAGCAGAAAGAAACTCCAGGAGTGGGGAACTTACCGGGCCAAATCCAGACGATCCACTTTCAGCAGGATCTGGATGGTCATTGCCATGCTAGAGAGAGAGAGAAAGAAAGAGAGAGAAAAGAGGAGAGGTTTAATCCTAATATTGTGATGATAGATATATTGTGGATGTATAGCGCCAGGTCGGCTTTGCCTTCCCTGTCATGGAGGCCATGCAAAGCTTTGATGTTTCAAAATGGGCTTTATTGTGTTGTAAGGGAATGATGGGATCTGGTGAGAAACAGTGTGCTGGGAACTATGGAAATGTTATTTTAACAATCTCTGATAAGGATGAACAGACACAGCTGCACGGTCACACAGTTGGCAGGTAGAATTCAAAGTTGTTTGAATTAGCAGTCAAATATATTTATTTTTATTTATTTGTTGCATTTGAATGCCACTTTTCTCCCAAGACAACACAATGCGTGTTGATGTTTTCTATGCTATTCTGAATAACAGGTGCTGACCCTATCTAAGCTTGTTCTCTGAACTTGAAGCTGCCAGTACATGACATACAGACTTTGAGAACTGGAAAAATATATATATATATATATATATATATATGTGGCTTCCCAAGGCTGGAGGTGGAGTAAACATAAATTAAAATAAATTAAATTAAATAACACATAAAATGGAATGGAATACAAACACCACCATGTCCAACTCCATCAACAGAGGAAACCTAAAGCATTGTGAGAAGCAGCCATTGAACAAGTAACCTCTACTTAAAGGACTGTGATGAAGGACTACATCACCTTCTGAGATAATCTGTTGTACTCTTAAACTGTCAGAAATCATAGAATTATAGAATCACAGAGTTGGAAGAGACCCCAGGGGCCATCCAGTCCAACCCCCTGCCATGCAGGAACAAACAAACAGCGAATGGCCATCCAGCCTCTGCTTTAACATGGACATGCTCCAACTTGCCGGCTGGCTTCTCCCTAAACTGCAAACCCCAGGATTCCATGGAAGGCTGAAAGTGGAATAATAGCACCATAACAGGCTAGTGCGGAAATGGCCAGAGTCATGGAGAGGGGGAAGACCACATTCTTCAGGGCAGGAGTTCATCGTGTGCTGAAGATGCCAAGCCACTCACCACTCTAGGCTCTCCCCTTGGTGCAAAGCGCGCAGGGCAGCGTCGGGGTTCTGGTCATGGAAGTAGACGGAAGCCGCCATCAGCAGAAAAGTTGTATTGGTAACATCCACGCTCTTAGCCATCTTCTTATCCAACTCGGCCACAATCGCATCCCTTGAAGGAATGTTAGGAGAAACGAAATAAGGTACCCAAATGTCTCAGAGACCAACTGTTTCTCTTGCAACCCCTCAAGAAACATTCCAACCAGGTACTCTGTGCAGAATTTGATGGGACTCATGCATAAACCAGGTGCAGGCAACTCTGACATACCTGAAGGCTAGCTTTCTGGCCTGGACAGCCACATGAGCAGCCAAAAATGCCCAAAAATCAACAACAAGCAAACAAAATATTTATTTGAGTTATTATATTTGTATGCTGCTTTTCTCCCAGAGCTGGACTCAAAGCAGCTTTCAAAAAAAACACTGGTTTTTAAATGCCGATACTGCAACCACAATGTTGTGAGTTCAATCCTGCAGGGCTCCAAAGTTGACTCAGCCTCCCATAGGCTGGTAAAATAAGTGTCGAGGGTTTGTCGAGGGCACTTAGCTAAAAAACACATTGCTTTGCGCTGATGAGTGGCATAGAAATGCAACTGCTATTGCTATATTGCTATTGGTGTTGTGTGCCTTTAAGTTGTTTTGACTTACGGCGACTCTAAGACAAATCTATCATTGGGTCTTTTATTAGGGCTGAGAGTGTGTGGCGTGCCCAAAGTCACCCAGTGGGTTTCCATGGCCATGCCAGGAACCGAACTTTGCTTTCCAGGGTCGTAGTTCAATGCTCCAACCACTACATATTACACTTGCTCTCACACCCTGGCTATCCAGACATAAAGAAACCCATTGATGATGAAGAAACAAAGAAAACTTTCCATACCAGGTCAGATTCTCTATCTATATAGCCTTGGATTGTCTATACCAGCACTGGGGGTCTCACCTCAAAAGGGTGGGATGAGGTTTTCTCCTCTTACATCCAGTTTCGTTCATGGCTAAACTTTGGCCGTAATGCTTTCTACAGACTGCTGTGAGCTACTGAACATTGGCTTCTCTTAACTTGCTGATGCCACAATAATAATAATAATAATAAAATTTATTTTTATCCCGCCTCTCCCAGTGGATCGATAATAATAATCCTTATGGTGGAAGGCTATTACTTAATGAATAAAACAGGCCAGAGGCTATACCACTGAGCTTTTAGCATTTGGCTTCCCTGTATAAGGTTAGTAAATTACAATCGCAAGAACATGCATTTATGTTTTAGTGCGCCAACAGAGAGGTACTAGATAGTGACAGCCGCTCTTTGCTATTCCCCCGCCTTGTACAGCCTCAGCTTAAAGCAACACGAGTAGAATGCTGGAATCTTAAGAGCTGGAATGGACCACAAAGGCCACCTAGCGGCTTTCATGCTTTGGACTGCAACACCCAAAATCCCCAACCACTGCAATTTGGGATGGGGCTGGTGCCCACTGCAGCTCCAAATTTTATTCTTGTGGGCAGATACTTTTATGACACAGCTTTGGGAAATACTTTCAGTCGAGGGGCCAGAATAATTTTGAGAGAGGTTCTCAAGGGTCAGGTCCCTGTCATGGGCAGGGCAAAAAGGGCGGGACTAAAACACCGGCATCTTTCAGCTTCAAGGGAACTAAGCTTCAGGAATGTCATCCTTTTATGGAAATGGGAGGAAATCCACAACCAAGCTGGGAAACGATCAGATGATGATGTCAAGGGGGAAGGGAAGCCCAGAGGGACTGGACTGGCGAGGCTGTCAGTCCACTACCAGCCTTACCTCTTGCTTTCGTTGGAGAGGTATTCCGCAAACATCCGCACAGCCTGGAGTTCTGGACACGAGCTCGGCTTGATTTCATCTAGCACCACGCCGTATTTTCGCTGTAAAAAGGGAGAAGGGGAGATCCCGTTATCTACAGATCGTAAAACTGAATTATCTAGGACAGAAAGCAAAAATAGAATCAGAGAATAAAAGAGAAAGAGACCCCAGGGGCCATCTAGTCCAACTCTCTGATATACAAGAACACACATCAAAGCATTCCCAACAGACGGTCATCCAGCCTCTGCTTAAAAACCTCCAAAGAGAGACTCCACCACACTCCAAGGCAGCAGATTCCACTGCCGGACAGCCCTGACTGTCAGGAAGTTCTCCCTGAGGTTCAGGTGGAATCTCCTTTCCTGCAGCTTGAATCCATTGCTCCTCGTCCTGGTCTCTGGAGCAGCGGAGCACATCACAGATCGAGAGAGGTACTGGTACCACTCTACTCTGCTTTGGTTAGACCCCATCTTGAATACTGTGTCTAGTTCTGGGCACCCCAATTCAAGAAGGACATGGTCAAGCTGGAGCAAGTCCAGAGGAGGGCGACCAAAATGGTGAGAGGCCTGGAAGCCGTGAAGCCCTATGAGGATAGACTTAGAGAGCTGGGTATGTTTAATCTGCAGAAGAGAAGGTTAAGAGGGGACATGATAGCCGTACTTAAATATTTGAAGGGATGCCACGTAGAGGAGGGAGAGGGCTTGTTTTCTGCTGCTCCAGAGACCAGGACAAGGAGCAATGGATTCAAGCCGCAGGAAAGGAGATTCCACCTGAACCTCAGGAAGAACTTCCTGACAGTCAGGGCTGTCCGGCAGTGGAATCTGCTGCCTGGGAGTGTAGTGGAGTCTCCTTCCTTAGAGGTTTTTAAGCAGAGGCTGGATGGCCATCTGTCGGGAGTGCTTTGAGGGTGTTCCTGCATGGCAGGGGGTTGGACTGGATGGCCCCTGGATGGCCTCTTCCAACTCTACATTTCTATGATTCTATGATTCTACGGATGTACAAACACCAGATAAGCCAATGGGCAGCCCTCTCCAGGCCATCTTGAGTCGATCTGTCAGCCTCACCTGGGCAATGTAAGCACGGTACAGGAAAATGTCCCTTTCCACTTCTTTTTCAGGGCTGGACGGCTGGACAGACAAAATAAAAAGGGAGAAAAACATCACAACTGTAGCAAAAACAAAACACCCCCCACAACACGAGCCTGAAATAAGCAAAACGCAAACCCATTCGGAGTCACAAATGCACTGAACATGAGAGACGTGATATCTCATTTATTATTACAGCATTTCCCAAACTCCGGCCTTTCAGCTCTCTGGGACTGCAGCTCCCAGAATCCCCAACCGGCGCCCAAGGCGGCTGGGACTTCTGGGAGTTGTAGTCCAAAAGGCCCAGAGGACTGGAATTTGGGGATGGGCCCTCGATACCCACCAGGGTTTGGCTCCAGGACCCCCTGAGGATGCCCAAATCCTTGGAACCTCAAGTCCCATCATCCACAGCAGTGGAACAGCAGGGGGAGTGTGGAAGGGGGGATCCCAGCAAGAAACTTCTCCTGATTTTTCCAGCTGGGGGCGGTATAGGATGGGGGTGTCCCGAAAAGTAACTTTTCCTAATTTTTGTAACTTTCTGCCTCCAAAGACCCTGAGAAATAGGACCCCCGGAGGGGCGTGGCTTGTGCTGGCCCCGCCCCCTCACCTTCACGCGCTGGGCCTCGTTAATGGCGGCCTGCGAGGCGCCGATGTAGAAGTTGTTCCGGACGTCGAAGAGCTCGTCGGGCTCGCCCTGCCCGCCCCCGCCGGACCCCGACGACGCCGCCGCCGCTGTGCCCGCCATCCCTTCTTCCCGGTTCGCTTCCCGGCCCTGACACGTCTCCCTTTCCTCACCGCTTCGGACGCAAGGCACGCCGGGAGGCGCCCATTGGCTCTCTCTCACTCTTTTCCCCGCCCTCCTCTCCGGGAGACCAATCACGAACGGCAAGCTAAGCGGAAGGCAGAAAAGGGCATGCTGGTACTTGTAGTCTTTGGAGCCACAGAGAAAGGAAATATAGAGCAGCCGGCTGGGAGCTGGAACATAGAGAGAGGAAACATATAGAGTGACAATTCAAGTGATAAAAAGGGACTACTTTCTCCTCTGAGCCTCAAGATAGTCAGAGTATTAGGGTTTATACGCGTCACACTCTCTCAGCCGCAGAATAAAAAAAGCGACAGGCTCCATTCAGGGTCGCCACAAATCGGAAACGACTGGAAGGCACGTCACAGCAATCCATTTCCATCTGTGAGCTGAGCATCAGGATCCCCCTTTAAATGCAGTTGCTCCATCCTATGGAATTCTGGGATCTGTAGTTGGAAGGAGGGGACTTAGAATTCTCTCTACAGTGTCTGCCTTCGAACTATAAATCCCACCCTTCCACAGGATGGAGCCCTGGAGATTAAAATAGTGTGCATTACACTCGTTCACTCCCGATTGTTTCTGCGCCACGAGGTTAATTGTCTTGCCCAATCCCAGCTAAAGAGTAAATTCATTTTTATGTACAACCTTCTCTTCTGCTACAAGCAGGAAAAGACGGGAAACAAACCCCAAAGCGAACCCGGAAGTTTTGTCCTACGCGCTAGTCTTTGATTTTGTAACTCTATACTCCTGGGTTCGCTGACGTTCGAGGCGCAGAGTATTCTGGGAACAGTAGTCACACCGCGAGGCGCCGTAAAAGTCTATTGGGCAAGCGGAGGCACCCGAAAGTGACGTCATAAGAAGCGTTCCACGAAAAGCAGGGGCATGACGCGAATTTAGTGGGCCACCGTGGAGCATTCTGGGATTTCTTCCACTTCGGCTTCTTTCTCAGCGGCGTGAGGCGGCTTCGCCGCTTCTCTCCGGTGGATGGCCGGCTTCCGCGCCCTGGGCCTGGCCCCCTGGCTGGCGGCGCAGGCGGAGCAGCTGGGCCTGAAGAGGCCCACCCCGGTCCAGGAGGCCTGCATCCCGCCCGCCCTCCAAGGTAAGTATTCGACCACTCTCAGCCCTCAGGTTCCTCAAGCCCCGCCCCCACACGAGGCCACACCCCTCGGGCCACGCCCAAGCCTAACGGTCTCTGTAGCCCCGCCCCCACACCTCTCGCTGACCAATGAACTATAAAACCACGCCCCTCCGTGGTCTCTCAGGCCCCGCCTTTCAAGCCCATCTCCCCATAGTGGCTAATCCAAGCTCCGCCCACCTGAAGCCCCACCTCTTGCTGTCAAGCCCCCACCAGATGGCTGGAAGAGTGTTCCTGAGCATAAGCAGAGTGCCTTCTGTCCTATTACATTCTGTTCCACTCCTGTATAAATAGGCTCAATCTAGGCCTCATCCAAGGAAGCAGATTGATATTTGTGAACACTCACATTCAAATAAAAACGAGTTAGCCTTAAACATGTGCTGCATTGAGTCCTTTTGAGGAGAAAAGTGGTATATAAATAAAGAAAAAATTTAAAAATAATAATAATAATAATAATAATAATAATAATTAACAATCTGCTTGAATCCTCTTTCTCCTTTTTACTTTCCACTGGCTGTGTAAAGTTCCCCCCACAATGGTTGGCCCCACAGCTGAATTTATATATATATATATATATATAGTTTATTAATGTAGAATATCTTACAAAACAAAGAGTTATACACACCATATCGTAATAATATACCCAACATTTAGCAATCCACTCACATACATACATTATTTCCTTCTTTTTTGCCCCCTACCCGCACCCCACAGCTGAAATTGGGGTGATCCCTTTCTTCCGTCAGTCGATGAAGCACTGGGCCAGCCTCCACCATCCTCAGATCTGTGTATCAGGTTTTAAAAAGTGCTTCTGCTGTCCGTTGAATGCTAAAGTCTCATCGCATAAGTGGATGGACCGAGAACTGGAGAAATTCCATTCCATTGACCTTTATTAGGCATGCTATAACATAAACATATACCTATCAATAGGTGTGAAAGGGATCTAGGAGTCTTCATAGACCAGAAGCTGAACATGAGCCAGCAGTGTGATGCAGCAGCCAAGAAAGCCAATGCAATTCTTGGCTGCATCCATAGGAGTCTGGTGTCTAGATCGAGGGAGGTACTGGTACCACTCTACTCTGCTCTGGTTAGACCCCATCTTGAATACTGTGTCCAGTTCTGGGCACCCCAGTTCAAGAAGGATATTGACAAGCTGGAGCAAGTCCAGAGGAGGGCGACCAAAATGGTGAGAGGCCTGGAAGCCATGAAGCCCTATGAGGATAGACTGAGAGAGCTGGGTATGTTTAGTCTGCAGAAGAGAAGGTGAAGAGGGGACATGATGGCCATGTTTAAATATCTGAAGGGATGCCATGTAGAGGAAGGAGAGGGCTTGTTTTCTGCTGGTCCAGAGACCAGGACAAGGAGCAATAGATTCAAACTGCAGGAAAGGAGATTCCACCTGAACCTCAGGAAGAACTTCCTGACAGTCAGGGCTGTCCGGCAGTGGAATCGGCTGCCTCGGAGGGTGGTGGAGGCTCCTTCCTTCCTTGGAGGTTTTTAAGCAGAGTCTGGATGTCCATCTGTTGGGAGTGCTTTGATGGGTGTTCCTGCCTGGCAGGGGGTTGGACTGGATGGCCCCTGGGGTCTCTTCCAACTCTACATTTCTATGATTCTATGACATCTTTCTTTGGGAGCTTGTGCACAATGGCACATACGCTTTAAGAAAAGGATCTGTAAATATCTGCCCTTGGTGGAGAAATTGTATTTAAATATTAGACAACAGTTGATGGCTAACTATGCTAACTCGGATCCGTTTCTGCTTTTTATTTTACTCCTTTCAGTGGGCACAAGAATGGATCCTGCTCAAGCTTGTTGAAATGAAAAAAACAGTTGTGGAAAAGGGGAGCTATGCTCGTTGGTAGCTGGTATCAAATGGGGTTTGCAAAGGAGACACTAGAAGCCCATTAAATTCAGGGTCAGTGAAAAGATCCCATTTTTGGTTCTGAACAACTATGTTCGGCTTGTGTGTTGTTCTGGACACTGATCTCTTTTTTTTAAACATGTAGTTTGCCTTTCGATAACATTGTGGAGAGCGATGTAAATTGTCAGAAGTGGAGAGAATGTAATGCAAGTTGGCTTGCTATTGTCATCTTCATAATTAAATTGAATGCTCTTATGTTTTAAGTGCTTTTTATGCCCTGCCACCCCATGATTCTCAAAGGCTGGTTCTTGGTTGGATCCTCTGATAAAATTCTTCAGTCCTTTGTAAGCTTTGGAACAAATACGTTGCCTGGGAGTGTGGTGGAGTCTCTTCCTTTGGAGGTTTTTAAGCAGAGGCTGGATGGCCATTTGCCGGGGGTCCTTTGGATGTTTGTTCCTGCATGGCAGAAGGAGGTTGGACTGGATGGCCATTGGAGTCTTTTCCAACTCTATGATTCTACGGCTGTACAGAAGAGTCCCTCTGAGCATGTGCAAAATCTGCGTCTCTTCCCCATACTAATTAAACCCAACTCTCTTAGCTCTTCCCTCCTCCATTTTGCTCCCGCAGGTCGTGACTGCATGGGTTGTGCCAAGACGGGGAGCGGAAAGACGGCTGCCTTTGTGCTGCCGGTCCTGCAGAAATTGTCGGAAGATCCGTACGGTATTTTCTGCCTTGTGCTGACACCGACAAGGTAAAAGAATGCCGCGGGGGAGCCCTGCTTTTGTAAACAGGCTCATCTGCAGGTCCTGTGTGCGATCGATGTTCAAATAAGCAACGCGAGCAGAACAGTTGGCTTTAAACGACTTCTTAAAGCCTCTGCCATGCCCTGGATAACTCGCAGTCCACAAACTCCACTCTGAGGTAGACAGTAGTGTTTATTTACAGCAAAGCAAGCAACACAACACACTTTTCCTGAGGTTGCTGAGGCTAAAGCATACATGGGGTTCACGAGGTTTATACCTAAAAATACAAACTTTAGGTGTGATTGGAGAGGATCATGAATTGGACATCACCCCACATTTTTAGACATTTTGCAAACACACGGTTGTTTACCCTTCCTTCATCCTTGCAATAGGAACATATTTCCTGCCCCTTATCTTTAGACAATCTGAGTCCCCAAAACACCTCTTGATGCTTTCATTTTTGGCTGCTTTGATCTTCTCCCCACTTATTGGATAAATTGTAGCAATAAAGCCATTAACCATTTGATACATTGAAAGTGAGCTCCAAACAGGTACGTTGTTGCATCCAACAATTAATACTCGATACCTTGCAATGCTCTAACGCCAGCATTGCCACTATGCTAACTACTTGACGTTGTCCCAGTACACATCCAGCAGATCCACTTATGACAGGAGCAACACCCTGACATCTTGCTTTATTCTCCCTCTTCTTCTCTCTGGCAGAGAGCTAGCCTACCAGATTGCTGAACAGTTCCGAGTCCTTGGGAAGCCGCTGGGCCTGAAGGATTGCATCATTGTGGGTGGAATGGGTATGTGAAGCTGTGTTCATAAAAAAAAATGCTTGAGGTCTTATATAGCTAAGAGCTCCTTGGAAGATTCATGCGCACGAACATGGAAGTTAAGATTACCTGCCCTCTGCCTCTTTTGCTTTACAGATATGGTCGCTCAGGCGCTAGAGCTTTCCCGGAAGCCTCATGTCGTCATTGCGACTCCGGGCCGACTGGCCGACCACCTCCGGAGTTCCAGCACCTTCAGCCTTCAAAAGATCAAGTTTTTGGTAAGATGGTGGTGTGTATGCCTGCCTCACTTTCGGAGGAAGAACTCATAATTAAATTGCCGGGTTTATTGTCTTCCGTTCCTTTTCCTTCCCCACTTGCAGCAGCAGTAGACCACAAAATTGAACTGGAATCCTAGAGATTCCTAGAGAAGTGTTCTTAGCGTTAGTGATTTTTATTTTTATTTGCATCTCTTCCTCTTTTGTGGAGTGTTGCTCCCCTGGCCCCTGCGAAAGCGGAGGCCTCACTGTACGTGGCCAGAGATGGTTTGTGGTTTTTATGGAACAAGGGGGAGCAGCTGCAGAGGGGCCAGTTTTCATCTCTCCCTCCCTGTGGGCCACACCAGCTTCTCTGGGCCCAAAATTAGCTTTTTAAAGCTATATATGAGCCTAAATTGTGTTCCTTCCAGTCACCACTTTGGCTGCTATATGGCTGCAAAATGAGGTATTTTGGAGTGGGCATTCTGGGGATGAGTGGGAAGGAATCATTATTTTTGAGGAGAAAATAGTTCCTGAATCACATTTAAAAAAAAATGAAAATCAGTTGGGGGCAAGAGAAGATTGGCAAGGTGATGCGGAAGGTCATTTGTGTTTGCAATTTCCCCACCTGCTCTTTTATATTTTTTGTATTAAGAATTTTTTAAAAAAAGTTTTAAATGTAAACAGAACACAACAACTGAAACAATACCTCTATAACTATTCTAAGAATTACGCATGGCATTAAAATAATTAAACACAAATCGAGACACATTTAAGCTAAACTAGCAAAACTTAACTAAACTAAAGGAAAAAAACTACAACTAATTAAAAATTGGTTTCTGCTCTTGTTGCAAACAGCTCCTATAACATAAGTGTACTTAGCATGAAATTATTACTTGATAAAAGTACTATTAAATTTGTTGCTTATTATGTTTACACTTATTGCATTTCAAAGCTTTTATCTAATATCTAAAGCTTTTATCTAATATCTAAACTATTTTAATTTCTAAATTTTTTTAAATTTCTATTTTACACCATATATCAATGTTGTTAGTCAATACAAGGTATCATTAATTAATTCTTTAAACCATTAATTCTCAAGAAATCTATTAAACAAGTCCTACCTATATTAAAATAGCAATTTCCCCACCTACTCTTGAAGATTCTGGGGCACTCCTGCACCTATCACAACTCAGTGTGTTGTAAAACCTGCATCTTCCTTCCCTTCACTCCTATTTCATTTTGGTTGAGGTTCTGGATGAAGCTGACCGGTTACTGGAGCAGGGCTGCACCGACTTCACCAAAGACCTGGAAGTCATTCTGGCGGCGGTTCCAGCCAAGCGGCAGACGATGCTCTTCAGCGCCACGTTGACAGATACTCTGAATGAGCTCAAGCGGATTGCAATGAATAAGCCGTTCTTCTGGGAGTCCACCTCTGAGTGAGTCTGGTCTCCCTTGCTGGTTTCCTGCTTTTGCAAAATGTGTTTGGGGCAAAGCAAGGTGAAATTAGGATTGTGACTATAGTTCTGTAACAGCATGCCCAGGGATTATGGGAGGTACAGTTCCAGAGGGTGATGCTTGGGTGAGTTATGCTGAGTTATGAATATGAATGAAAAGAAATATCAAAAACATTCAAAACATGTTTTGCTGAAAGACCCTGATGAAAAGAATCTTGGACTGACAAAACTCGACTCAGTGCAGCGTATATTCTGCGAAAAATTTACCCAGAATTTCCTACACAGCTTTTGTGCAAAGATACTTTTCCATGCAGATTTCTATGCAAAATGCCATTTTTTTCTGCACAGAGGTACTATGCGTGAATTTTGCCCAGAGTAAGTTCCAAAGAGCAACTAATGTCAGAAAGCTGTTTTGAAGATGTTCTCGTGGCAGGAATAAAACTGTTAAAATTACTCCTTTTTTTAGAAAAGAATTACACCTGAAAACACTTAGGGGTGGGTAGAGGAGAGAAAGCTGAAAGGAACTTCTGAAATCACACATGGCATGGAGCGAAGCTTTATATATCCTTAGAATCATAGGGTTGGAAGGGACCTCAAGGGTCATCTAATCTGACCCCTGCTGAGCAGAAACTAAATGGATGGGCATTACCAAATCTGTCTAAAGACTTTAAAAGAGGGAGATTCCTCCCCAAGGCAATCTGTTCTACTCTTGTACAGCTTTTACAGTAAAGAAATTCTTCTTAATGTTTAGGTGCAAGCTCCTTTCTAGTCATTTGAACCCAAAGGTTCATGTTCTAGTCTTTGGAGCAGCAAAGAATAACATGGGGGTAATGAAGTACCCCTAGTAAGATATGGAACGCAGAAGTGTACATGGATATAAAAATTAGTGAGAAAAGAAAGCCTTTTTTCGTATGTTGTATATTAGAACTAAACAAATAATTAGAACTTTTTATTGAAGTACACGTAAGATAGAACTGTAAATATTACTAGGTAAACAACAGTAAAGATCAGTATCTATTGGCAGGCTTATCCAGGTATTTTTAATTATGAATTTTAAAGTGTTTATTGATCAATTTCAGTATTGGTTTTGTATGCTATTTTAGCTGATATTCTGTGTTGAATCTGTTGGTTTTCTCCACCATGATCCATAGGCTGAGGTAGGTAAGAAATAATGACAACAATAGAAAATATATAAAATAAAGAATAAATTAAAATGGAATAAATAAAGAATATTTTTCTTTTCTCCCTTGCCAGGATTAGATGGAGAGGAGGTTATTGAAGCTTGTTCAGTCTTAATTCAGTTATTATTAATCTTTAAGAGAAACTGCTTTGCTGTGATTCAGTGTGTATAATCAGCTTCCCCGTTCAAAGATCTTATTTAAAAATCAATTTCTCTCCTAATCTTCTTCAACCGAGTGATTCTGTATATTTAATTAGGATTCTCCTCTCCACCCCCTGCCTCATTTCTCTTTTAATGAATTGCCTGCATCACATTTCTGCTTTCAGGAACTTGGAATGTCTTGGCCTCATTATGAGTCTGCCTCTTCTGACAGATTATTTTTAAATCGCCTCCGTCCCCCCCATAACTAGTTTCCAGTAGTGCCACAGAATGTCCTGCATCCCTCATTATCCCCAGCCATTAACTCACACATCCAGAAAAAGCTCTATCCGTACCCCCGCCCCCCGCATCAGACTTATTCTCTCAAAATTTCTGCAGCAGTTCCTCAACATCTATTATAAATAGCCAATGTCTTCCATGGGCAAACAACTTCTACAGTCAGCCCTCCACCTTTGCAGGTTTGATTTTTATGGATTTATTTGTGAGTATTTTGAATTCCTGCCCTCTCTGGTACTTCTTTCCCAGGGGAGCCTTCCCTGAGCTTTACAAAGTGCAGGTTCTGGCACTGGTAAGAGAATGCACAATGCTAGGTAGACATAAGTGTTCCTGTTTTGGAGAATACTTCTGATATTTTTGACCCTTCTCCAATTTCACTTTCTCCTCCTCCGTTCCCCAAATTAAAAAGCAGTTGTTCTGATCTGTGCTGACAAGCCAGTTCTTGATGTTTTTCAATCCACTGGAAGCAGGTGTTTTGTCAGATTAATGGCTCTTTTTTGCCCATTTGCTTTTCTCCCCACCCTCCAGAGTGCGGACAGTGGAGCAATTGGACCAGCGTTACCTGTTGGTACCAGAGAAGGTCAAGGACGCCTACCTGGTCCACCTGGTGCAGATGTTCCAAGATGAACACGAAGACTGGTCTATCATCATATTCACCAACACTTGCAAGTGAGCCTGGCTTTTCTCTCTCAGGTCCCTGCTTTGCCTCTCCCATCCTCTCCTTTGTTAGCTGTGGGACAGTTTCCAGCATAGCCAGGCCAGCTTCCAGGCAGTCTTGACTTACCCTACCTGCAAACGCAGGTAGGGGCTAAGCACAGTCCAGACTCCTGAACTCATAAACAGCTGGCCTTGGATGGTTGAACCATGGTTTAACCTGGCTTTAAAGCCCTTTTGGCTGCCCATCTGGGGAGGGCAGTGGGGTAGTCCTTCCAGATGTTTTGGATCAGAGCATCCATAGTCCACTGCAATTGGTGATGAAAGGGAGTAGCACGCCTTCTTCTTAGCCGGATCAGTTCCCAGCAGAGCACTGTCTAAGTCCCTTTGGTGTTCTGTTGGGTATCATTCTGTGTGCCAAACAGATACCTGTGTTGGCAGAACTGAACCACCTGTGCTGGCAGAACCGCCGTGGTTGTTGACATCTCTGCCTGACGTGGGAGTGAAGCTGTGACAAGGGTACTTCTGGGCAGCGACAGAATTTCCCACAGTTCTGAAAAGCTTGACTTGGCTTTTGCAGGAACTGCCAGATCTTGAACATGATGCTTAAGAAGTTCAACTTCCCTTCCGTGGCTCTCCACTCCATGATGAAGCAGGTGAGCAAAAGGTCGCCGTCAGCCACACAGAGACCCCTCCTCACAAATCAGAAGTCCCTGTTTTATTTCATCTTTGTGCCAGAGCTGATGGAAAAAAGCACCAGGGGTGGTGTTGTGAATTTTGAAGTGCAGCTGTCTATCAAGACAGCCTGCATAGCCAGAAAAAATCCAAAAATGCAGATAGCTTGTTGACCCATTTTGGCAAACTAGTTCTTTTCAGATCCATGAGGAGCAGGTCTGTTGTTGAGCTAATGGCTCTTAAAGGCCCAACCAGGAGGAACCTATGCCAGAAGAATTTTCCTTTACAACAAAAATAACCTCACAGAAACCTTTTGTTGCAGGGAAAGTTAGTATTTCTGCCCACTGCTCAGCTACCCTAAGCTTACAGGGACAGTGGGAAACAGGGAATGATGTTGCCTCCGCAAATGAGAAAGCATCACCCTGGCTGTATTAAACCACTGGAGAATGCAGAAGCCTTTGTACTTCTAACCATGCAGTTTGTTTTAATGGTGGATCCTTTTTCTTTCATTCTGTTGTAAAAAGTGTCATGTTCTGGATAACATGCACTCCACAAACTTCACTGAGTTAAAGCAGAAATGTTTATCTGTAGCAGAAAAAGCAACCCAGCAACCTACTTTAGAAGCTGCTGAGACTAAAGCGGGTCGGGTGGTTACAGATTTTATACCTTGTCATACAAATTCAGGCAGGCATAGCAGTGATTGGTGAAAATAATAGGTCTCACATCATCCCACCAGTTTGGCATTCTCCCAGACCCTTTGTTGGTTTATGTATTTCTCATCCTTGAAGCAGGAACAAGTTCTTGTCTTATCTTGAGCATTGCCAGTTTGCATAACACATTTCCACAACTTTAGTATTCTTCCTCTGATCTTTTCCGCTTAACCTGGATACGTGGTACCAGCAAACAATAAAGCAATTCAGCATTTGGTGTCCTGGAATATGTTAGCAAGTTCCAACAGCCGAGGGAGGCTGCTGGCTGATAAATACCAGAGGCAGAGCTGGGAGAAGCCCGTTGCACACACCGGCCATTTCTAGTGGAAGCAACACATTCTTTTTTTGATCCTTGGCTTGTGTTCCTGAAAAACCTTGATTCTTCCTTTGTGTACCTGCCTTGCCACTGCACGCTCCCTTGAACTGACACTCTGAATTTATTGCTGACCTGGACTCTCGAAACAAGGATGGCCATTGACTGATAAGCTTCTGTTGATCTTAACTGGGGCTGCTACTATAGACTCTGCTTAAGGACTGGGAACAATGGCTGGCTTTCCAAATGGGACAACCTGGTGTTCCTCACCACTGCTGGTATATCCTGACCTGGCTCTCTTTTTTGCTTTTTTTTTCTGGCAGAAGCAACGCTTTGCAGCTCTGGCCAAGTTCAAATCCAGTGTCTTTAAGATCCTCATTGCCACTGACGTAGCTGCCAGGTGGGTTAATACCTTCCTAGAGCCAAAATGAAGCATTTTTCCTCTTCTTTTGAGAGGAGTGGGGCTGGTTCTGCGGCATGGATTATGAGAATAACACACACACACTTTCTGTGTGCCTTTCTCTTTTGGATTTAGAGGTCTTGACATTCCCACGGTCCAAGTGGTCATCAACCATAACACACCAGGGCTCCCAAAAATCTACATCCACCGGGTGGGCCGGACTGCACGGGCAGGTAAGGACAGCTTCATTCTCTGGTCACAACATAGAGCTGCTCTTGAGTAGTACTTGTAAATGTCTCTAAACCTTCTCTGAAACCATCACAAGATGTTGTGGCTGGAAATACTCTAACATGGGGTGTGGAACCTTGGGCCTTGAATCCAGTCCCCTGAGGTTCTGTGTGTGATCACAGAATCATAGAAACCACAACGGCCATTGAGTCCAACCCTCTGCCAGGCAGGAACATACACTCAAAGCACCCCCAGCAAATGGCCATCCAGCCTCTGCATAAAAGCCTCCAAAGATGGAGAAGACTCCGCCACGCTCCATTGGGGCAGGAGATTCCACCACTGAACGGCTCTTACTGTTAGGAAGTTCTTCAGTGAAATCTGTTTTGTTGTAGTCTGAATCTATTGCTCTTTGTCCTGTTCTCTGGAGCAGCTGAAAACAGGATTGCTCCATCTTCAACATGGTATTCCTTGCTGATGGAAGGACAGCAAAGAAGAGACCCATCCTAGACTCCCTAGCCAGGGGCAAGGGGAAATAGTTCAAAAGCCTGGGAGCAGCCACCACAAAGGCCTTCTCCTGTGCTGCCACTAAATGTGCCTGGGAAGGTGGTGAGACTGGAAGAAGGGCCTTCCCTGGATGTCGTAGAGCCTGGGGAGGTTCCTACAGGAAGATGTGGTCCTTTGGATAGTTGAAATGCTCTCCTAAGGACTAGTTAGTGGAAATATTATCCTCTTCTTGTTCTTCATTAATTTATTTGTATAGCACCATCGCTGTACGTGGTGCTTTACAAGTAGAATCACAGAGTTGGAAGAGACCCCAGGGGCCATCCAGTCCAACCCCCTGCTATGCAGGAACACCCATCAAAGCACTCCCAACAGGTGGCCATCCAGCCTCTGTTTAAAAACCTCCAAAGAGGGAGACTCCACCACACTCCATGGAGGCAGCAGATTCCACTGCCAGACAGCTCTGATCATCAAGACATGACAGAAAAGGAAAAAGGGGATGGCAGTGTGGAAGGGGATTAAAGTGCTGCCTCTTCTTCTCTCCCTCTAAGGCCGAATCAGTGGATGTTGGGACGGAGGAAGGCCCTTTTGTCTGTTTCTGGGCCTAGGCATGATGGAACTGTGCCTGCTGCCTTTTCTCTCCTTCTGAGGCCAGGGCAGAAATAAACACTTGAAGCTCAACTGGGCTCGTGTGTTTCAGTCCCATCCCTTTTGCCTTTTGTTCCATCCATCCACTGGAATTCAACCCTCCAAAAATTATCCAAAATTGAAAATAACCCATGAGTTGAGAGAGGTTCCTTACCTGTTCAAGGGATGCCCTTCAGTCTTCAATGGACCACCTCTTGGCTTTTTTGGGAAGTCCCCTGAGGGAAAGGAAGAAGACACTCAATGTTCCTTGTGTTTTCTCTTCCAGGTCGACACGGCATTGCCATCACGCTGGTGACACAGTATGACATCCATCTGGTCCATGCCATTGAGGAGCAAATCAGTAAGTTGGGAATGGGAGGCTTGGGGACTGGGGCAGGGTGGGAGGTAAACGCCTTGAAAATGTCAGGTTGCTCCTTTCAAGGGGCCTGGAGAGTTGGAGAACCAACCAGACAGGCAGTTGAATGGAAGACGCAACTGGCACAGAACATCTCTGCATGTCGTCCAAGTTGGAGCTGGCCCCTTTCTAGTGCCAACTGGAATCTGGCTGTTCCCTTTGAGTCTCCAGGGGCAGAGCAGAATTGGAGTTTGTGGGCCTTGCATCCACCTACCTGCAGGCAAAAGTGAAAATCCTGGATCGGAATGTAACTCATCCCAAGTCTTCTTGTCCCTCCCGTCCCAAAGCCCTGGGAGGGCCTGCTGCTTCTTACCAGTGGGGAGGTTGAGGGAAGAGGCAGTTCAGGCCACAAAATAGTAGCTGGAGTCAGCTTGGTGGGTGAGTGGGGAAGAAACGGGGCATCCAGTTCACCCTGCTTTTCCTGTCCCCAGGAGTCCAGAGCAGCCGCATTTGCATGTACTCGGTGGCCTCCCTTTCCCCTCTTCTTCCCCCTGGTGAGCAGCAGCAGCCCTTAAGGGGTTGGCAGCTGAGTGGGGGCTTTGGGATGGAGCACAAGGGCAAGAGAACAGCCCCTTACACCACACCCAGAAGGGGACATACCTTTGCACAAGTGGCACTTAATGCAGATGGACATCGCTGACATGACACTGGCCATAGTCCTCCAGAAACTGCCATTAGCTACCTTGGGAGAGGAAGAAGCCAGAGTCCTCCAGCCTTCCAGCAATACCGGTTCTCCTAGCACAGGCTGTGATGTTGGCCTGTATTTCTTTTCCTTTCATTGTCACTTCTGTGCAGGAGTCCTGCAATGTTTGAGGGTACTGCCTGCTAACAGAGACCCCCAATGTGGTACTTGCTAAGTCTAAGCAGTGGAGGATGGGGTGGGCCCCACATGTTGTTTGATCTCTCGCTCCCAGTGGCCCCTTCCAGCTTTCCCAGTGGTGAAAGATTATGGAATTGCATCCCAACATCATCTAAAGGTCTACCCTGCTATGAAAGATTGAGGCCACTGGAAAAATGAGGATACTTGTACATCTCTTCTTTTTTGCAGGGAGAACCCTGAAATTATTTAGGTGGCACCAGATCCATTTCCACACATGCATAACTGATTCCTGCTCAGGTGGCAGAATGGGGAAAAAAATATAAGTTCACTCATCCCTCTTTGGAAGTAGTTGATACTGCCAGACTAAGGTTCTGGTCCTCATGGATACTGTCTTTTAATTTCTGTACTTTAGAAATGAAGCTCCAGGAGTACTCTGTGGAGGAAGGAGATGTGCTGAGCATCCTCACCCAAGTGAACGTGGTGCGCAGAGAATGTGAGATCGTAAGTGAGAGCTTTGGCCACGGAATGGGAGTGGGGTGGGAGGGAAGGGGCAGCTTTTTTGGAGAGCCCTGGATTGGTCACCTCACAGACTATGCTGGGAAAATTGGGGATGTAAACCTGGGATTGCCATTATAATTCCCATCTCTATGGATGGTTGCGAAAGCTGGACAGTGAAGAATGCTGATAGCATGAATATCAACTCCTTTGAAATGTGGTACTGGAGGAGAGTTCCACGGATACCCTGGACTGCTAAAAAAGAGAAGCGAATGGGTCTGAGAGCAAACCAATCCTGAACTCTCCCTAGAAGCCAAGGCGACTAAACTGAGGCTGTCATACCTTGACCGTATCATGAGAAGACAGGACTTCCTAGAAAAGACAATAGGGTATGGTAGAATGCAGTAAGAAAACAGGAAGATCACTGATCAAATTTGCATATGAGCCCAAATTGGGAGAGGTTGCTAATACGTCAGAGGATAGGATCAGAGTTCAAAAGGACCTTGACAGATTGGAGAGCTGGGCCAAAGCTAACAAAATGAATTTCAACAGAGAGAAATGTAAGGCTCTGCACTTGGGCAGAAAAAATGGGATGCACAAATATAGAATGGGGGACATGTGGCTGGATAGTAGTACATGTGAAAGGGATCTAGGAGTCTCAGTGGACCACAAGCTGAACATGAGTCAGCAGTGTGATGCAGCAGCCAAGAAAGCCAACACAATTCTTGGTTGCATCAATAGGAATAAGTTGTCTAGACTGAGGGAGGTAATGGTACCATTCTATTCTGCATTGGTTAGACCTCATATGGAATACTGTGTCCAGTTCTGGGTACCTCATTTCAAGGAGGATATGGACAAACTGGAGCGTGTCCGGAGGAGGGTGACCAAAATGGTGGAGGGTCTAGAACCCATGAAAGCCCTATGAGGAGCGGTTTAGAGGGCTGGGGATGTTTAGTCTGCAGAAGAGAAGGTTAAGAGGGGACATGAGAGCCATGTTTAAATATTTGGATGTCATGTTGAGGAGGGAGTGGGCTTGTTCTCTGCTGCTCCAGAGACTAGGACAAGGAACAATGGATTCAAGCTATAGGAAAGGAGATTCCACCTGAATCTCAGAAAGAACTTCTTTACGGTCAGAGCTGTCCAGCAGTGGAATCTGCCGCCTCCATGGAGTGTGGTGGAGTCTCCTTCCTTGGAAGCTTTTAAGCAGAGGCTGGATGGCCAACTGTCAAGAGTGCTTTCATGTGGGTTCCTGCATGGCAGAGGGTTGGACAGGATGGCCCCTGGGGTCTCTTCCAACTCTTTGATTCTGTGATTACGGTTGTATAGACTCAATCTAGGAAGACATGCCCTTGATTCTGCAAGACCTGAGCAGGGCTGTTGACCTGGAAGCCTCTCATCCATAGGGTCATCATAGGTCACCTGATGGTAGTTAACAATAATACCCTCGGTGGGTTAAGGCAGGGTAGGGGCACCACACAGGTAAATCATTCTTGATTATTTTTTTCTTTCCCCACCAGAGACTGGAGGCAACCGATTTTGATGAGAAGAAAGAAATCAACAAGCGAAAGCAGCTGATCCTAGAAGGAAAGGTACCCAGACCTATTGGAATATGGGTTGAGAATCATTATGAAAAGATAAGATAATTGGGGGATGGGGAATGAACACCAAAAAGAGAATTTGAGCATAGTGTTATTTAGAACACCAATCTCTTAATGGGGTATTTTTGGCCTCGTCTAGCCTGTGAGCCAATATTTATGCGTTGAAGGGTTGCGAGGAGTCTGAGCTAATTATAGAGCATCCTGAGGCTGCAAATAATAAAATATTCTTTGTTTTCCTTGATAAACCACATCGGCTGTTTGGTCACTACTGTGTGAAATAAGTGAGGACCTATTATACCAGCCTAACATCCTGAATGTACCTAGACTTCACTGATTTTGGAAGCTAGGCAGGGTCAAGCCTGAGTAGCTTGTCCTGAAGTGGAAGGAATTAGGAGATCAGAAAGGCAGGAAATGTCGCAGTAACTGCTGGATCAAACACACGAGTATCTCTTTCCCTGCTTGCTTGGCAGGACCCAGACCTGGAGGAGCAGCGGAGGGCTGAGCTGGCCAAGATCAAGAAGAAAAATGGCGAGTTCCGCAGCAGAGTCCAACAGACCCTGCAGGGGCGGCGGCAGCTCCGGCTCCGGCGCAAACTACAGAAGCGCGACCGGCAGCGACAACGGAAAAAAGCAGCTGGTGGCAGAGAAGCGGCAGGCATCCTCCTACAGCCCACTGTGGGGAGCAGGGAGCAAGATGTGCTTTGAACCCCAGTGCAGAGTTAAGAGGGGGAAGAAGCAGAAGGGGGTGCAGGAATGCCACAGGTTGGCAGAAGTTGAGGTCCGTAGGGCAGCTCAACTTTCTAGGGAAACTTTGTACAGGAAGGAAGCCATTTTAAAGATTTTTTTTACCAACTAGAACTCTGGCAGTTCCGTTTTTGCTCTTGTTGGATGTTTGTGCTTCCTCTTCCTCAAGAACTAAGACTTTCAGCCCATCAAGATATTCTGCCACTTTATCCAGTTGTCCTTCCTCACTTTCCTTCTCTTCCACCTTTGCGATCGCTCCCTTCCCTAGTTTCTACGAGGCAATTGCTTTCTCCAAGTGAGTCTGGAATTTTGTGGCTTGGAATCTTAGGATGGGAGTAGCTCAGCTGCCAGGCACATTTCCTATGGAAAAAGAATATATTCTCAGCTGTGCAGGGGGAAAGGAAATAAATGTTTGTGTTTCTGAGGCCTTGTTGTAGCTCTTATTTAATACCGCTGTGCAAGAGGAGATGCAGCTTTAGAAATGGGGGGCAGAATTCTCTGTTGGGGTCCACGTCATGTAAGTTTACACATACTTAGCTACATAATAGAGATGGTAAGCAGCCCTGTTAGTGAATTGTGAAGAACAGGATTCTGGCAAGAGTGACCAGGTTCACTTTGGCCTCTGCAAATGTGCCTCAGCCAGGGTCCCATTGCACGTTGGGTCTCCTACGTAGGAACATGGCAGCAGCCCTCTGCTGGGTATTGATGTTGTGAAACTGCTCAGTTCTGTTTCCCACAGACATAAATCCACTTACAAAGATGCAAGATCACAACTGAATTCCAGCTGGGGTGGTTGTTCCCCCCGCCCCCGCTCAGTTCTGCACCAGAAAAAAAAAATGATGCCACAACCTATAGGAATAGTGGGCTGCACAGAATGAAAATTCACAACAAGCCCAACTTTTTCTTGCAACCCTGATGTCGTAGGCTAGTGAATTTCAAACTGCATGCCAGTGTAGATTCTCGTGAACACAAAAGTCACACTGAGAGGAGACTCTTAGCTGTGTCTCTGTCTGAGTCTCCGCTCTGCCTTCTTTCTTTTACTATTCAGATTTTTCCTCTTACATGACAGTCAGTGGTGTAGAATTGAAATATGCCTCTAATTTTAAATTTTGAAGGTGGGGAATATTATTTGTGTAGCGGTAGTTTGAATAATAGGCCAAGAGTTGCAGAGTTCTTTGGGCAGCCCCCTAAAATTTCTAGAAACACTTGCCCTTTGAATTGGCTGGAGGGAATTGAGACATGCTAGCTGTTACCCTGGATATTTTGGCTTTGAAACAAAACAGGCAGATGGTTAATCATCATGCACGTAAAGACATAGAATATCAACTTGTGGACTCAGAATGTGGAAAGGTGGGACAGAATTTCCATTGGGTTCTTCCTTTGAGGAGCCAAAATAGGAACTGAGCAGAGTACATTTTTGCTGAGTTCAGTTAATTTGCAAGATGCTCCATGAGCCTCTAAAATCCACTATACGTTTATTATTCTCTGGCTTAGAATGTAGTCAGTTTTCATTCACAGCTCAGTGTTTCTTGACTCTTGAGAGGTTTGGGGCTTTCTCCACACTTGCTGAAGACACTCTAGATTTAAAATAATCTCTCTCCAGCGTTGGGAAACGGTTCTTCATGTGGGCTGGCAGACTGCCTCTCCCCATACCAGCCTCTCCTGGAAGAGCTGCCTGAAGGGAAGAACGCTGTTGTGAAAGAAACAGCCAACCTCTGGATGCATCTGGGCTCTTCCCTCCCACCCTGAAAGTACGATGTGCTGCTCCCCAAAATGCCAAAACTCCACTCTGATCTTCATCTCAGCACACACCTGCCTTCGGGGGGATTAAAGAGGAAACGCCTGACAGGCTGTCCTAGTTTTTTCCCTTCCTCCAAGACTCTTTTGAAGCAAGCTGCTGCGATGCTCCTTCCGTTTACAATTCAAGATCTTTTCTAGTTCCTTCCTAGCTGCCTTTCCAAGTCCTAGCCTTCTTCCGATTCCTTGACTGCAGTCTCCATTCTGATTTAATGACTGAGCCAAAATATGGAAAATCTTGAACTATTTCAATGTCTTCTGTAAGGTTATGGAAATAATCAGTGGGCATTATTTCTGTTTTCTTAACGTTCAGCTTTAAACCTGCCTTTGCACTTTCTGCCTTGACTTTCTTCAGTAATCATTCCAAGTAATGGGGTAATACTTTCCTATATATATATTTTTCCCGCACACTTCCAACCTGGAATAAGCCCAGAAGCTGCCTTTTTGCACAAAGTTAGGCGCTGTGGGTTTCAGCTGGTTCTGTCCTGGGAGTCTGCCATCTCCTCCACCCCACGTGCTGAGCTTTTGGACTGTTCTCTTTCTCATCTCCCTTCTGCTCAGGCATTTGGAGGGGTTCCCTAGTTTGGTTGCCATGGACACCGTTTCCCAGGGTAGCATCTTTCTTTCTCTCTGGAGGAACGGCTGAGGTTGTTCGGGAGGGTTCAGAAGGGACACGATAGTCACGTTTAAATATTTGAAGGGATGTCATGTTGAAGACGGAGCAAGCTTGTTTTCTGCTGCTCCAGAGACTAGGACACGATGGAGCAACGGATTCCAATTCAGGAAAAGAGATTCTACCTAAAAATTAGGAAGATCTCCCTGATGACCAAAGCAGTTCAACACTGCTGTCTTGGAGTATGGTGGAATCTCTCTTTCTTTGGAGGTTTTAAAACAGAGGCGGGATGGGAATGCTTTGACGGTCTCTTCCTGCCTGGCCGAAGGGGGTTGGACTGGATGGCCCTTGGGGGTCTCTTCCAGCTCTACGAGTCTATGTGCACTGCCATACCGTTCCCCCCCCCAACAGAGGTGCCTCCTTGGGTATATTTCCACTGCAGCGGAGACAGAATCTGGCAAAACACCGGCAGGAAAACAGCAAAAAGCAACCGTAGCAGCACATCAGCAGAAAGCAAAAAAAAATAGAAAGCAGAGGGATGGCGCATAAGGGAATTCTTGCAAATTTTGAGCTGGGTGGGTCCTCTTGCCTGCTTGCGAGGAATGCTTTGGGCCTATTCTGGCTCCAAGATCTTCGCCCCGCCAAAAGACTTTGGAAGAGAAGGGGCAAAGGAAGGAGACGCCTGTCCTTCCAACTGTTCGAGAGTTGATTCCGTTCTTCCTCTGGCTGCTGAAATCTGGACAGGGAGACCTATAATGTCTTTCCCATCATGAGGGCTAAAAGCTTGGCTTCTGTTTATTTTTAACACCACTGCCGGGTGCTTTCTTTTGTCTTGCAGCGATTTGTGATGACGAGACGAGAGCCAGAGAGCCTCCCTCCCCTTCTGGCCTTTTCTCTGTCACTTTTAATTATTTCAAATCACAAATGGAGAGAATGCCAGCTATGTGCATGGCAGATATCTTAATAAGGTATTGTTGTGTGTGCCTGCGCTGCAGTTCTCTGGAAATACATCATTGGGGGGCTTCAGAATTCATTCTTCCCAACACACTTTTTTTTTTTTTTTAAAACAAGTTGCTAGTCCTCAGCCTAGGTGATGGAAATGGGTGACAGAGGAAAAATTTTCCAAAGGCAGATCACATCAATGGCCATGCCCCTTTCTGTGCCAAGAAAGCCAAATGAAATGAAAAGGAATAGTTATTAAGCAGCAAAATTGGGTGTAATTAATTACACACAGTCCTTACTGCTGACTCCCTTGAAATTAGCAAGGGGCAGAAAAGAGCGAGGGAGACGGATAGAGTTTACCTGGGGAAGGAGATCTAATGAGTTTGTCCCCACGTCTTTCATACCCTCCAACATTTCACAGATTAAAACCAGGACACATACAGCCGAGCAGCATCAGTGTGTCGTCGGGGTGGCAAAAGTCATTAATGAGAAAGAACACACAACCTAGGAGGGGCCACAGCAGTTTGCTTTTACTTGGGTCTACAGCAAATGATAAGATCCTGCCCCAAGATCTGTCCCTCCCAGTGAGTGCAAAGTACTTCTACAGTTTGCAGCGATGGAAGTTGCCTGAGGATAAAGAGGGAAGAGAAGAGCTGGGACATTTTAAAATGAGCTGGAAAAGTGGGAAGACAGAGGATTAGTTGGGATTTTCCACTGAGAAGTCCCTTGTATTTTATTCATATTTTTAACTTTTTTATAAGGCACCTTGGGTTCCACCCTGGCAGAAAGGCCGCATATAAATATAATTAATTAATCAATTAATTGTGGTCTGATCCAGTTCCAAGAATCTGATTCGAGGCGCAGTCACTGATCAGATAAGTTTAGGAAATCTTCCTAGTGTCTTCTTCCTAATGTTTAGACGGAATCTCTTTTCTTGTAATCTGAATCTGTTGATTCATATTCTAGTTTCGGGAGCATCGGAAAACAACTTTGTTCCATCTTCTCCACGATATCCCTTCAGATATTTAAAGATGGCTGTTGTGCCAGCTCCCCATCTTTTCTTCTCCAGGCTTAAACATGCCCAGCGCCGTAAACCATTTCTCATAAGGCTTGTTTTCCGTAAGGTTTGTTCGGGCGTCTTCCATAAGGCTTGTTTGGGCATCTTGGTACCCCTTCCAGCGTGTCCGTATCTTTCTTGAATGAACTTGACGCAGGATTCCAGGGGAGGCCTGACCAAAGCAGAGTTGGATGGGCCCAAAACTCTCTTTTTCTTACATCCATACCGGCAAAAAGAGAGCTACTTGAAAAGATCAAGCCCCTTTTCTTTCTTCATTGCCCTCTCCACACACACCCACAAACACACCCCAAGCATTCAGACCACAGGGGCCGCAGACTGTGGGCTGCAGGAAGCCTCTCTCTTCAGCTCCCGCTGCCACATCCGCTGCAGGGAGGCTTGGCATCCAGTCAGGCAGGAGTGAGGACACCGGCTTCCCTCATTTGGCCGGGGCCAAGGGAATGCCCGCAGCTTGCCTGCAGCCTCTGCCGCAGGGAAACGGAGAGTGACCTTCCTTGGAGTTGAAAATGCGGCTGGCGCAGATTCCTGGCCCGTTTGCGGGCCAGCTTTCTCCTCCCCAACTCCCTGCTGGGGCAAAGGTTTATTTTTCATTTTTTAATTTCTGCTTTGGCAAGAAGCAGACAGATTGCCTCTTGCTCCCGCCACGATGCTCAGCGTCTCTCCTGGGAGGACGAAAGCCTGGCATTGCCAGGTCATTCCTTTCTCCGGGCAAAGATGGCCCAGATGGATCTTAATTAACAGCAGGGAGTGGGGTGGGAGGGAAGAGCGGCTCTGGCCTCCTGCTTTGGCATCGGCCGCTGGCAAAAGAACAACTTGTGCATTAGCTAAGCCAGAGATGGGTGGCGTGGAGAGGAAGGAAAGAAGATGATTTTTCACAGTGTTTTTGTGTGTGTGGCCAGTTAAGGCAGAGGTGACAAACCTCATGCTTTCCCACGGTCCCAGTCTAGACTGCTGGGTTTTATATCACGGCCATGGCACTCTTCCTTGAGACACCATCTGGGGGGCAGCTCTTGAAATGGGGCTCCCTCCTCCAACTCTAAAAGGTCAGAACTGAGCACAATATGACAGCTGGGGAAGTTTGAGCAAAGTTGGTGGCCGTAGATGAATGGTACCCAGCATGGAGCCATAGAATAGATGGTCTTTTGGAGCAGGTAGGGGTTCTGGTGGGTTCTTTTGGAGAGGGAATCATGGTGGGGATTGATGTTATAACTTGATGGGAGTCCAGGGACCGTTGCTGTTCAGGGTGAAGCTGGTCCATTTGGGTACAGCCATCTTCACTACAAAGCAGCAGAACAAGCCAAAGTGCCCACTGAGTCTTGACTGGGGTTTGGTTCAATGGTTTCCAATTGGCAAGGGGATCAAGCAAGGCTGTGTTTATCACTCTACCTGTTTAAACTTGTATGCTGAACAGATCCTATATAAAGCAGGATTAGACCTGGAGGAAGGAGGCATGAAAATTGAAGGAAGGAACATCAGCAGTTTAAGATATGCAGCTGACACCATGCTACTAGCAGGAAAAAAAAGCCAAGGCTTGGGACAATGACTGAAGAAAATCAAGACAGAAAGTGCAAAAGTAGGTTTGCGGTTGAACATTAAGAAAACAAAAATAATGACCATAGGGGATTTAGATAATCTTACAGCAGACGATGAAGACATTGAAATAATTCAAGATTTTCCATACTCTGGTTCTGTCATTAATCACAATGGAGACTGCAGTCAGGAAATCAGAAGAAGACTAGGTCTTGGAAGGGCTGCTAGGAAGGAATGAAACAATATCCTCAAGTGTAAAGTTACATCATTGATCGATAAAGTTAGGATTGTCCATGCCGTTGTATTCCCAGTTTCTCTATATCGTTGTGAAAGGTGTACAGTGAAGAAACCTGATCAGAAGAAAAACAACTCATTTGAAATCTGAGGGTGAAAGTCAAACCCACAAATGTAGGTGGCTGACTGTATTTGTTTGCAAATACACAGGGAATAGGGAAGGGACAGTCTACATGACAATAGTACACACGAAAAAGATTGTAACCAGTCTCAAAACTGAACGTGAGCCAGCAGTGTAACACGGCTAGAAAAAAGGCCAGTACGATTTTGGCTCAATTAAGAGAACTGCAGTTTCCAAATGACTAAAAGTAAGAGACCAACTTTATTCTGTGGGAAGTTCCAATCCAAGGGCAGGTTTGGATACAGTACCTTAAGAAGGACATAGACTGCATTTTCTAATGGTAGAAGAGTCAATCTCAGCCCCAGGGGTTCACCATAGGCTATATCAGGTCTGCACATGCCTGCTAAAACCCAAATCTAGGAGCAACTGGAATTCCACCTCTGGTTTCTTTTTTTAATTCACTTTGGATGGGTTGGGGGGTGCATCCTGTTTAGATATAAATACTGCCACACCTGGAGGCTTACAGACACCAACAAACTGGCAATTTTGGTTTTACAGAAGCATTTTAGATGCATCTTTGGAAGGCACTGGAGCCCAAAATAACTGACATGGGGCCACATGTGGCCCCCAGAGGCCAAAATTTGCCCACCTGATGTATACAAGCTGGGAAGCTTTAAAAGAAGGGCAACAAAGCTCACTGGTGGTTGGGAAAAGAAGTTTGATGAAAGCTGGTTGAAGGAACTGGGAACAGACCGGAGAAGAAAAATGGGGGGATGGACTAGCCCATTCCCCTCCACCCAAAATCTATGCCGCTGAATCTTAAAAATTGTGTGTTTTTGCAGACAGCTGCTTCAGGTGCTGCCCTCCTGGGGCAGCTGTGATCTGTGGATTGTCTGCGGCTGTTTTCTGCCTGCTGTGCGGCTCCATCAATAATTGAACGATTCACTTTCTCAGCAGATTCCGCCTGCTTCTCCACTGTCCTAGCTGCAGTCAGCGGAAGTGGGTCCGCCCAGTGCCAAAAAAGCCCTCCCCACAACCCCAACGGGACAATCATGGGGGAAACTGGGGGAAAAGGAAGTCCACTCCACGGCCCACTGCTGACGGTGGCCTTCTGTGAGTTTTGTTTTAGAGGGGGATTTCCTGAAAAGACCAGCCCTGCTACTATCTTCATGGCTCTGAGACCAGAGCAGAAATGGTGTTAGAAATGGCTCCCCCCATTTCTTGGCAAAGACTTCATTCTGCTGTCAAAGGCACCAGGGGTGATATATGGGGCTGGAGACACAAGATAGATCTTCCCTGGAAAGTTGCACCTATGAGTTGGGTGGCATTGCTCCATATTTTTAAGACCACCACATTGCTCTGAAGTTCGATTTCTGATGAAAGCAAGAAGGAAAAACTGAGGGTTTTTTTTTCCCATTCTGCCATTGTATGTATATTTTGTTTGTCTTTTTCATCCCACTGCCCAAGATTCATAATCAGGATGCTTAAACAACAATCCACAGGTTCATCTGTATACATTCAGACACTGGGAACATTCTATGCGCTGGGCTGGACCCACAGGCAACAAAAGGACTGCCTCGACGTAGTTTAGTGGTGGGGGGCCCTGGGGTGGGGGCAAGGGGCCATCTAATCCCAGCCTTGGACTACTGAATAACACACTACTGTTCTGAACAACATACCTGCCTCCTTCTGATTCTCTCTCTTTCATGGCAACCTCTTTGGAGATTTTACCAGGCACTGCCCAACTCTTGTTCTGTCTCATTTCTTCACGCAACACCTCACCAGCTTACAAAACTGATGTGACAACAGCCACTAGCTCCGTGATGTTTTTGTGTTTTCGGCTCAGAAACAAATCTATGGGGAAAGGACCTATGGCTGTGCGTTGGAGATGACGTGGAGAGGGCCCCCGACGCTCAGAAGCCTCTGTGGGTCTCATCATTAGACACAGGAGGACCACAAATAGGGTGACCTGGTTGGAGGCATTTTGACCGGCCACGGTTGGACCCAGTTTCTGGGTGAGATACAGCTGTGCTCTGGTTATGTCCTCACAGTGATCCTCAAAGTCACAAGTCCTGATCATCCTGAAAAAATGAGATTCTGAATTTAGCATGCCAGGAAGGGCCAGACCTACACTAGGCAGCAAAGCACCCATTTCAGGGGGTGGATTCTGTGGATGGGGCAGCAACGGTCTCCTGGGCATTGCTCAGAAAAATTACCTTTTTGGACTGCAACCTCCGCAACCTCAGGCCCTATGGCCAAACTTTTTTCCTGAGTCCTCCCTAATGGAGGAGAGAGCTACATGTGTACCAAAGAGAGAGAGACTGGGTTGTATGTGTGTGTCCTGCACACCTAAATTTGTCTGTGGCCAGTGGGGTGTGGAGGACATTGCTCCGTGGTGAAGAAAGGCTCACAGGTTTCCTTCTGTGTACCTGGGATGGGAGCAGGAGCCATCTTGTTCTCTGCCTCAGGCAGCAGGTTGGGCCCGCAGACCAAGTTTTGCACTAGATTCAAAATCCCAAAGAGACCTGAAGCAAAAATCTGGACAAATGGCCAGTGACCCAAACCTTTCACCATCAAACCAAGATGAGAAAAGGCATATCAACAAAAACTTTGCACCTCACTCTCATCTGCCTCTCGCTCCCAACATTTTGTGTCTGTGTCCATTGGATTGGAGTACCTGTCAGCTGAGGTAGGTAGGAGGAAGATACCTTTTTCTCCCAGAATGCATTGCTCTTGCCCCCCCCCAAATATTACAAACGTGCATTCACACTTTTAGATAGGAGCAAAATGTTTTAGATGCACAAGAGAAAGGCTCAGCTGCTAATGCCATTTCTATTGGGGAGAGGAATGCTTCAAACTACAGCAGGAGCGGAGGGGAACACGCGGCCCGCTAGATCTTGGACTGCAACTCCCATCAGTCCTAGCCAGCACAGCCAGTGGTGAGAGATAATGGGTACTGCAGTTCATTTGAAGGGCTCAACGTTCTCCATCCTTAAATGCAGCAAAGCATTCTGGGACTTGCACTCCTTCTCCCCCTCATTTTCGCCACTCCATCATCTTAAATTTCTAGGTGCATTCCTCACTGAACTGAATGAGTTGTCTTCCCTTATCAAAGCAGGAGAGGGTTATGTCGTTTAGTGCTAATTCATTGCAAGTTGGCAAGCTGACACATTGGCGCTGGTTCAGTTCTAACCCCATCATGGCTGATCCCACCCACTCTGGGGACAGCTTTTTGTCTATGAAATTAATTCCCCCTCCCTGCCACTTCCCTCCCCTTGCTTGCTTTTCCAGGGCTGAATACCAGGCAATCATCAGCCTAACCTGCTAAGACGAGCCTTTCCGCACTACACTGTTACAGCGCTATTATTCCATTTTCATCCTATGGAATCCTGGGGTTTGACGTTACCTGGCCCCTCCTGTAACTGCAAACCCCAGGATTCCATAGGATGTTGAAAGTGGAATAATAGCACTATAACAGTGTAGTGCAGAAAGGCTCAAAGTCATTGCTTGCTTTTGAAAACAATATACAATGGAAGGAGGTTGGGGACAGGGCTAGGAAGAAAAAAGAGGGAGTTACGTTTTCTCCCTGAAAGAGATTCAAGATTCCCTCTGCATGCCCAGGGCTGCTGTCTGGAAAACTCTGGTAAGTCTATAAAATGTGATCTTGTTAAAAAGACACAGCAAAAGAGGGGAGTTAGAGGAGGCAAAAACAGGGAGACCTTTGATACAGCTACTGCTGGTTTCCAGTAAGAAGGGACAAGGGGGACAGTCTTCTATCAAAAACCTAGGGAACTGGAGTAAAACAATAAAAACCCAAACACGCTTATACTTCCTTGGGTTAAAAGAAAAAAAGAAGACGGCACATCTTCGGCTTTGTAGAAATGGAAGCAACAGAAAGGTCAAAAAGGCCAGGGAACAAAGTCAGAAGGTGACGTCCCCCTCTGGCTGCTTGCCCCAGGGGGTCTCTGCTGAGGACAGAGGGTGGAGAGCGCCGCAGGAGGCCTACCAGACATCTTATAATCCAGCTAGCATCGTTGAAGGTGGGCCGGAAGCGATCCTCCCTCGGCTGGCCACCTCCACTGCTTCCAGGTCCCCCGGCTCAGTTGCTCTCCACTAGCTTGGCCAAGTCCTGCCGCAGCTCACTCAGCTCAAAGATCTTCATGTCCATGATCTCGGCCACCTTGGCCACCTCCTGGTACATCTTCTCCCGCTCGGACAGCGTCTGGGAGAGCGACCGCTCGGCTAGGTTCAAGCGGCACTCCAGGTCTGCATTCCGCCTCTCCAGTTCCTGAGGATGGGACGGTAGAGATGTGAAGGCCCGGAAAAAAACCCAGAAAAATTCAGAAAAAAGGGTTGTTTTTTCCCCCAAAGTCTTTTTTGCTTTTTTTCCAAAAAATTGTAAAAATTGAAAAAAAGGAAGAAAATCAATTCTGGAATATTTTATTTTAGCGTGAGGAATAAAATCTTTAAGACAAGGTGTTCATATATTATAAAGCGCCATGTACATGGATGGCGCTATATAAATAAAGGATAATAATAATAATAACAACAACAAGAACAACAACTGTGTCAGACAGCTCATACAGTCAAGAGGTTCTTCCTAATGCTTAGGGGGAATCTCTTTTCTTGTCACCTGAATCCTCCACACCTTGATGTTCAGCTTTGAGTAACTCAAGCAAGCGAGCCAAGCCAGATGCTTCCCAAGAAAGACCAAACGACAAGGACGCCATAAGAATGGGAAACATCCCCCCCCCAATGCTTCAGTAGGAAATAAATAACAGCAAATGTTTTCTTGCCACCACAAAGCTGATTTTTCAGCTCAGAGGGATATGCCCCCACCCCCCAGAGACCCCATCCCATTCCACCTGCTTTCTTACCTGCACTTTCTGACGAGTTTCATCACACTCATTGTCAGCTTCCCAGTGGGACCCTTTCTGGCTCTTCAACTGCTGAAGTTCCTGAATTATGTGGTGATAGGAGAGCAAATTGTAGAGGAAACAGAAAGGTAGCAGGTGAACATGGCTTCTTCAGTTTATTAAAAACTGCCAGCAAACCACCACAATTTTCCTAGTCGATAGAAAGGGTTTTAAAACAGACTTTCCCCAAAAACAATCTTTTATGTATATGTATATATATAGGCAGAGAAATACTGATCTCAAGTAGGAATGGACTACCAAAAAAGGTATGCTTTTTCCTAAGTGACAAAATGCCCTAAATCAGGTGTGGGCAGTGTGACCCCCCAGGGCCCTTCAGGGTTCAATTTTTTTTTCCTGTTTGCTCCAAAATGCCCAAAAATGATCTCTGGGGGTATAGAAAGCACTTGCACATGTCTGGAGTGATCCTAGACACTCCCACAAGCCGTCAAAACTGCTTGGATGGTGTATTCTTGATTGGCAGAATGGGGTTGGACTTGATGGCCTTTGTTGGGGGGGGGTGTCTTCCAGCTCTAGGATTCTATGATTGTAGTAAAATGAATTTTTGGACTTTTGTTTAAATGTTGGTGGGGTTTTTTGCCTTGAAATGTCCCCAAATGTCCTCCAGGGCCCCAGGAAGCCCCCCAAACAGGCCCTCACAGGGGGTACAGCCCTCAAAAGTCTTCTGGGGAGAGCTAATGTGACCTCCTAGTGTCCCTCAATGGTCCTAAATGCCTCCAAAATGTGGTATTTTAGGGCATATTTTCATTTTGGGAGGGGAATCCAATTTTTTTGTTAGGGTTTTTGGTCACATGGGGCCTCTGGCCCACACTCCCTCCCTCTTGCTTTAGATGAATACCGATTCTTTTTACTGTGGGTGATAAAGGGAAGTGGCGGGGAGGGGGGAGAGGGGAAAAAGGAACAGAAAAAGAAAAGAGGCAGCAAAGCAAGCCGTGCTTCTCACAAGCCTGAGCATTTCTGGAACAGCTTTGCAAATAAACAGGCAGTTGCCCTGTAATTAAGCCTCCGCTTTAAACTGCAATTTAATTGGTGCTCAGGAGAGGGCAGGGGGGGTGCGGAAGATGAAGCAGAGGTTGATGGCAGCTGCTGATGGGAAAATGGGCGCCCTGCAGGAAAGGAGGCAGCTGGGAACTGGAGAGAGAAAGAGAGACGCATATCTGCAGGATTGGCTGAGTGTGTGTGCCTGAGAGAGATTCTGGGACCTTGCTCTTGGCTGTGCTAGTTCAGAATAAGCCAGACTGGTAGACACCTGAGAGACTCACAGAGCTGGAAGAGACTACCAGGGCCACCCAGTCCAACCCCATTCTGCCATGCAAGAAGACACCATCAAAGCATTCCCGACAGATTCCACCTGAGCCTCAGGAAGAACTTCCTAACAATCAGAGCTGTCTGGCAGTGGAATATGCTGCTGCTTCCATTGAGTATGGTGGAGTCTCCTCCTTCTTTGGAGGTTTTTGAGCAAAAGCCGGATGGCCACCTGTTGGGAGTGCTTTGATGGGTGTTCCTGCATGGCAGGGGGTTGAATTCGATTGCCCTGGGGTCTCTTCCAACTCTAGGGTTCTATGATTCTAAGCCGGTTATTTCTTCTCAACGATACACACCACACACAAGCTAGGACATTGTTTGTTACCTGCAGATCCTGAGACAGGAAGGCAGAGGGGGCTCAGGGACACCCTAAGACTAAGCAGTGAGGGACTCCCCCCTGTGGCAAAAATGATCAAGGAAACAGTAACACCAATGCTCCCATGTAGTTGAGAATCTTCAAAATTTATCGACCAAAGGTGTACAAAATGGTCATTATTTTGCTGTTGCTTTCATAGTATCCAGATCATTGCCAGTTTCAGTTGAAGGAGATGGAGGACTGTTTAAAGGCAGCATATTTTCCCTTCATTGTTTTGTAAAAACATACCTGTAATTAGTCAAAATTCATAACAACGTACCTGCCATCATTGACCCCCCACTTCAAAATAGTTCCAGAGTCCTTACCTCATCTTTGGCTTTCACCAGTTGCTCCAGTTCCTCCAGGGCTGGACTGGCCTCCCCCTTGGCCACGCTGGACAAATCAGACCCTCTCTGAGCTTCCAGTTCTGCTACCTGGGGGGAGATTGCAGGAGAAAGGGTGAGGCACCGGGGTAGGGAGGAAAGAAGAGGGTACAGTCAGTTAAAACACAGCCAACAGTTTGTTGTTACTACCGGTACATGTCTTCTCAAGTTGACTCTGGCTTATGGCAACCCAATCCCAGGGTTTTCTGGGCCAGATTTCTTTACAGGGGGTTTGCCCTCGCCTCCCTCTCAGGCTGAGAAAGTGCGACTTTCTTGCCCTTGCCACTCAGATGATTTCCATGGCTGAGAGGAGATTAAAACTCTCCTGAAGTCCTAGCCCAACAACTACACCACACTGGTTCCAATATGGTGACCCTAGAATCACAGAATCCTAGAGTTGGACGTGACCCCAAGGGACGTCCAGTCCAACCCCATTCTGCCATGTAGGAAGACACCATCAAAGCACTCCAAAATGCTTGAAAACCTCCGACAAAGGAGACTCTACCACACTCCAAGGTAGCACTGTATTCCATTGTCAAACTGCTCTTACCCTCAGGAAGTTCCTCCCAAGGTTTGGGTTGAATCTCTTTTTCTGAAACGTGAAGCCACTGCTCCGTGACCTAGTCTCTGGAGCAGCAGAATACAGGCTTGCTCCTTTCTCTACGTGACATCCCTTCAAATACTACCATGCCACCTCTTCACCTTCTCCCCTCTGGGCTAAACATCCCCAGCTCCCTCAGCTACTCCTCCTAGGGCTTCATGGTTTCCAGGCCATCTACCATTTCTGTGACCCTCCTCTAGGCATGTTCCAGCTTGTCAATATCCTATCCTATCCTACCCTATCCTATGGTTTCCAATCAACATTCTTAGTTAAGAAGGCTTCTCCCTGCCTTCCTCAGAGGCTGAGAAAGTGGAACTTGACCAAGGTCACCCAGGGCGTTTCCATGGGTGGGGATTTGAACTCTGGTCTCTCAGAGAAATCCTAGCCTAACACTTAAGCCATGACACTAGGTAAACTCCTTGGGGGCTTTTTAAAGTCCTTTCAGATCAATAGAGCCCTAGGGCCCTATCACAGTGCACTGTTATTCCACTTTAACTGCCATGGCAACATCCTATGGAACCTTGGGGTTCGCTGTTTAGGGAGGAGCATTTGGAATTCTCTCCCAGAGAGCTCTTGGGCATCAGTAAACTATAAATCCCAGAATTCCACAGGATGTTGCCATGGCAGTTAAAGTGGAATAGTAGCGCTATAACAGTGCAGTGTGATCGGGATATGGGACTTACTTCAAAGAAAGGACATTCAGGATGGGAATTTTAATGTGAAACGTACCTTCTTTTTGTTCTTCAAGAAATTTAACACATGGGATTACGCTTGACCTTTCCTAAAACAGCACACACACACTACACATATGTACAGTCTCTCTCTCTCTCGCTCGCTTTTTCAGCATTGTCAGGATTTCCTGGGACCCAGAAACTTGCTCTTTTTATCCACTAAAATCTGCTCCTCTGCAGTGCATAACCTCCTGGAAGGGGGACTTTGCTTTCATAGGCAGAATACTTGCTTTGCACACAGAAGATTCAATGCCAGAATTCTCTTTCTCTTTTTTTCTTTCAGGGAAGAGTTATAGCTGGGCCAAGCAAAGCCTCTCTTAGTCTAAGTGCTTTAATTGTGTGTTCCTGCATGGCAGGAGATTGGGTTAGATGGCCCCAAGGGTCCTTCTATAAGATTATAGTGAGCTACCACCAGTTAGAGTCCAGTAGATCTCCCTTATCCATGTTCATGGTTTCACTTATCCATGTTGAAGTGCAGTCCAAAAATATTTTGTTCCCATTTCTTTTTTAACCACACATTCTTCATAATTTTTATGTTTTTATCAGTGGTGCACAGGTTTTAGACTGCAAATAATGGCTACAAAGCCTTTTTTTCTCTGAGATTCTAAAGTTTTGTCAAGTTTCAAGGCCTCCTCTCCAAGCTGCAGACTCACCTCAATACCTACATTGTTCATGTCACTGAAAAAAATAGTGTTTCATTGTCCACATATTTTGTTATCCACAGTAAGTCTGGGAATGTATCCCCTATGGATATGGCAGAACCAGCAGTGTATTGGGCTAAATGGACCAATGATCTGACTCAGGGCATACGAACACAGAAGGCTGTGTTGTACTGAATTAGACTATTAGTCCATCTAAGCCTCTTGTTGTGTGCCTTCCAAGTTGCTTCCAACTTACGGCAACCCTAAGGCAACCCTATCATGAGATTTTCTGCGGCAGAGAGTATGTGACACATCCAACGTCACAGTGGGTTTTCTTGGTCAAGTGGGGAATCAAACACTTTATAGAATCCTAGAGTTGGAAGAGACCCCAGGGGCCATCCAGTCCAACCCCCTTGCTATGCAGGAAAACATATCAAAGCATTCCCAACAGATGGCCATCCAGCCTCTGCTTAAAAACTCCAAAGAAGGAGACTCCACCACACTCGATGGAGGCAGCAGATTCCTGACTCCTGAAGTTTGAATCCATTGCTCCTTGTCCTAGTCTCTGCAGCAGTGGAAAACAAGCCCACTCCTTTCAAGTCTTGGGCCTTCAACAAGGTCCTTGCTGGTCACAAGTGGTCCATGGCCAGCACTTTGTACCCACCACTGGTATGAAGGATTGCACACTCATTAAGAGAATTTTCCTATGAATCCACCGCATCTCACCACACCTACCCCAAAATAATTTTTGTCCCCTGTTTATCTACTGATTTCTTTAAAATGCCGCAAAGCTCGCCCTTCTACAATGGGCTGAGCTAGTGACTCACACTTCTAGGTGAACGCAGACGACAGGAGGTGAGCGTTCTGGAAAAAAATTATGGATTTCTGCATGTGAGAGAGTGGGTGTACAACAAGTTCGTTGCCCCTTCCACCCCACAATGCACCTTTATGACAATGCACCTTTACGCCACACATTAAAGAATTCCCTATTGTGTATTTTTTTAAAAAGAAGTGTTGTTTTCTCTTCTGCCAGAAGGAGACAGCACGGGCAGCGCTGAGTGTTTCGTGACCTCTTCTTTGTCTGTGGAGGTCATAGTCGGCTTCTTTGCTGGAACGCAAAACTGGCAATTTGTCTCTCTTTTTCTCGCCTCGCAACCTGATGACCTTGGAGCATGCAAAGCATGCCTTTCTCCACACCACAAGCCCACAAGCGGTTGCAGCAAGACAGAGGCATGTGTGTGAGGCGAACTCTCAGAAGGCAGCAGGATGGGAAGAGGAATAGCACAGGATTCCCCCTTCCTCAAGTCCATCTCTCCTACGAGAGTACAAAATTTCCTACAGATTCATGGGGAATCTAGTCATCCCAAACCCCTGGTACCAGGTGAAACGGGGGGTGCACTTATGGGGCGACAAGATGGCTGCTAATATGCAAAGAACAAATTGATTTGTTAATTAAAGGCTGGAATATAATACATATGGTTTGCCCAACCAGCTTCTGCTGGAGGACAAGTGATTCTGCCCCACCTTTGGATGAGTTGTGACCAGAGGAGCTACACGCTGCATCCCTGAATGAGTCCTGACCTGGATTTGTTTCTCTTTGCTCAGTTTCCATTGTGTGGTGCAATCCATTCATTCCACGTGCAGAGATGCAACACTACTGCCTGACTTCCCAGTAGGCTAAGGCAACAGCAAACTGCAACAGCCTTTCCTGCTTGCTGGGTCTACCTATGGGCCCTTGTCTCTGAGGCTTTCCAAACATACATCCAAGAACTAGAACATGGAAAGTTGCCTATAATTGGTTAAAACATCCGTCATGGTTTTAAAATGTTCCCCCAGAGCCCTAAGCATCTCTAGGTAGTGGAAACAGAGCATAGATATAACTCGTTAATAAGCAACAAGTTATTTGCAGTTCATTCCCTTTTTCAGTAGCTTAAATTGGGGAAAGTTCTCATTTTGGGTGGCAACAAACTAGACTTCTCCCCCACCACTGTTTGAGGGATTCAGGGAGTCATAGCCTTAAATTCTGAGCCAGCATGGTGTAGTGATGTGAATGCTGGACTACAAAGCTGGAGAACAGGGTTCAAATCCCAGCTCAGCCACGGAAACTCCCTGGGTGACCTTGGGCAAGTCGCACTCTCTCAGCCTCAGAGGAAAGCAAAGGCAAACCCCTGCTGAACAAATATTGCCAAGAAAACTCCATGATAGGTTTGCCATAAAGTCGGAAATGACACAAAAGCACCACAATAATAACATGGCCTAAATCCTCTTGTTTATCCCAACTATATCAGAGCCATTGAATCAATGACTAGGAATTTATCACCATGCGATCTCTATTTTTGTGTTGATTTGGGAAGGGCAGCCCCAATTACTCCTCTGCCATCCAACTTTTCAGCTGCCTTCAAAAGGTCCCAATTTCTCTCTCCTCCTCCTACTTTGTCTTCAGCTGACTTCAGTTGCTGCAAACTGAGTTCAAAGGAGGCAGCATTCCACTGCCAGACAGCTCTGACCATCAGGAAGTTCTTTCTGAGGTTCAGTGGAATCTCCTTTCCTGCAGCTTGAATCCATTGCTCCTTGTCCTAGTCTCTGGAGCAGCGGAAAACAAGCCCGCTCCCTCCTCGACATGACATTCCTTCAAATATTTAAACATGGCTCTCATGTCCCCTCTTAACCTTCTCTTCTGGAGACTAAACATACCCAGCTCCCTAAGTTGCTCCTCATAGGGCTTCATGGCTTCCAGACCCTCCACCACTTTGGTCGCCCTCCTCTGGACACACTCCAGCTTGTCCATATCCTTCTTGAATTGAGGTGCCCAGAACCGGACACAGGATTCCAGATGAGGTCTGACCAAAGCAGAATAGAGTGGTACCATTACTTTCCTTGATCTAGACACCATACTCCTATTGATGCAACCAAGAATCACGTTGGCTTTCTTGGCTGCTGCCTCACACTGCTGGCTCATGTTCAGTTTGTGGTCCACCAAGACTCCTAGATCCCTTTCACACATACTGCTATCCAGCCATACGTCCCCCATCCTATATTTGTACATTCCATTTTTTCTGCCTAAGTGCAGGACCTTACATTTCTCTCTGTTGAAATTCATTTTGGTAGCTTTGGCCAGCTGATCTGACTATATTTTTTAAAAAATCACTGTGCAGTGCTCTCAAATCCTTGGCAGTTGGCCACCCCCACTTTAAATGTTAACTGTGCCCCATCATCTCTGGATTAGGAGCACAAGAAAACATGTAATCAAAGCAACAACCCTATCAATCACTCTCTGAGGTTGCATGACAAAAGCCCCGCCCCTTCCAGAGGCCCCTCCCCTCCCCAAAAGCCCCACCCACTCACTCGTAGCCTCAGGGCTTCCGTCTCCTCCTGATAGGCCGCCAGCTGTTTCTTCCACTGCTCGACGTTGGCATTTGCTTCATGCAAGGCGGCCACCAGTTTATTGTTGTTGTCTTGCAGAGTGAAAAATTCAGCTTCCCACTGGACTTCGCACACAGAGCTATGGGGTTTGGGGGAATACAAGGGAGGGGGAAGGACACACAAATTTTAATAGGCATTACACATTTGTAGCACATTCAGTTGGAAAAATTATATGAAATCTATAATTTAATGTGATTCTCATCTGTTGAGCTACAGAAATTGGCCTCTTTGATCAGAGTAATCGAATATGTCTTACGAAGCAAAGACAGTGGTCCTAATCCATCCATTATTTCATGTACCTTCTGAACACACTCTTTGTATTTATGATTTTGTTTCTTTTTTTTGCTCTAGAATGCACATCAGGATGGCATTTAAACATTTCACGAAATTTTGTGACTCATCAGCAAACTCCTCATTTCTCTGGGAAATTGCCAGGTTTGGTCCATTTTGCATGGAATATGACGTGAAGCAAATGGATGACTTGCCACTCACACGTCTGTCTCTTTCATATCATCATCTAAACCAACAACGTCAATCCAGGCAATGTCAGGCAAAAGGCCCAACCCAAAAAATAACAACAAACCCCACCTCACAAATATAAACAGCACTAAAATGTCAAAAAATTGATGAAAAATGGAGCAGAAAAAAAGAGATTAAAAAACCTAAGATTTTCTTTTTAAAGTAGAATCATAGAATCATACAGTTGGAAGAGACTGCACTGGTCATAAAGTCCAACCCCTTTCTGCCATGCAGGAACACAACTCAAAGCACCCCCAGCTAATGGCCATCTAGCCTCTGTTTAAAAAACTCCAAAGAAGGAGATTCCACAACACTCCATTGAAGCAGCATATTCAGCTGTTGAACTGCTCTTCCCATGAGGAAGTTCCTCCTAATGTTTAGGTGGAGTCTCTTTTCCTGACATTTGAACCCACTGCTCCATGTCCTAGTCTCTGCAGTTGCAGAAAACAAACTTGCTCCATCTTCAACATGACATCTCTTCAACTATTTAAACATAGCTATCACCTCACCTCTTAACTTTCTTTTCGTCAGGCTAAGCATACCTAGCTCCCTAAGCTGCTCCTTGCAGGGCATGGTTTCCAGACCTTGTAACACATCAAAATGACATTTTTCTAGCAATGTGGGTAGCCACAAGTGTAAGAAGTATGGAGACCAAAACCTATGAGGAACTTGGGCCTGTTTAGCCTGATGAAGGGAAGATGGAGGGAAGACACAATTGTCCTATTTAAATATCTCAAGGGCTGTCCCAGAAAGGAGCAGATTTGTTCTCAACTGTCCCAGAAAGGAGGACCAGGTTTAATGTTTTTAAGTTACAGGGAAGCAAATTTGATTGAATATTAGAAAAAAAACAGTGAGAGCTGTGGGACAATGGAATGAATGACCTAAAGAGGCGGTGAGGTCTCTTTCTCTGGATGTCTTCATGAAAAGTTTGGACAGCTACCTGCTGCGGATGCTTTAGCTGGACATTCTGTGCTGAACAGGAGATAGGATTCCATGGCTTAGGGAGGTCTTGCCAACTCTAGGATTTTAGGATTCTAGGTGCTTCCTATACTTTTCTCCACTTGGAGAACTGACTTTGACAAAGAGAGAATAAGACTTCCAAGCCATATACAGCTTTGAACATCAAAAACAGAAGCCCAGAAAAGGACTGGTGAGAGAGCGGTGTTGGTGGACCACCAAATTAATATGCTCAAAATCCAATTAGAAACGGTATTTGAATGAACTGCAATTGCAAAACTGTCTTTGAGACAAGTTTCCCAGCTTCCAGTCATAGGTGGCAATTCTAAGATCTTGGGAAAGTTACTTTTTGAGAACAACTCATAAACTCAGTAGTCCAAAAAGAAGTAATATTTCCAAAATCCAGCCATCCTGATTTATTTACCGCCCAAATTATTGGGCTACCCATATATATAGGGGTAGGTGTCTTGGAAGCAAAGATCAAAATCCTTACTCACCCTTCTGAGAGCATCTTCTTGATCCGCTCCCTCTCTGTGGTCATCTCCATGTCGGCACTTTGGCTCCGGAAAAGCTTGTCATCTCCAGGCCCATTGGAACTGATGATGGGGCTGGGCAGGATCTGTGGAGCAAAAGAGCATTGAGCACAGGGGGTCATCCAAGCAAAGGCAGTGGTTCTTCTTGGATGCCCCTCAGCCAATGTCACAACCTATCTCAAAGTCAAATTTTAAGAAAAAGACAACCTTCCTCCACCCTATTTACTTTCAGAAACATCCCCAAGTACCCCTGGGAAGATTCCCAAATCTATCCAAAGTTTCAGAAAACTCCCTTGTGATCCATGCTGGGAATCTTTCTTTTTGTCCCTTTCTCTCTCATGTTCCCTGTTTTTGGTAGTATCAAGTCAAATTTTCTCAGCCTCCAAGGAAGGCCAAGGCAAACCCCCTCTGATCAAATCCTACCAAAAAAACCACTGTGATTCGCCTTGGGGTCTCCATGGGTCAGAAATGACTTGAAGGCACACAACAACAAATTATTGCCCTGGAACTCTTTTGCTGCTAAACATTCAAAAATTCTACTATGAAGCCTTGCAAACTGGAGCAAGTTGTTGCTCTTGTATCTACGCTGGAGATCTGCACAGAGCCCTCTCCTCTTGGCCCAAGCGGAGACCAGCAAAATGGGACAATTGGCATCCTTGGTTTCTGCCTGGAAATGAGACTCCAGTCCAGGCCCTCAGATCTGGCAACCCTATTTAGAAATCATGAATGTGATAATTCTCTTAACCTCTTTCACTGCTTTCTCTCCTGGTGGCACGCTCCCCCTTCCCTCTTCCTCCTCCTCTTCCTCCTCTTCCAGACCAAGGACTGTTCGCACTCCCTCCTCCTCATGGGCTGTCAAACCCATCTGTGCCTAGCCCCAGGAACAGTGTGTCCTCCAGCCTCCAGATCCATCCGTCCGTGTTGCCCAGGAGATCAGGGGAAAGCAGCCATTTCCTCGGCTGCCTTGAAATGGGGAAGACTATCTCCCTTCTCCAAGTCCGGCCCTACCATGAGTGAGGCAACCGCCTCAGGCTGCAGATACTTGCAGATAGGAAATTCTTAAGTTTTTCCACTTAGTTGTCCTTGTATTTTTACTGCCACAGACAGGAAGATGTGTTCACGAGATTAATTTTTGTGGCTTCAGGGACTATGCAAATACGGAATGGAGGTCACCATGTGTTCTTGCCTCAGGCTGCAAAATCTCCAGGGCCAGCCCTTGTCTCTTCCAAGCACAGAACCAATGGATTTCTGGCTTTGCTTGGATCATTTCTTATTAAATTTATAAATTACACTGTTCATCTGCTAGGGTCCCAGGACAATGTAAAATAAAATATAATAACTAAAACCAAGGAATGTAGGGGGGAAATTTGTCATAGGTATAAAACTGAAAAGGAGCATTAAAATTATAATCACAGAGAAAGCACAACTTGAAAAAGAAAAAAAGGTTCCTTCTTTGGACTGCTTATTCTCAGAACCCTTAAGGCATCTTGCGCCACTCCTGCACCACTTTTGGGCATCTGCCAACCAAATTCCAGTACGATATGGCTGAAAATTGTTGTTGTGTACCTGCAAGTCGTTTTTGATTTATGGCAAACCTAAAGAGAACCTATTATAGCGTTTTCAGGGGGGGGGGTTGCCTTTCCCTTCCTTGAAGGCTGAGAGTGTGTGACTTGCCCAAAGTCACCCAGTGGGCTTCCATGGCCAAGTGGGGATTTGAAACCCGGTCTCCAGAGTTGCTGAAACCACTGCACCATGCTGGTTGAAAATTACTGCTCCTAGAAACCTCCAGGAGTAGCAGTTCTTTCAATTATGTACATTTAATGAATTCAAAACAGATCTGACCCTTCAGCAACTTCCATTTTAGCTTTTCCTGGACTCTTGACACGTTCCTACCCCAGATTGAGAAACATGAGGAACCTTTCACGGGGGGGGGGTCCACAAAGCCCGGTTACTGGACATTAATAGCAGTGGCGGCAGCAGCAAGGATGTGGTACCAAAACTGCTCTCTCATTTGCAAATGAGGGAGCAGTTTGGGCGTATGCACACACCTGCCACCATGTCCGTTGGGTCAGGGACACAGCAGCAGGTGTATACCCAAACTGCTCCCTCGTTTGTAGATGAGGGAGCAGTTTTGGCATGCGCACACACACACGCACACACACACACACACACACACACACACACACCTGCTGCTGTGTCCCTGATAAAAGAGAGATGGTGGCAGACACATGCCCAAACTATGACTCTGGAGACCAGGGTTTGAATCCCTTCTTGGACATGGAAACCCACTGGGTTGGCCTCAGGCAAGTCACATTCTCTCAGCCTCAGAGAAAGGCAAAGGCAATAAATCTTGCAAAGAAACCCCCCACGATAGATAAGGTTCCCTCAGGGTCAGTTTTCAAAGGGAAGAGACATAATGGCTAGGAAGAATCTCCCCCTGTCAGTGGCACTTTGTGGCTGTCTGCATTCTAGTCACTTTTGACTTAGGGCAACCCTAAAGTGAACCTATCATAGGGATTTTTTTTTTTTAATGCAAGAATTGTTCAGAAGAGGTTTGTCTTTCCTCTGAGGCTAAGAGAATATGACCTGCCCAAGGTCACCAAGTGTTGGAGCACGGACTTCCCAGCTGCCTACCTGGGGGACGTCAGACTCAGGGCAGGGCTGGTCAGCTCCGTCTTGTCCTGTGATTTCTCCCTTGCCAAGCGAGCAGCTTCTTTCACTTCTTGGAACTTCTCTGCAAACTGTGCAGAAGAGGAAAAGAAGCAAGGCATCAGCGGGCACCCAGAATTTCCACTCTTTCTGGCACATGGATAGAAACCTGGCTGATGTGATGGAAGCTCACCAGCAGATTTCCAAATGTGAGGGTCGGCTTCTAGGCTACATTCAAGGACAGCATTCAAAGTAGGACAGAGAGGTGGGATTAACATTTCTTGTACTTGCTATGTTTGTGTCTACTTTCAAGTCGCCTGATGAATCCTATTTCCCCTGAAAATGTCTACTCCCTCCTCTATGTTGTTGCTTTTCCAGCTGGACTTGCTTCTAGTTTCAGCAACTGAAGTGGGGTGGGGAAACCTAAACCATGAAGCCTGTCAGGTCATTTGCGCATTCCTTGCCATGTTATAATCCTACGTTAGTGTTTAGGTACTTTGCTGGGTAGGGAAGAAGGATGAGGTGAGGTCATGGATAGGAAGCCGGGAGCCTGGAAATGTTTGGGTAATGATAAGAATACAGTCATGGCTGTAAGGTCATGTTGTTGGCAAGTTGCAAGAGAACATGGGAGGAAGGGATGTTGGGCCCAGGAAAAGTATTGTTTAAAGTTATCCAGCAAATGGGATACCAGGGTATGCTGACTTTGTAATGTTATAGTTTATATAGTACAGTAAACCCAATAGTTTTTTAGTCTTGGCAGTTGCCAAGGTGTACAGCTGTTTTCTTTGTTGTTCCTGAACAAAGCTTTTGAAACCTCTAAGGCTAATTATGTGACCATGAAGCTATCCCGTACATCGCAGTGTGGACGCTGCCTGCTATAGATTACTCACAAAAAAAGAGGATGCCCTGTGACGTACAGGGCAGTGGACCTAACAAAGCCTGAGAGAAGAAGCTTACATGCAAAGAACTCAGCACCAACAGGGTCTTCTCTGGAAATTCCTCTGCCTGCTAGAATAGAAGTGATAGAAAGGATGAGAACGGAGGGGCTTGGAAGTGAGTCTGTGTTTTCCTCATAGGAGCATGGAGTTAGAAGGGATCTTTAGGGGCTCAGGACCCCAACAAACATGGAAAAATTGCAAATAACGTGTGTGTATGTCTGTGGGAAAGGCAGAGAAGAGAAGGAAAGAGGGTGGATCAGCATGGTCGCTCTATATGCCTTCTCTCTTGCTCATTTCCTTCCTTGTGGGGGGCACTGGAAGAGGGTTTGTAGTGCTGAGAAATTGGGTTGCAATCTGTCCTTGGCTGACTAGGGAGAGGCAGGTGGACGAGGACCAGAGGTGGGTTTTTAAAGGGTTGCATAGCAGAGAGGGAAGGTTCCCCTAGAAAAGAAGCCCCTGAGATGTGGGGGGCGGGGAGACAGGTCTTTGAGAAACTTCCAAATCATCAGATTCATGCAAGTGAAACCCACAAATGTGGAGGGCCAACTGTACGAGCTTTCCAGGAATAAGATCTCTGATTGCTCTTTCTCTGTATAGTACTTTAGCAATAAAAACCCTCCATCTGGGAGATTTCAAGTCACTAATTCTTGTGGCTTCAAAATAAACGAAGAGAGCAAAAATGTTTTGGTTTGCTGATCCTAATAAGGAAAACATCTGTAGACAAAGAAGGTGGGTAAAGGAGGCCCATCCTTCCAAAATAGCATCCTCCCTAGGTAAGCGATTTGGAAATATTGTTCCATCCACCCCTCCTTTCCATCTCCCACCAGTCCTTACCTGGGAGAGATGCTGTTCGGAGGCAAAGCCCAGGCCGTACACAGTGTTGGCTCTGCTGTCCGCCCACTGGCCAAACTTCTGCGAGGTTTTCGTGAAGGTCATATTGGGCGTTATAGTGCTGTTGATAATGGCCTGGAGAATCAAGGAGCAGCCGAAAGTTAAACAGCCAAACTGTATGAGATGACATTCACACAGCTCCACAAATGGTTTCCTGGAAGCAAGGAGTCTGGGGGCGGGGGCTGGGGTAGAGCAACTTAGAACTGGGAAACTGGGCGGAGGCAAAGTATTAAAGACCCCTGCCGGTTATGGTTCCAATTTGGATCAGGGCTATCCCCACGGCTCCCCTGCTTGCCGCCATCCACTTTCTTTTAAAGCTACGAATCACATGTTCAGTTTGTTGGCTAACAGCATACCTGTCAGGGCATGTGGCTCCAGTCCTAAGGTATCTGCTGGATGTTTATTAGAATAGATTGGGGAGCCTGCTTAAGCATTGCTAGAGTGAGTTAGAGCACCACAAAACGAATGCCAATTATCAATTGCACCATTTTATCTGTTTGAAACTTTCCTGTGTATAAAATGGCCAATTGCTTTATTCCACATTGCTACAGGGCATCCAGGAGAGAGGAAGAAGATCAGAGAAGTCAAAGGAAAAGGGATTCCATCTAAAATTGGGAAGAACTTACTGATGCTAGGAGCACTTCAACAGTGGGATATACTGCCTGGGAGTGTGATACAGTCTCTTTCTTTGGAGGTTTTTAAACAGAGGCTGGATGGTCATCTGTTAAACGAGTGTTTTGACGGTATCTTCCTGCATGGCAGAATGGGGTTGGACAGGATAGCCTTTGTGGTCTCTCCCAGCTGTACAATTCTATTCAACGATTCTATCCCTATTTTTCCTATGTTATCTCTACTTCTGGTATGAACTTTTCTGTGAAAGAGATAACACCCATGAACATGTCGACTTCATTAATCAAGTTGTACTTGTAGTGGCGTACATTTAAAATAAATTACAAGAGTGGCTGATTGCCTTCTGGTCCTCACCTTGGTTCCTCCCACGCTGATGATCCGGTAGACATTCCGGGTGGCGTCATAAAAATATGAGACAGTCAAGGCATGTTTGCTGGCAGGGATCCAATTTCTCTTGGTGGCTGGGTCTATCTGGAAGATGTGTGCCCGGGTGCTGAAGATCGGCTGCTCCCTGGAAAAGAGGGAGGTATAGGGTGGGGCAAGAGAAGGAGCATGAAATGTAGCACATGGATTTACTCACTGTTTTCAGTAGGGGTGTAGCCACAGTAAGGCAAAATGAAGGCTTCTCTCCAATAAGAATTCTGCCCAACAATGAAATTTAAAAGGGCCTAAATACTCTAAAAGCAACAGATCCTATCTGATCTTGGAAGCTAAGCAGGGTCAGCCCTGGTTAGTACTTGGGAGAACACCAACAAACAACAAGTGCTCTAGGCTACACTACAAAGGAGGGGGAACTGGCAAAACTACCTCTGAGTATTCTTTGCATATAAAATTAATGGGGTTGCATAAGTGACTTGAAGGCACATATATACGCACAGTAAAATTTTCCATTAACTCCCAGTTTTCTAGTATTACAAACAGTTTACACTGAGAACTATTTAGTTTGCTGTGTTCACATTTCCTTCGTCATTTTGCTGGCCCCTTTTCTTTGGATGCCAAAACTATTTTCTAAATGTTCAACTTAAGGTTTTTGGGTTTTTTTAAATTACCGCAATGCCAAAATTTGGGAGACTGAAGGAAGATTTAATTCAGAACGTGGAGGGACAATGCTTTCAAAGTATTTCCAATTTCTATGTATGGTTGCAAAAGCTGGACAGCGAAGAAAACTATCAGGAAGAAAACCAACTCATCTGAGATATAGTGGAGTAGGGTTGAACTGTCCCTAGAAGTGAAATTGGCTAAACTGAGGCTGTTGTACTTTGGCCATATCATAAGACGATGTGACTTGTGGAAAAAAATGATAATGCTTGGTGATGTAAGAGACAGTTGGTTTCAAGCCGGCTGAGCTCTCTCTTCCATGGTTTTAGTGATTTGGCTTTGTTTTAGTGCTTGTGTGTTCTGCTATGTAGGTGGGGGAAGATGGGATCTGTAGATGGTTGGGCAAGCTGGGAACATGGAAATGTTGTTGTAACGACCTGTGATAAGAGAGTAAACAGGCGGGGCTGCAAGTCAAACAATTGGCAAGCTGGATGGGAAAATGGAAGTGGGACAGAAAGCCTGGGAATTGTGTTGTTTGGGTAAACCATCCAAAGGGGTATAAGCATACACTACATTTGAATTCTAATGGTTTCTATAGCACTGCAAATCCAATTTTCCTCTAGTCCTGGCAACACCAAGGTGTGCTGTTGTTTCTTTGCTGTTCCTGAATAAAGCTTTTGAAACCTCTAAGCTCAATTCCTTGAACTCAGAGCTATCCTGTAAATCATAGTTGGAGAAGAGGAAAACCACAGTACAGGTGGATTGATCCAACCAAGGAATCCACAGCTGTTCTTAGTTTGCAAGATCTGAGCATGACAGCTTTTGACTGGACTCTTGTGGGCCTCTCATGCATAGGGTTGGCATAAGTCAAAGTTTTGCTTGACAACAAATAAAATGCTCTCATTTTGCTGCCTCTCCTAGGTAGATAACAGAACACTATCTTCAAGGGCAGGTTCCTTCCCAAAGTGTCTGGGAATGTGAAGTGATCCCTCTATATAGGCATGCTAAAAATTAAAAAAAGAAAGGAACAAGCAAGCTTTTATCATTTGGCAAGACTCAAGCCAACAACACGGCCCAACCCACCCGCTCTGCTGCAGAACTTTTGACACACAGAAGGCTCCTTTTTGTTTTCCACCCTGCAGCTCTGGGCTTCCATCAAAAGAGGGATTATGTATTTGTTCAAATTTTGACACACATGTAGTTTTGGGGGAAGGAGATTAAGGGGAGGCATTACCTAATCGTTGACATTGGTTAACACTATTCGAGGCCAGTAGTTAGGCAGTAGAGGAGAGGGGTTAAACCGCCATCAACTGTCAGGTTAGTATATTCAAAGGAGCCGGAATATTGATTTGGCTGGAGCCAGGCGGGCGATTCATTTCCTAGCAATGAGAAGTGGGGTTAATTGACAGTCAAAACATAGCAGAGAGAGAGAGAGAGAGAGAGAAAGAGAGGGATGCATAACACACACATTACTGCTAAAATGGGTCCAAGCCAAAGATTTTCTGGGTTGTTAATCTGTAATGATTTTTTGACTGCTATGGGAAAGACGAAGACATCCTTACCATCCCCCTAGAATGCTCAGTCGGCACATCTCAGTCACACCTGTTTGGCTTTGCAAATGAAGACATGCTTTTGGAATACAGTCGCTAGGGTAAGGGGTGCAGGACTTCCGCAAAAGTGGAAAAATCACAAAGATCAAAATGTGCATGTGTGTCTGTGGGAAGGGTGGGGAGAACAGACACTCAGGGTCTGAACCAGGTCAGGGGAAGGAGAGGAAAAGGGGGTGGGTTGGCATAGTGGCCCTATAATCCCTCTCTCTTGCCCATCTCCTTCTTTGGGTGCAGGGGGGCATCAGGAGGGGATTTGCGGTGCTGAGAAATTGAGCTACAAGCCATCTTTAATTAGCCAAGCAGCAGCTGGTGGAGGAGGAGGAAGACCAGAAGCTGGTTGTTAAAGGGCTCTATGGCCTGATTGAAGATGCTGACAGGAAGGCCTCCTGGAGAAGAAGCACCTGAGGTAGGGAGGGGGAAAGCGTTGGAGAAACTCCCAAATAATCAAAATCTGTGAAAGTTTAACCCACAAATGTGAAGGGTTGACTGCATAAATAGCAGGGTTACCGTGTGAAATAAGAGACAGATCTGCTCTCACTTTACTGGTTGAGTAGAGCATAACCTCCAATTGTCATGATTTGGTCCCTTCCCACTTTTTCAGCTGCCTTTAAAATGTCCCAAATCCCTTCTCTTCCCACTCTCTCCCTTCTTCATTGGCTTGCTTCAATTGCTGCAAACTGGGTTCAAAGGGCAAAAGCAGTTTGCACTCAAAAACAGCAGGAGGACAGGAGACAAGTGGAAGTATCTTGCGCTTCCCAGGAGGCTCAGGCAAAAGCAAATTTCTGTACCCTCTCCTAGCTTGTGTGTGTGCTTCCTCTCTGAGAACTTTTGCCATCTTGATCACACTTTGATGCTGCTTGGCCACATGTGTTCTTCTTTTCATCTGCGAAAATGTTGCATGGTACGGAAGAAGGAATTTCAATAGGTGAGTTGCCTGTGAAACAAGCAAATTTGAATCCACTCTTTTACACAACTATTAAAAGGAAAAGAGAGCAGTCCCTTATTTTACATGGCAATTGTAAGAATCAAGGGGGAGTGATCCAGTGGTACTTGTCGCTCCTGGATATTGGCACAAAATGGGAGTGCACTGGTCACAGATGGAGAGTTGTTAAGACAAAGACACCAAAGTTATGTCAGCAGGGCTTTCAATGAGGCAGATGAAAAAGTCAAGTGTCCTTGATAAGAAGGGTGTGGAAAAGTTACTCTTTTGGACTATGACTCCCATAAGGGAGTTGGACTCAATGGCCACTGTGGTCTCTTTCAACCTTGTGATTCTATGAATAATCTCTCTTTTGTTTTGTCTCTTTTTGTTAAATAAACAGTTTTAGAATCACAGAGTTGGAAGAGATCACAACGGGCACCCAGTCCAACCTCATTCTGTCATACAGGAATTTATTTATTGCTTTATCAAAACTCCATAGAAAACATACAAAACATACAAAACCCCACATTATTATGCAAAACATAAAAGGAATGAAGCATTAATCACAGAAAGTAGAAAATAACGCCAGACAAAGCTACACCATTTGATGTAAAGCTTTCTGTCACTTGTAATTTGTAGTTGTGTGCCTTCAAGTCACTTCTGGCGACCCTAAGGCTAACCTAACACAGGTTTTCTTGGCAAAATGTGTTCAGAAGGCATTTGGCTTTGCCGTCTTCTGTGTGTGTGACAGCTAATGGGCACCCTTGTCTCCTACCTGGGGGGGATGATCCATGAAAATTGGCTCATGACCCACAAAAACTCAAGGCCAGGTTCTCAAATCTGACAACCTGTCATGTCCTGATAAGAACAGGTTGCTTACCTGTAACTGTGGTTCTTCGAGTGGTCATCTGTGCCATCATACACTAGGAGCTTTAGCGCCTGCGCGGTAGCGTTCGGAAACTTCTAGAGCTTGTTCGCTTGGCGGGAACCCCTCCCCCACGCCGGTACTGCGCATGCTCCTCCCGCCGAGCAACGGTCTCTCCTCAGTTCTGTCGTCCGCCGTAGAACCTACAGGGACCTGAAAGAGAGGGGAGGAAGGGCGGGTGTGTATGATGGCACAGATGACCACTCGAAGAACCACAGTTACAGGTAAGCAACCTGTTCTTCTTCTTCGTGGTCTCTGTGCCTTCATACACTAGGAGACTGTGTAGCTTACCGGTCGGACGGCGGGTCAGGTCCTACAGCACGGAAGCCAACACCTCACGTCCAAACCGGGCATCTCTGCGCGACCGGCAGTCGAGCCTGTAGTGGCGCACGAAGGTCGACGGTTGGGACCAGGTCGCCACACGGCAGAGTTCATGCAGGTCAACTCCTCGCAGGAGGGCCGCAGAAGTAGCCACAGCTCTGGTGGAGTGGGCTCGAAGCAGGACTGGCGGAGGCTTCCTCGCGAGCTCATACGCCAGTTGAATAGTCCTCACCACCCATTTGGAGAAGCGCTGGGTGGACACTTTGAGGCCCTTCCGACGTCGCCCATAGCAAACGAAGAGATGCGGCGTCTGTCGGAAGGAAGCAGTCCTGTCCTTGTAGAAGGCCAATGCCCGACGCACGTCCAGTGAGTGGAGGGACCGCTCCAACGGTGTCGTCGGGTTCGGGAAGAAGGCAGGCAGGATGATGTCCTGGTTGAGATGGAAACTGGACACCACCTTAGGCAGGAACGAGATGTCAGGTCTCAGGACCACCTTGTCCCTGTGGAAGACCGTGAAGGGCTCATCGGATCGAAGAGCTGTGATCTCACCCGCTCGCCTCGCTGAGGTCACCGCTACCAGGAAGGCAGTTTTCATGGTCAGGAGCCTGTCATCCTGAGGTCGCCATCGGCTCGAAGGGCGGCTTTGTCAGCTGCGAGAGCACCAATGAGAGGGACCACGGCGGTAGCGGCGGCGATACCGGCGGGTAGAGATGATGTAGTCCTTTCAGGAACCGCTTAACGGTATCGTTCCTGAAGAAGGCCGAGGCAGCCGACCGTGGCGGTTGGTATGCCACGATCGCGGAGAGATACACCTTCAGGGATGGAAACGCCAGCCCCTGTTGCCGGAGGTGCAGGAGGAAATGCAGGACGGTCGAGAGCCCCGCGGGCGATACCGGCTCACTCCTCTCGTTAGCGAAGGTCAGGAAGCGTCGCCACTTGTATTGATAGTTGCGACGGGTGGATTCCTTCCTGGCCGCGACGAGGACGGTACCGAGGACGGGGTCGTCTAGTGCGATATCCTCCAGGCATGGAGGGCCAGGCGTGGCAGGTCCGGATGGAGGACTCGGCCGCCGGAGTGGGAGAGCAGGTCCGGTGTCGGCGGCAGCCGGAGCAGGTCGTCCCGTGCGGCTTGTAGCAGGGGTGCGAACCAATGTTGCCTCGGCCAATACGGGGCTACCAGGATCGCGTCGGCTCGGTCGGCGAGGATCTTCGATATCGTCCGGCCGAGCAGCGGGAACGGCGGGAACGCGTAGAGGAGTTCCCCGGTCCACGGAAGCTGGAAAGCGTCCCCGATGGAGGCGCGATCGTGGCCCGCTCTGGAACAGAATCGGCGACACTTCGCGTTTTCCCTGGTCGCGAAGAGGTCCATCGATGGTTCGCCCCACCGATCCCGAATCGAGTCTGAACGCCTCTCCGGAGAGAGACCATTCGTGATGGGATGAGGTGTCCCTGCTGAGGGCGTCTGCCGTGGTGTTCTCCTGCCCGGCCAGGTGAACTGCCACGGGATGCGTGTGCAGGCGAATGCACCAGTCCCACAGGTCGAGCGCGATGTGGAGCAGGGTCGTGGAATGAGTCCCACCTTGTCTGTTGATGTAGCAGACGGTGGTGGTGTTGTCCGTCAGAATCAGGACCGTGCGCCCCGCCACGGCGTGGCGGAACGCCCGTAGGGCTTTCCAGACGGCGAGTAGCTCCAACGCGTTGATATGGAGAGCGGTCTCGTCGTCGGTCCATCTGTCGCGGACTCTGAGATCGCCGCAGTGGGCACCCCATCCATACAGGGAGGCGTCGGTCGTTACCGTCACCTTCGGTGTCGGCTGTTGGAAAGGCATCCCTGACATGAGATTGCGTCGCGACTGCCACCATCGGAGGGATGAGCGGACGTCTCCCGGCAGCTGCAGTCGGAGTGTCTGTTCGTCTCGCAGGGGGTCGAATATGCGGACGAACCAGTGTTGAAGAGGTCTTGCTCTCAGCCTGGCGAGATATGTCACAGCGGTCGTCGCAGCCATGTAGCCCAAGAGCTGCTGGACGCTTCTCGCAGATAACGTCGGGGCCGTACGAGCGTGAGCGGCGGCCCGGATCAGGGTTTGGGCTCGAGACTCTGGCAGGTACGCCCTGGCGGAGGTCGAGTCGAGCGTCGCCCCGATGAAGTCCAAGATCCTCGCCGGCTCGAGGTGGGACTTCTTCGGATTCACCCGTAGACCAAGGCGGGTCAGGAGTGACAACGTCATGTGGACGTCGTGGTAAAGTCTCTGTTTGCAGGACGCCACCAACAGCCAATCGTCGAGGTAAGGGAAGACAGAAGCGCCCTTCGTCCGCAGGTAGGATACCACCGGGGCCATGCACTTGGTGAAGACCCTTGGGGCAGTCGAGAGTCCGAACGGCAGCACCTTGTACTGGTAACAGGTGTCGTCGACTGCGAAGCGGAGGTACCGTCTGTGCTGCGGGCGAATGGCGATATGGAAGTATGCGTCTCGGAGATCGATGGAGGCGAACCAGTCCCCTCGATGTAGGAAGGGCAGGATCGACGGTATCGTGACCATCTTGAACCTTTTGGGGCGGATGTAGTAGTTCACCCCTCTGAGGTCTAGGATCGGCCGGAGGGTACCGTCGGCTTTCGGTACCGTGAAGTACCTGGAGAAGAAGCCTGTGGTCTTGGCCTCTTGCGGGAGCTGCTCGATCGCCCCTTTCTGGAGGAGGGATTGGATCTCTTCCAGGAGGGCCGGACTCGACGGCGTGGAGTAGTAAACGCCGCGAGGAGGAATATCGAGAAACTCGATGGCGTAGCCAAGACGGACGATGGAAAGCACCCAAGAGTCCGTGGTGACATACTGCCACTCCGCTAGGTGTCGAGCCAGTGTCGGTCGGTCTCCGCCAGGATGGGCGGAAGGTGGAGGCCCTGCGGGCTTGCGTGGCCGGCTGCAGCCCGATCTTTTTGGCGGTCAGCCTCGCCTTGACGAGATTGTCCAAAGCTTCGTCTGTGGACGAATTGAATAGGCCTTCACCGTCGAAGGGGAGATCTTCAATCCTCCTTCTGGTGTCCTCCTGGATGTCGGCCGGTCGCAGCCAAGCATGGTGGCGGAGGCCGACGGATCCCGCCATGACACGGGAGGCAATCTCCACTGCGTGCCTGGAGGAGGCCATCTGGTGGCGAGCGATGGAGATGGCCTCGTTGTAGATCACGGAGGAGGCTTGGCGGATGTCCTCCGGTACCGCCTCCATCGCCGGTTGCAGGCGATCGAGCACTTTTTTCAGGTATGCCGCGAGGCAAGCCTGAGTGTTGGACAGCCTGATCTGCAAGGAGGCAGCTGAATAAAACCTCCTTGCGTAGGCGTCCAACTTCCTGCCCTCTTTGTCCGGTGGGGTGGTGTGTTGCCTGCCGGAGCCCTTCGTCTGTGCCGACTCGACGACCACAGAGTTCGGTGCAGGGTGATTAAAGAGATAACCGGCGTTATCCTTCTGCACCCTGTAGAGGTGTTCTAACCGCTGCGGTATCGGCTGAGCCGAGGCCGGTCTATCCCAGGCGGCCTTCACCAGTCTGGATACCCGGGGCAGGAGAGGCAGCGGGGCCGTGGAAGGTCGCTTCTCCTCGAAGACGGAGAAGGCTGGATCGTCGTCCTCCGGCTCCGCATCGGCGATCTTAAGGCCGAGGGTAGTGGCCATGCGGAGCAGCATCGCAGAGAACTGGTGGACGTCCTCTGGAGCAGAATCTGGGATCGGGTCCCCGAATCCCAACGGAGGAGACTCCTGGGAGGCCGCCTCAGACACCTCTGACTCCGCACTCGAGTCGTACGACTCCGAGCTCGGTGAGTCCTCTCGCCGCTCGCTTTCCGGCTCCTTCGTCGCCGCAGGTGTTGCCTTCCTAGGCTTCTCCGCAGCCGGGGCGGTGGTAGCAGCAGCGTCCCGCTTGGGATGGCTGACTACTGACTTCACCCTCTTGGTGGTGACCGGGGTAGTCTGGCAGGCTGACGTCGTCGTAGCCCGCTCAGTCACCACCGACTCCGTAGGGCGCGTCGCCGTTGCCGTGACCCTAGGAGGTGGCGATATCGCCCGATACCGTGGTGAAGGCTCCCTCGCCCTATGATATCGAGGAGAGGGAGAGCGGCTGAAGGAGCGGCGGTCCGACGGAGATCGGCTTCGGTGTCGACGGTACCGAGCCTCGTCCCCTCTAGGCGAGCGCGATTCGCGCTGTCGACGAGGTGACCGGGACCTCCGGAAGGTCTCCCAGCGACTCGGGCCACGATGGTACCGATCCCGGTACGATGGCGAATGCGACCGATAGGAGGCCGGGCGCTCTCTCCATTCAGATTCCCTCGCGTACCTGGCCACGTAGGACGCCGAGGTGTATCTGGAGGCAGACGAGCGAGGTTGTTCCTCTCTTGTCTCCCTCGGAGGCGGCGAGGCCACCGGACGCTCGGAAGAGCGGGACCGGGACCTAAAGGAGGTCGAACGCCGCTCCGGAGAAGCAGAGGGCTCTCTCTGCTGCAGGTCGGCCGACCTGCGACGGCTAAGAGGGCGGTGGCGCTCCTCCACCAGGGTTGGAGGGTCTGCCACAGGCGAGTCCGGGCGCTGTTGGGGAACGTCCTCAATCTCATCGTCCGAGAGATCGACGGACTCGCCTCGCCCTTTGGAAGGCTGCTGAGTAGGAGGAGGAGGAGGAGGTCGAACGTCCCCAGCCGGGGAGCGCTTCTTTTCTTCTTCTTCTTCTTCTTCTCCTTCTCCTTGCCCTTGCCTCCGTCCGGAGCAGGGCGCTTTTTAGCAGGCGTCTCCGTAAGGGGAGCCTCAGCCTTCCTCGCCGTCGAGGATCCTTTTGCTGACTTGGCAGCCGCCGACAGCTTCGGGATCCTCGGTTGTGCCGAGATCGGCGTTTTCGCCGGTACCGAGCCCGATACTGACGAGGTGGACGGAACGGCAGCCGCCGATACCGTTGATGGCGTGGTCGTCTTCTTGTCGGCCATCTTGGAAGTGGAGGTCTCGTCTATCGCCCGCAGAGACTGTTCCCAACAATAAGATTTGAGTCTCGCGGAGCGGTTGCGGAGAGTTTGGGGAGTAAAATCCCGGCAAATTGGGCAAGTCCGGATGTTGTGGGACTCACCCAAACAGAAGAGACACTCCTTATGGCCGTCGTTGAGGGCAACCTTGCGGCCGCAGGACACGCACTTCTTAAAGAGCGCGGACATAAGACGAAGAACGCCAAACTCCGAAATCCAAAAAGACGAAAAACCGAAGGGGGAGTCCGAAAGAGAGGTCAAAGACAGTCCGAAAGTCCGTAAAACCGTGAAAAACAGCAAGCCAAGCACAACGTGAGAGGAACAAACTGAAGAACCTTCCGTACGCGGCGGCGGACGAGAAAGAACTGAGGAGAGACCGTTGCTCGGCGGGAGGAGCATGCGCAGTACCGGCGTGGGGGAGGGGTTCCCGCCAAGCGAACAAGCTCTAGAAGTTTCCGAACGCTACCGCGCAGGCGCTAAAGCTCCTAGTGTATGAAGGCACAGAGACCACGAAGAAGAACCTGCAACCCACAAACTCCACTTTGAAGTAGACAGCAGTGTTTATTTGTAGAAAGCAAGCAACACAGCACACTTTTTCCAAAGCCGCTGAGACTAACTCACACATGGAGTTTACAGGTTTTATACCTACACAGACAAATTTTATGCGCACAAAGCTGTGATTGGAGGCGATCATGAGTTTAACATCACCCTACATCTTTAGACATTTCCCAGACACACAGTTTTTACCCATCTTTCATCCTTGGGGCAGGAACATATTTCCTGCCCCTTATCTTTAGATAATCCAAGTTCTCAAAACACTTCTTGCACTATCGTTTTTACCTCTTCTGATCTATTTCTCCTCACTGGCTACATTGTATAAATTAGCAATAAAGCAATGGACCATTTGATATATCAGAATACGCAGCAAGCTTCAAACCGATTTATTGTTACAATCAACAATTACCACTTGATGCTTTGCAGCGCTCTGACTCTAGCAATGCCCCTACACTGATCACTCGATACTACCTCCCTAGACATCCAGCAGATCTATTTATGGCACAACTATGCATCCTAACACAACCCCAGCAGTAGGCCAGGGTGAAGAGTATCTGTCATAGGTTTCCTTTCACTCCATTCCAACATGGAAAGCACATTCAGCCAATTACAGCACTATTGGTGGAGGAGAAAAACAGGTAAGTAACATCAGACAAAGCCAAAGGGACAGTTCCCACTATGCACAGACCCCAAACACCTTCTTCATACGGAGTTGTCCATGCAAAGAGAGTCACTATGGTTTAGCGGTCTGAGCACTGGACAAGGAATCTGGAATCTGGGGCTCAAATCCTCACTCAGTGATGGAAACCCACTGGGTGACTTTGGGCATGTCACACTCTCTCAGCCTCAGAGGAAAGCAAGGGCAAGCCCTCTCTGAACAAATCTTGCCAAGAAAACTCTGTGACAGGTTCACTGTAAGTCAAAAATGATTTGAAGGCATACAACAACAACAAAGTCCATGCAAGGAGTGTGAGTTCTGAATCTGGACGATAGCTTAAAAGGTCAGCCGCCACTGTTAGCACACACACACCCTCTGAAATTGACTGCCAGGAGAGACAGGGAGACACAGGCATAGAAAAACAACAACACTCTAACTCTGATTCCAGAACTATCTTTAAGACACTCTCTCAGTTAATCTGGAATTAAGGAAGAGACCAGCCCGAATGCTTTTTTTTTATGTGGGGGGGGGTCTGGACCTCTGAGACTCCTGGGCGTTTTTTCCCCGATTAGAGAAAGCTGAATTCCTACCCCAGTAGCCTCTCAGGATGGCAATTCACTTTTTACATAGTAAGTTGAAAAAGATTTAAAGGCACACAGCAACATCAAATCTTGCCCTGCACAGTTTAACACACACACAAAATACCACTCTTTTCAAAACCAGAAATGGATTCCTCTCTGCTTCTCTTGTTTTTGTCTGGGGATGGGTGACGGTGGCATTTTGTTGCCCCAAAAGCAGAAAATTGGCTCTCAGGCCCATCTATTTCTGCAACCAAGGAAGAGCTATGGAAGGAAAGAAATATTTTTAATCTCCACATGGGAAATGGAGGCCCATTTCGCACTTCACCTCACCCCCAGCCAGGCCTGTACTGCAAAGGGCCAGACGACATACACAGAAATCCCAAAGCAGCTGTCATGGGAGTGCTGAAATCTCCCATCTTGTGCACTTAGTTTGGGACATCCTTGTACTGCTGCAGTTTACAAGCTGATGGCCTGCGATTGCCCAGAGGCGATGGGAGTACTTCACGCTCTGCTTGAAAGAGCTTAAGAGTCACTTACACATTGCAAGCCACCAGCTGAGGCTCACAGAGGAAAGAAAAGGAGCGTGTGTCTATGCATTATATGTTCTTGGGGTGGTGCTGGCGGGGGACGGGGGACAGCAGCATTTAAATACTACCCATACCTATTGAGAACAAAACTTGGCCTAAGACATACCTTTCAACTATCTTGATTTGGCTAGGGGAGTCCTGATTCCTTTCTCAGTTACTTTTAAAATGCCCCAGTTTCTCTCTCTTCCTCCTATTTTCCCCATTTGTCCCTACCTATCTCACTTTCTACAAACTACAGTCGGCTCTCCATACCCACAGACTCTGCATCCACGATTCACAACTGTGGCTCGAAAATATTTAAAAAAAAAATCCAAAAAGCAAATGTTGATTTTGTCATTTTATATGGAGGACAAGATTTTACTCCACTGTTGTGCGTAATTGGACTTGAGGATCCTCAAATTTTGGTGTTCATGGAGGCTCCTGGAACCAAACCCTAGTGGATACTGAGGGCCTGCTGTAGTTCAAAAAGTAGTAGTAGTTTTGAGTCAGTTAACTCAGGAGATGAGGGGCAGAAATGCATCCTTTCCAGTAGGCTTTGGCAAAAGTAAACTGCTTATCTAGCCTTCTCTTTATCTTCTATGTTCTTCTGCCATTTTTAACCATCCTCCAAGGTTGCCTGGCCATACTTCTCCACAGAACCCACTATACATCTTCATCTTTGAGCCGACAAAAACACAACAATAAAGCCAGGAAGAAAATCAACTCATTTGAAAATCTCATGCTGGAAAATAGTTCTAAGGAGAGCCAGGACTGACTAAAAAAAACCCCACAAGTGAATTGATCTGAGAGCAAATCAAGCCTGAACTCTCCCAAGAAGCCAAGATGACAAAACTGAGGCTATCCTGCTTTGGACATATCAGGACCCATTCAAAAGGACAACGATGCTCGGTAAGGTAAAAGGCAGTAGAAAAAGAGGTGGATAGACTCAGTCCAGCTGCCTTGAGTTTTCAAGACCTGAGCAAGTCTTGTCAGGACCTGTCTGAATGCACGGCTCCTGTCGTAAGTGTGCTGGGTGTGTATTACTATATGTATTAATATAAGTTTACTAAATTAAACAGAGCTATAGTTTGCTAAGTGCTGCAATATATCAATTGCCAATTGCTACTTATGGCAATGCTAAGGTGACTATCATGGGGTTTTCTGAGGCTGAGAGTGTGTGGTGCACCTAAGATCACCCAGTGGGTTTCTGTGGTGAGCAAAGAATCGAACCCTGGTCTCTAGAACTGTAGTCTAATGCTTAAACCACTAAACCATGCTGTGTTGATATCAAGAGGTATTAAAACAGAGGAAAAGAGAAGGGGCTGGAAAAATGGGAGAAAGCAAATGAAAAACAGAACCAGAGAAGAAAGAAAGGCTGGAAAGAAGGACAATGGAAGGAATGAAGTGGCCGGCCAGCCAGCCAATTAAACCAGGGATCTTGCAATCAGGTCTTCCCTCTGAATGGCAAAATTTGGCCCTTGTCCATCCCTGCTCCACTGCTCTTGGCCTTCTTTTCACTACAGCGACTTCTAAGCCATTTTTTAAAAATAGCCTATGAATGCTCTTGGGTCATCTCCCCCCTCCCCATTTGAGTGTCTAGCTTTCAGTGTAATACTGCATGCAAGCGCGCACACAGACACACCAGTAGATGCTGACGATGACTGACTTTGCTGGCGCTCTTTGAGTGTAATTGTGTGAGGGCAAGACAAAGAGAGAGAGAGAAAGGAGCGATGCAACAATCCACGTGGAAAAGAAACGGGTGTTTGTACTGAGAAAGACACCGCAGGGGCTTACTCCAGGGGCAAAAGTTCTCCCTCGTCCTCATTTCCCCTCCTTCTTCCAGCAAGAACATTTGAACACAAGAGACAAAGAATGAGGAAAAAGGGAACCAACATGAAAGAGGCATAGAGACTTCCGTCTTTGAATCAGCCCTCAAAGCTCATCCTTGCTTCACCATCTGGACTTCAGCGCTAACCTCAGCAAAGCCTCAGCGTGTTAACTGAGTTTTCTACCATTCATACATTGCCTGTCCCTCCCTCCCTCCCTTCCTTTGTCTCTCCTCCTTCTCTATTTGGGATACCACAACCATGAGAGTAGGGATGGTGTAGCCCATGAGCCATATGAGCCCCCAGGGCATTTTCATATCCTCCAACATTTCATGGATGAAAACCAGGATGCTTGTGGCCAACCAACCTCCAAGCATGGGTAAGATGGCAAAAGCTATGCATGAGGAAGAAAAGACAAGCTAGGGGAAACTATTTGCTTTTGCCAGAGCTTCCTGGGAAGGGCTAAGTTAATTATGTGCGAGTTAATTGTGTGCAAATTACTTTGGCACTTGGAATTCAGTTTGCAGCAACTGAAGAAAGCAGAGGACCACAAGCTGAACACAAGTCAGCAATGTGATGCGGCAGCTAAAAATGCCAATGCAATTTTGTGCTACATCAATAGGAGTATAGTGTCTAGGTGAAGGGAAGTGATAGTACCACTCTATTCTGCTTTGGTCAGGCCCCACTTAGAGCAATATTGTGTCCAGTTTCAGGCACCATGGTTCAGCAAGAATATTGAGAAGCTGGAACATGTCCAGAGAAGGGCGACCAAAATGGTAGAAGGCTTGAAAGCCATGACACCCTATGAGGAGTTACTTGGGGAACAGGGGATATTTAACCAGGAGAAGAGAAAATTAAGGGGGAACATAACAGCTATGTTTATATATTTGAAGAGATGAGATATGGAGGGATGATATGGAGCCAGCCTGTTTTTTTCCTGCTCCGGAGACTAGGACACGGAGCAATGGCTTCAAACATCAGGAAAAGAGATTCCACCTAAACATCAGGAAGAACTTCCTAATGGTAGGAGCAGTTGGACAGAGGAATCTGCTGCCTGGGAGTGTGGTGGAGCCTCCTTCTTTGGAGGTTTTTAAACTGAGGCTGGATAGCCATCTGTTGAGAATATTTTAATGGTATACTCCTGCATGGGAGAAAGAGGTTTGACTTGATGGCCCTTGGGGTCTCTTCCAACTCCATGATTCTGTAATTCTATAGTTCTTCTTTGGAGATCTTTTTTTATGTTCAACAACCAACATACTCTGTATCAGGGCTTCTTGAGCTATCTGATGTGTATAGAAGAGAGGTAATTATGATTTCCCAATGTACCAGGGACCAGCACCGTATTTATGCCCATAACCATTTCCTTCTTTCTTGGAAATCATCAGGGATCAGTACACAACACCAGTCCAGGAAGCATCAGTTTGAATACCGTTGCTTTATATTAAGGCAAAGAGGTATCTACCTCTTAGCAATCTCACAACCTGTCCTTCTTCCACAGAACTCAGGGCAAAGTACATACCGTTTTGCTAGCGCTCCATCGCTCTCTCTTGTGGCTTTCCCCATCAACTAGTATTCAATAGTATTGTTGCTGTGTGCCTTCAAGTTGTTTCCAACTTACGGGGGTCTGTCATGGGGTTTTCTGGGGCTGAGAGTGCGTGAAGCACCCAAGGTGGGTTTCCATAGCAGAGCAGGAAATCAAACCCTAGCCTCCAGGGTCATAGTTTTAACATTCATCACACTGCCTTAGAAAATGGAAGTTCCATCTAACTGCCACAGCTAGACATCAGCAGTCTTCTCCCCATCAATGTATTTCTCCATGCTGTGTGCCTTCAGGTTGGTCCAGACTTAAAGGTGGTGCTAAGCTGAACCTCTCTCTGGTTTTTCTTGGCAACATTTAGTCAGAGAGCATTCATCATTGCCTTCTTCTGAAGCAGGGTTTAACTTGTCCAAGGTCACGCAGTGGGTTTTAACAGCTGAACAGAAATTTGAGCTCTGGCCTCCCAATGTCAGGTCGCTTCGATCTCCCTGCCATGCCATGTAATGCCATGTAATGTAATGCCATGGAGTGCTTTGATGTTTAAAAGATGTTGGAAGGCGATGGTGAAACACAGAGAGAGAAACAGTGTGCTGGGAATCAGGAATTGTTGTTTTAATGAACTTTGATAAGAAGAAACAGACCCAGCTGCAAGGTGATGCAGTTGGCAGGCAGGATGAGACTCTGGGAAGAGAGTAGTTCTAATTAGCTGTTAAGTAGAATGCTCGTGCGTGCAAATTTGTAATGTTGCAGCTTCTGAGGCACTGCAAATCCAATACTTCTTTAGTCCTGGCAGTTGCCAAGATGTGCCATTGTTGCTTCAGTGTTCTGAATAATGCTTTTGAACTCTCTAAGTTTGTTCTCTGAACTCAAAGCCAGCCAGGACATGACACCCAGAGTTCTAGTCCAACATTCTAACCATTGCACCACAGTGCAAAGAAAGTTGACTGAAACTTCACCCTGAGAGTTATTGTTACGTGCTTTCAAAATCAACTCTGACTTGTAACCCCTTCCTACTTTTCTCTTGGCAAGATTTAGCCACAAGAGGTTTGCCATGGCTTTCGTCTGAGGCTGAGAGAGTGTGACTTGCCCAAGGCCACTCATTGGTTTTTCATGACTGAACAGGTATGTGAACTCTCAATCCTAATCCCAGAATTCTAGTTCTAACACTCAAACCACTACACCATGCTGCCTCTCCATATTTCACAGAATCATAGAGCTGGAATTGACCACAAGGGCCATCTAGGCCAACCTCATTCTGCCATGCCAGAACACATGTCAAAGCATTCCCAACAGATGGCCATCTAGCCTCTGTTTAAAAACCTAAGAAGGAGACTCCAACACACTCCTAGATAGCAGCAACTTCTACTGTCAAACTGCTCTTACCCTCAGGAAGTTCTTCCTTATGTTCAGGTAGAATCTCTTTTCCTGAAGCTTGAAGCCATTGCTCCATGTCCTAGTCTCTGGAGCAGCAGAAAACAGTCTTGCTTCATCCTCCACATGACATCTCTTCAAACATCTAAACATAGCGATCATGTCCCCTCTTAACCTCTTCTCCGGGCTAAACATCCCAGCTCCCTAAGCTGCTCATCCTTGGGCTTCATGGTCTGCAGGCCTTCTACCATTTTGGTTGCTCTCCTCTGGACACATTCCAGCTTGTCCATATCCCTCCTGAACTGCAGTGCCCAGAACTGGACACAGTACTCCTGGTGGGATCTGACCAAAGCAGAATAGAGTAAAAATATCACTTCCCTTGTTCTAGACACTATACTCCTATTGACACAGCCCAGAATCACATTGGCTAAACCGTTTTAAAACCATCTTAAAGAAGTGGCTATTGTTGTCTCTAGTGGCAAGGAGTTCCACTAATCAGCTCTACCTTCTGCACAGCACTGTCCCCTTCCCTCCCACTTTTTGAAAACACAGACCCAGAAAAATCCCTCAGGGTTGCAGGGTGGCTGGCTCACTCCCCCTGCCCACCCCTCCTGTTCAATATGCCCAGATCCGCTCTTCTCCACCAAAGCTGGGAAAAGATCACTGGGGAATTTTGATCATTTCTTTGCAATCTCTCCATCTCACTCTCTCCTCTCCCCAGCTGTCCCCCTCCAGTCCAAATGTCAACCTGCAGCATCTCAGGCTGCAGTTATTAAAATAGTGTGCACGCATACACACACACACACACACACACACTCCAAATCTACCTCCTTACTATGTGTAAAGGGGGTGTGACAGGGAAAAGGAAGTTCTGATTGGTCCCTATTGACTGCTGCATGCATCCAATGGGGTGTTTTTGCTGGTGTGTGTGTATGTGTGTGTGTGTGTGTAGCGGGGGAAGCTAAGAAGAGGGTTTAGTACTGGCAGGTTAAAACACATCATGTGCTCAGTCCCTCTCTCCAATCATCTTTCCTCTACCCCATTCTTCTTTGTCTCTGGCAAATTCCCACCCCTTGGCGCTCTTTATTACTATTTTTTCCCCTCCACACACAACTGTTTTGCTTTCTCTCTGCCTACTGGGTGGGTGGGTGGGGGCCGAGCACATTTGCCATACGGAATTGCTGCTTTTGTCCTCCGCCCTCTCCGCCGACCAAAGCACAGAGCTAAATTTTATCCCTGCCAGGGTGAAGGGGCCTCTCGCTGGCTGACACAGCTGCCATCGTGTCGTGCTGTGCGACCTCCTCAGAATTCCAAGGGGGGACACAGAAGGTGCTATCTATAGAGGCAGCCCTGTCATTCAGAAGGACCCAGTCTCCTGTTCCAGATGCTGGTCTGCCCTATGATGCTGACAGCCTGAATTATTAGCTGACGTTTGAAAAATTCACTTAGTTATAAAGCGTGAGAATAAGCCATTCCAACAGGTTGGAGAAATGGGGGAGAAAGAAAGCACCTTCTTTTCACACCTCCAATCAGCCCCTTTGGGACCTCTTGAGGTCGAGGAAGAAGTGGGCTTGTTTTTCTGCTGCTCCAGAGATTAGGACAAGGAGCAATGGATTCAAGCTGCAGGAAAAGAGATTCCACTTAAACATCAGGAATAAATTCCTGATGGTCAGAGCTGTCCGGCAGTGGAATAGACTGCTCCCTCCATGGATTGTGGTAGAGTCTCCTCCTTCTTTGGAGGTTTTTAAGCAGAGGCTGGATGCCCACCTGTCGGGAGTGGTTTGATGTGGGTTCCTGCATGGCCGAAGGGGGTTGGACTGGATGGCCCCTGGGGTCTCTTCCAACTCTAGGATTCTACAACTCTATAACTCTGTAATGTCATCACCTTAAAAACAGGCACCTAAGTTCCATACATTTCCTCCTCCTTCTTTATCTCCTTTTCCTTTCGGCCTTGTTACACTGCAATAATGACAGCAGTGGCTCTCTTGTCCATGTCCAGCTTGGTTTGCTCGACTTTGTAGTGTTGTTGTTTTTGGGTGTCCTCAAGTCATTTCTGACTTATGGCAACCCTAAGGTGAACCTGTCACAGAGTTTTATGGGGCTGAGAGTGTGTGACTGCCCAGTGGGTTTCTATGGCTGAGTGGGGAATCCAACCCTGGTCTCCAGGAGGTCGTATTCCAACAGTCAAACCACTAAACCGTGCTGGCTCTCAAAATATGCACAATGATAGCATTGTTGTGGGTGTGTTGTTCAAGTCGTTTCTGACTTACAGGGATCCTAAGGCAACCCTATCACAGGGTTGTCTGAGGATGAGAGTGTGTGATGCACCCAAGTTCACCCGGTGGGTTTCCACGGTGTGGTGGTTTGAGGGTTGGACTAGGACTCTGGGAGACCAGGGTTTAAATCTTTGCTTAGCCAGGGAAACGGACTGGGTGGCCTTGGGCAAGTCCTACTCTCACAGTCTCAGAGGAAGGCCATGCCAAACCTTGCTGAGTTAGACCTCTTACAGTCTCCATAAGTTGAGAACAGCTTGAAGGCATACAGCAGCAACAGTTAGCTATATTGCCTCTAAGCCCACAAGTCTTCCAAACTCAAGGCACAAATAAAAGCAAATTGAAACAGTACAAAGATTTTTAAAATTTTAAAATTAAAGAGTCTTTTAATCAGGTCTTTAAAACTTGTGAGAACAGTCTAATAGCAATAGCATGTGTATTTCTATATTGCTTGTCTGCTAAGTGCTCTCTAAGCGGTTTACAATGTGTTTTGCTAATTGTCCCCAACAAGCTGGGTATTCATTTTACTGACCTGCGGAAGGATGGAAGGCTGTGGTCTCTCCAAACTCTATGATTCTGTGATGCTATGATTTGTGGGAAGACTCATTTATTTGTCTTTTTAACAGCATCGCATTTCAAATAAGTTAATTTTCTTTCTGCAATCCTTACTTGACTGCCCAGTTTGTGTAACTACACTTGGCCCTCCACATTTACTGGAGGTGGGGTGGAGAGAGTTTGTGGTGCTAAGATATTGGGCTGCAATCCACCTTTAGTGGCCCAGGCAGTGGCTGGTGGAAGAGAAAGAGGACCAGAGCTAGGTTTTTAAAGGGCTGTGAGGTCTGGTTGGAGCCACTGAGATGGAAGGTTTTCCCAGAAAAGAAGCCCTTGAGGTGGCTGGGCAGGGGTTGGAGAAACTCACAAATAACCAAATCTATGAAAGTCAAACCCACAAATGCATATGCAAAAATCAGAAATACTATGGCACAGAAAATCCTTCCTTGGGTATTCAATGAAATACCTTTTACACTCAAGGTTCTCAGCTAGTTCCTTCATAGCTGCCCTTCCAACTACTAGTCTTCTTCTGATTTCTTGACTAAAGTGTTCATTTTGACTTATAATGTAGCCAGGGCATATAAAATCTTTAACTTTCTGATTACCCCAAGCAAAAATGCAGGAAGGGTGGTAGTTTCTCAGCCATAATGTATTGCTTTGGAACTCTCTGTACTGCAAAGAAAAGAATCATAGAAGTTTAAGAGTTGGAAGGGGTCCCCCAAGGGCCATCTAGTCCCTGCCAGGTGAGAATTCACAACTAAGCCACTCCCAAAATATGCTCGTCCAAGCTCTGTTTAAAGACCGCTGCTCTCAAATGAAAGCCATTCCATTCTTGAACAGCTCTTACAATAATGTTTAGGAGGAACCTCTTTTCTGGGGGTGATTTGATCTTGAATGGACAATTAACAGGCACTATATTGACAAAAGACTTGCTCCCAAATGGGCAGGATTCGTCTGTTGATATAAAACAACGCAAGCTTCTTGGATTTTTGGAGTGGGGGGTGGAAACACATGGCCTTGGGCTCTGTCATCCCAAGCGCCTCTACTTCTAAATTTACCACTACCCCACTGGAGGGGTTAGAGAGGTGAATGCTTGGAGTGTGGAGAATGCTTTGGCATGTGGACGATGGAGCATGGAATGAGAGTTGAAGGGGACTGCTGGGGAGAGGGCAGAGGGGATTAGCTGGTTGGGAAATGGGCTTAGAAGATTAGCCATTCTAAACCGCATTCATCTCAGACTTCACTTTCCGGTGAACACGTTTCCATTGTTCCTCAAATAATTCTGCTGTCATCTGTTGTTAAGCCCGGCTGTTACGTGAGACCCACAGTGGAGGGGTCTGAATGTCCCACATGGTACTATATAACTGTGGCAGGGTTTTCTCGGGGGAGTAAAGCCAGCATGGTGTAGTTGTTTGAGTGGTGGACAACAGCTCTGAAGACCAGGGTTCGATTCCTCCTTCAGCTGTGGAAACCCACTGGGTCACGCTCAGTGTGCCGCATAGTCTCAGCCCCAGAAGGTGCATTTTAGGGTTGCCCTAAATTGGAAATGACTTGAAAGCATACAACAGCAACAACAAGGGAAGAAGTTTTTTTTTTATGCCAAAGGTCTTCAAACTTTCTGCCTCTTTTTCCTGTTGATTTATCCTTGTTCCAAGAAATTTTTGGCTACAGAGGATTCTGGGATGCACGCTCAGTACAGGCACACTCTCTGGCCACACGAGTGGGCAAAATACAGCCCACAGGTTGTATGTGGCTCACGGAGCCTAAAATGGTTCCCAAAGCCATTGGGTCCCAGTTTTTACAAAACCTCCAGGGTGATTTTCCTGTTCCCAGCCTCCCCAAATGGCTCAAAACCACTGGAAAACACACTGTAGACCCACTGAATCTTACATACATTCCTTTCTCTCCTTCAGCCATACTCTAGTAGGGATTAACAACTGGATCGAGGCCCTGGTTTGTCCCCATGGGAAACAGGATGCTGAGCTGAAGAGGTTTCTGGCCTGCCTGCTTGCTGTTCCTCCATACCTTCCAATTGTCCCAACTTGACAGGGAAGATTCCTGATTAATCCTCTCGGTTCCACTTTTACAGCTGCTTTTAAAATGTTCCGGATTCTCTCTACTCCTCCCACTTCACCCCTTTGGTCTCAGCTTACTTCCTCTACTGCAAACTGAATTCCAAGAGCAAAAATAATATGTGCTTAAGTTGACCCTCCACATTTGCATGTTTGGTGTTCCCAGATTTGATTATTTGTGAGTTTCTTCAGCCCCTGCTCCCCCACTACCTTAGACATTTCTTTACTGAAGAAACCTTCTCTCCTGTCATCTCCAATCAGGCCTCTCAGCCCTTTAAAAATCCACCCCATTGTCTGTTTCGAAACATCTGAAGACAAACTTGTGCAGTGTGTGTGCGTGTGTGTGTGTGTGAAAGAGAGACACAGAGAGAGAGAGTGATGTGTGGTCATTTTCAGCCAGACTAGAGCCCATTACAAGGAAGGGGAAACCCACCGAACCTTTGCCTTCTGCATTTTTCTGCCAACATCTCAGCTCCCTTTTCCCTTCTGCTTCCACTGCCCCATAAGGCCTCTGGATGTATTTATTAGGGACAGGCAGCCAATTTCAGCTGCGGTCATGAGGTGGGGAGACTGCACTTCTGGTTATCTCTTGAGTACAGGATCCGTCTGTGAATCCTCCAAGGAAGAAGGGGGTGGAGTTTCAAGTCTCACTTCCCATTTTTTAAAACTCTCAAAACATCTGCCTCCTCTCTCTCTCTCTCTGAGGCTGCCTTCTGAGCTAGGGGCAACGTCTAAGAGCCTGGGAAACATGCTGGAGAATGGCCCGCTGGCCCGCTGCCCTGCTGACTCAGCTGGGATGAATGTTCCAAGGTGAGGCTGCGCTTGCATCGCTTTGTCGCCCTCCAGGCCACGTGGACCCAGACGTGGGAAAGAAAAACAGCTTTACAAGCAGGACAGTATATTCCCGCTGGGAGCCAGTGTGGTTTGAGAGTTGGACTGTGAATCTGGAGACCGGAGCTCAAACCCCCGCTCAGCCCTGGAAACCCACATGGACAAAGCACACTCTCTCAGCTTCGGTGGAAGTCAAGGGCAAACTCCCTCTGAACAAATCTTGCCAAGAAAACTGCATAATACGCTTTGCATTAGGGTCGCTGTAAGTTGGATATGTCTTGAAGCAACAAATATTCCTTCCAGTGGGAAGGAGGTGGAGAAAGTCAGTGCCTAGGGCTGAACCTGGCCCTCCTAGAGGCCAAATCTGGCCGATCCATATTCTCCAGAAAACCCCTTCCCCATGGCACCATTATTTCCCAGCTTCTGCATGGGGTATCCCTCTCATTCTAACAGGCTGAAAACCCTCTCTTGAGACTCTAAAACAACCTGCGTAGTGCAAAGGTTTGAGTGTTCGACTAGGACTCTGTGGAAGACCAGGGTTCAAATCCCTCCTCAACCTAGGAAGCCCACTGACAAGTCGCACTCTCTCAGCCTCACAGGATAGAACTGGAGGAAATCTTGTCAAGAACACCCTAGGAGAGCGTTGAAGTTCACATAACAACAAACTCCTCCCAGGGTGAAGTTTCAGCCAACTTCGCGAGCCAGTGTGGCGGTGCTGTCTGCGTCTTAGACTAGGACTCTGAATCCCCATTCAGTCAGGGAAACCCACTGGGTAATCTTGAGCAAGTCACACTCTCTCAGCCTCAGAGAAAGCCCAAGGCAACCCCCTATGAACAAATCTTGCCACGGAAACCCCTTGGCAGGTTTGCCAGAGGATGGCAATAAGTCGGAAACTACCTTAAGACACGCTGCAGCAACATCCAAGAGGCCTTGCTTGTGACCCACTTTGAGGAGCTCATGGTGTGTACATCCCAGGGAGCGGGGAAGAAAGGAGCTGGCTCTCATTACCCACTAAGCGCCACCCCTTCCTCAGTCAATGGTGTGCCCAGGCAACCAGTTGCTGACCTGGTGAAGTCTCTTACAGCGTTCCCCCCTGCACCGCAACGGACACGTGCTGCAGGAAAAAGTTAAAGGGGTGACCATTTGTGCTGGCTTGGCCACACGCTCTTCTTTCATTAAACAGCCTATTGGGGAAACAGAGTCAGCAATTTATGGGGTGGAAGCCCAGGCAGGGCGAGAAAAGGTGAAGCCACAAGAGCTTCCATTTAAAGGTCACCCCAGCAAATGAGCAAATCTGGAGCGATAATAAATCCCACCCTTTCTAACATATAGGAAGTCTCTACCAGCCACACCCCATGGGTATTTCATCTCCCTCTTCCTCTCTTTCTCTCTCTCTTTTTCACACACTCTCTCCCCACTTTTTGTCAAATTAAAATAGTCTTCTGAGAAGACTCTCCCTGGAACTGTTAAAGTTTAAGACACACGCCTGAATTTTCACCCATCCTGTCATCCCTAGATTCATTACTTCAACACTCATGCTTTTGACAATAACATAAAATTAAAACACACACGCACACATCCTTTCTCACCAGCCTGATCATGACAAAATAAACCAATAAATAGGTTCTTTGCCCCCCAAAAACCCTGTTTCTCACCCCATCTTTTCCAGGCTGTTTCTCTTGCTTTGATCCTCCTTCCACATTGCCAGCCTTTCTTTCTTTCCTTCGTTCTTTCTCTCTCCGGATCCGGATACTCCTCAAATTTCCTCCGGAATTTCACTTTGGGAAATCCATTTGTTCGTTACGAGGGGAAAAAAAGGGATCTGGGAAGAGGAGCGGATGTGCACTTTAGAGAAAGAAAGGGAGAGAGAGAGCTTTAAACATGTATGCACACAAACATGTGAGTATATATATGTATAACCTACACAGACCTGAGAGTGGAGAATGGAAGGGGACCTTGCAAACCAGAAGATCTGCCAGCCTCCTCTAAAAGAGCCTCCCTCCCACTTGGAAACTCAACATATCCTTAAGGGAAACCCAGAGATAAGAACTTTCTGTCCCCTAAGAGAAATTCCTCCCCCTGCATCAGGAACAGGGCGGAAGCGAGCTTGTCAGCTGTCTCTCTCTCTCTCTCTCTCTTATATATATATATATATATATTCAAATATTTCTCCTTTCCTTCCACTGTTGCAGGCAATTCCCCCCACCCTCAAATGCAATTGCAATAAAGCGGAATAGCTTACCCAGTTTGTCTTCTTTGTAAAGGTTTTTTTCTTCTTCTTCTCAAGGTCTTTGTTCTCCTATTAAAAAAAAAAATTAAAAAAATGCTCTTCCTTTCTCTAGCAACTCTCCTTCATCTCGATCACATTTCTTCGCCTGAGTTTCCACCCCCTCCTCTCCCCTCCCTTCCTTCTCTGAATGGGGGTCTCCTTTGTCAGCTCGGTGGTGCCACCTAATGGATAGCACAGAGCTCCACATCTTCTGTGGACACACACACTCACTCACACAACAGAGTCATTCCGTCTTGAAGCTGTGGCTCTTCTCCACAAGCAGAGTTTTGGGAGTGCCTGTGAGAAATTCCTGGAAAAGCAGAATTATGGAATGTTATGGCTGGGAGGGACCCCAAGGAGCATCTAGTCCAACCCTCTGCCGAGTCATATATCACCTATGCACCATCTTATAGAAGTTTTCTCTTAAGTTTAAATTCGGAGTAAATTTCAAATGTAAATCATATGTCTTTTCATGTTTCAATTGTTTTTATGTTTTTAATTTTTTTTTTAGCTTTTTGGAAGCTGCCTTGAGTCCTATCTTGGGAGAAAAGGCAGCATATAAATTCAATACATAGATAAAAATTCAATAAATAATACTTACCAGTCCTGAAGAAGAAGGTCAAAGCAGAGTGGTGCAGACAGCATCCGAGGACAGCATGGAGGAATGGAAATCTGAGGTGCTACATGCAGTGTAATACACCAGTGTATTACAATTTTGGGGAGCCGAAACTAGAGTTTATATGCCCTGTTTCATACCCTGAAGGAGGGTGCTTAGACAAAGCTGTAATGGTTTTCTCATGGAACTGACAAAGGAGTCTGGGATGGGCTGATGGCCTTAACTCTAGGTGGCAAAACATTGATGGGAGTCGTGATGATCTCTTAATGTCTTGGTCGGGTAGGGGGTATAAGGAAGATTTCCAAAAAGGCAAGATTAAGGGACGGTCCCTGACTGCATCACCTGGGCAGTTTTGCTTTCCATTGTTTTTGGGTGTGCACGGAGCCTGAAGTGTCTAAGATAAGAGGCAGGAAAGGTGTTTCTGCTCCAAGGATGAAAAGTGGGAAACCAAATGCAGGTCTGGGAACTGTCTAACGATGTGGGGTGGTGTTAGATTTATGATCCTCACCAATCACAGCTTTGTGCGCCTAAAATCTGGATTTGTGAGTAGAAACAAACTGACAGCTCCATGTATGCTTTAGCCTCAGCAACTTCAGAAGTGTGATGTATTCCTTGCTTTAGCACAAATAAAAACTACTGTCTCCCCCAGAGTGAAGTTTGTGGACCGCAAGTTATCCATGGAATAACATGCACCCAAGGTTACCCAGTGGGCTTCCACAACCAAATTGACTCCTGGTCTCCAGGGTCGTAGGCCAACACTCAAACCACGACGTTGTGCTGGCTCTCAAGAGCAAGACAGAAATGTTTAAATAAATAAATAAAGTCTGAAAGAGTGACATTTTCATGCAGGGCATTCCAAGTTCATCCCCAGCTGCCCTAACCTTTCAGACCCTTGTCTCAGGAATCCTATGCCATCTGGAGGATGTCAAATTTGAAAAAGTGTGTAGTAGTTTCACACTTGGCTTGATCCGGCAGTGCTGCTTATGAACAGATTGTGTGTGAGGTACATCTCAGAAAGAAGAGTACACCCCGTTTTATCTTGTTTATGGAAAGCCTTCCCTCCGATGTTCTCGTTCTTTCCTCCCAAAAGCATCTGTTCTTCATTTTTCAGGATCGGGGTGAGCAGTTGTTTCAAACTGGCTACTGCTGATCTGGCTACAGTTCCAGCACCCTTAGCTGCTGCCTTGTCCTCGGGCAACGTACAGCAAAAGTCCTGGACCCAGCCTCCTATCCAAGCCAGAGTTTCAAGGCTCTGAGTCACACAGGCCATGGTGAGATGCTCATGTGGGAACTTGTGAAAGGCTGAGTAATGCGTGCCTGAAATCACCCATTCTAAATTTTCCCGTCACAAGTTCAGCCGATGCTGATGCGCAACCAGGCGGGGCTGGGATGCTACCCATAGCGAGGTCTGTGAGGTTCACCTCCGTTCCGGTTCACATTGACCCAATTAAGTCTAATCTACAGTGCGTCATATAATTAGTTTCTAAAAAAGAGCCGTTGATGGTAGATAACCCAACATTGGTAGGATGAAGATGCCACGCGTCCTACTTTCCAAGGTGTCTTTGGCACAGTTTGTGTCTAGTCTCTTTGCACCGGTTGGTGTCAAAAAAAGATGGTGAAAATGGAGCTATGCAAAACTAAGAATTCTGTGGACTCAGGATACAACTGAGCATCTGTAACATCTTCAAAATCTGCCTGACTATACATGCTTTAAAAAACTCATCTGTACCTTTCATTCATTACAATCTGTAGAATTGTTAGAGGCAAAGCGCTCCCATGTTCAACATGCTCAGGAGGCCTGTTTGCTGCATCTCAGTTTGAGGCCACTTCCGCACTAGACTGTTAGAGCGCAATTATTTCACTTTCAACAACCTATGGAATCCTGGGGTTTGCAGTTTAGGGAGGGGACAGACGGCCCCTCCCTAAACTGTAAATCCCAGGATACCCTAGGATATCGAAAGTGGAATAATCACACTATAAGAGTGTAGTGCGAAAATGGCCTGAGCCCCTGCTCTTCCCAATAATCTGGGAAGGGTGGTTAATTCTGCTTTTTTTAAAATGGGGAGGGGAGTGTATTTAGATACAATTGGATCATTTAATCATTCCAACGTAGACACGCAGCAGAATTAACTGCTGTTAATGCTGCAGACAAAACCACCCACTGCTTCCCTGAATGAGTGACTGTTCCAGGCTTGCTTGCAGCCAGCCTCTGCTATGGGGATGGACAATTCTGTCACCTCCTTGACTTGATTATAGCCGTCCTGTCTGATGTAGACAAGAGGTTACCTGTGGCATTTCTGAATGATGCACTGTGTTGGGCTTCTCACACTCAACAGGCATGTTCAAAGTCAGTGAGCCATTAGCAAACCTCCTCTGAGGGTGAGTCACCTTCCACATTTATTTGATTTACAGTCAGCCCTCCACAGTTCCTAGGGCTGGGAGTTCAGGACCCCTGTGAAAGTGGAAAAACTGCAAATATAGAATCATAGAGTTGGAAGATACCCCAGGGGCCATCCAGTCCAACCCCCTGCCATTCAGGGGCCCACATCAAAGCATTCCCAACAGATGGCCATCCAGCCTCTGATTAAAAATCTCCAAAGAAGGAGACTCTATCATACTTCATGGAGGCAGCATATTCCACTGCCGGATATCTCTGACCATCAGGAAGTTCTTCCTGAGGTTTAGCTGGAATCTCCTTTCCCGCAGCTTGAACCCACTGCTCCTTGTCCTAGTCTCTGGAGCAGCGGAAAACAACCCCGCTCCCTCCTCAACATGACATCCCTTCAAATATTAAAACATGGCTATCATCTCCCTTCTTAACCTTCTCTTCTGCATAGTAAATAACCCCAGCTCCCTCAGCCACTCTTCATAGGGCTTCATGGCTTCCAGAGCCTTCACCAGGAGCCGCCCGGCCCCTTCCAAAACTGCAAACCCCAGGATTCCACAGGATGTTGCAAGTGGAATAATAGTGCTATAACAGACTAGTGCAGAAATGGCCACAGATAGATAGATAGAAAGACAGACAGTGGAGACCTTCCTCCCCTACAACTCTAAAATGAATGTATGAATGTATGAACCAGGGGTGTGATCCATTCTTAGGTGGCCAGGCAGTACCTGGTGGAGGAGGAAGAGGAGAAGAGGAGGGTTTTTAGAGGGCTGCACAGCCTATCGGAACTGCCAAGAGGGAGGGTTCCAAGGGAAAGAAGCGCTTGAGCTGGGGGTCATGGATTGGAGAAACTCACATATAATCAATCCCATGAAAATCAAATCTGCAAAGGTGCTTTAAGCTCTGCATGGGAGCGCTTTCTCTTGGTCCTACCACCATCATAGACACACCTAGTGAAGCCACAGGAGAGGGCCTTCTTAGTGGCTGCTCCCAAGTTGTTGAACGCTCTTCCCTGGGAGGTCTGGTCGGTCCCTTTCCTTCCATCTTTCCACCAGCAGGTAAAGACCTTTCTATATAGGGAGGCATTTCTTTTTTGTGGCAGGTGGACTTTTAACAGAGGGTGTTGTTTTCCAGGTTAATATGTTCTAAATGTGTTTTAAAACAGTTTTTGTGTTTCTAAACTTGACTTTAAAAAAAAAGAAAGAACCCTGGCTTAATTGTATTTTGCATTAACAGCATTTTTATACAATACAAGCAGAGAATTCTTCCAAAGTAGTATTAGCCACTTCATTGCTGGAAACCTTTTTTTCAGTGGGTTAAAAATTGGAGATGGCTGCTTTATGATGACCTTTTGTATTTCTAACAAGATAATTGGAAATCTAAATCAAGCGAGATGCTTCTTAAGGAAGTCAAAGATCTTAATTGGTTTGCTTATATGCAACTTAAAGATAGACTTAACGAAGATAAAAGAGATCTTGTCACAGAGGTCGGAGAAAATGAGTTTTATCTAGAGCTGTGTAAAGACAATGACCGTGTAACCAAAAAAAGTGCACAGATGTCTTTCGGGACTACGGACAAAGGATGAACCATTCAAGAAATGAACGATAAGCTGGGCCCAAAATTTGGGGTACAATGTTCAAATGGAGGAATGGGAAAAAAATATGATCTAAAGATTTAAGATTTACTCTGCACATGAATCTAAAAATTTAAAGAAAACATGTATAAAATAATATATAGATTGCAGCTAACATTAAATAAATTGTCAAAAATGTCTAAGAATATTTCAAATCATCGCCGGGGGTGTCGGAATAAGGAGGGCTCCATATGTAGTGGACTTTTAGGAAGACAAAAAGTTACTGATCTAAGATTTATGTGTTAATTCAGAAAATTTAAAAAATGGATTTTGTAATGTCACCAGAATTTTTGTTTTTAATTATGGATAAAGAAACGGATAGTAAATGCGTACAGCTTCTTTGTTATACGCTAATAGCTGATAGAATATCGTTCACTCAAACTTGGAAACAAAGCAAAGCACTCGTTATGGAAGTATGGATTTGTAACGGTTCCTGGGTTATTCCAAATGGCCAAATGTAGGTCTTAAAAGATAAGCCAACTGAAGATTTCTTGAGACACTGGAAAGGCTTATGGACTTTTTGAGCAATAAGAAATCTAACAATGCAATAATTTGTGGTTTCAGGAAAATCATCAACTGCCTTGTCTTGGTTTGATGACCTGTAGTAACATAATGTTGTTCCTCTTTTTCCACTTATTTTTAAACAAATGCTCTTCACTGGCCCGGTGGATTTCTGCACAAGTGAGTTTGTCTTTGACATGTATTGCTATTCCCCCTCATTTTCTTCTTTTCTATTCTTTTCGAACAGATTGTTGTTGTTGTTCTGTGTCTTCAAGTCACTTCCGACTTACGGTGATCCCAAGATGAACCTACCATGGGGTCTTCTGGGCTGAGAGTGTGTGATGCACCCAAGGTCGACCAGTGGGTTTCCACGGCTGAGCAGGGAATCCATCTCTGGTCTCCAGGGTCAAAGCCCAATGCTTAAACCACTACACCACTACACTCTCAATTGTCTCTGTTATAAAGCTATATTTATTTTCCTGCATTAGGATTCCGAGTGTATCCTCTTTGTTTCTGCATTTGTGTATAGCCATCTAAAGCATTGCTTGTTGTCATTTTTATTCATCTTTTATTCTTTTATTTTTCTTGTTTCTTGGACATGGTAAGGGAAGGTATCTGCTGCTTAACTTTTTATTTAAAAAATCCTGTACCTCAGTGATCTGTTGTCAGTACTCTCCTTGCCTGTCCTACCCACTGGAGATTTATCCTTGTCAGTAATGTTGCTGGCCAACCCTAGTGGACTGACTGCTCTCTGTCTTGGTTGTTGAAATGCCTGTGTTTTATACTGAAATTTATTTCTGTTCAACTGAGACTTACCACTGTTGTAGTCACTCCTTCTATTATAACCTCTTCCACCTCAAAATGAAGAGTAACTTTTCCAAAACGTCCTTCCTATCCAGTCTCTTTCATTGCAATGTGGGCATTACTTGCTTCTTGTCCTTACACTCTATCAAAACTTTTGCCAGCACTTTGGCCCCAAATAGTAGTTCTCCTTCAAATGGCATACATGCCAAATTATTTCTCAATTTTTGATCTGCCTCCCAGCGACATAGCCAATGTGATCTATGTGCTACTATGGTGGCTGTTAGATTCCTTGCTGCAAATGCCACTGAATCATGGCTTGCATCAGCAATATATTTTAACACTCTCTGAATTCTACTCACAGTCTTGTTTAAGGAATGCTTACTCCTATCCTGGGAGTCTAGACTATCTTATACCCACAGTACAGCTGTCCTAGCAAACACTGATGTTATGGTGGAACTCTCAGTTACCGAGGCTGAAGCCTTGTGCACCTTCTTTAGTGCTGCCTCAGTTGTAAGTTTACTCACAAGATCATAGAGCTGGAAGAGACCACAATGGCTATCGAGTCCAACCCCCTTGCCATGCAGGAACAAACACTCAAAGCACCCCCAGTAAATGGGCATGACATAGTTCAGCCTCACAATCATTACCATCCACTAACAGTAGCAAAATGCAGTGTTGAAACAGGAATAAGTCTTGGTAGAAAAGACTGTTCTTTCACAAAAGTTTATTATTTAAACTCGAGAAATGCAAGGGAAGAGGACAGATGCCCAAAACAACTTGGAGAGATTCAAAGAGCCATGGGGTGCAGAAGTCAGAACACTCTCCACATCATACTTCATCACCTTCTTTAGACAGCTGAGCTTCATCTGTGAGCAGACAGTTCGGAGAGCTGCAAACCATTCTGCCCTTGGTGAGGCTAGTGCCAAATTTTCCTCTTGTGTTGTGCTTCTGCCCGGAGGAGTTCATGGGCAGGGCCAATTTGCTGGTGGTGGCTGCAAAGGTGGCACACGTGGCCAAGCCCTTCTGAGTTGAATCTGTTGGCTTCAGGCTTGGTGGAGGACCTACAGATCTGACTGGACATGGTGTGGCAGACCTGCGTGGGGCTTTCCAGGGCAAGGAGAGGTGACCTTTGTAAACATTCCAGGAGAACAAGGAAAGAAAAAGAAGGCAAAGGCAGATCCCAAAAGGGACAAAGCCAACAAGAGTCCATGGAATCTCCGAGGTTGCTCTTGTCTTGCTGGGTCTGCCACCGCAGGAGGCACCGTGGAGTTCCTCTGTAGAATAGCTGGATCAGCAAACCTCTTGTCTGACAAGTCACACTTGCGGGAGACAAGACCGCTCTCTTGTTCGAGATAAAGGAGGTAGAGAGCCACAGTAATGTAGAATTCTCTCCTGTTCGCCTTTTCGACAGACCGGCATTCGTAGAACCCGGTGTCAGCAACGGTCATATTAAAGACAACCAGCCCACCAGCGTGGAAGAGATACTTGGCTTCTTCCACCCGGAGGCGGCTCCCGTTAAATGTCCAGATGGAGCTTGCAAGGTTGGACAGAGGGGCACAGCTGAGATGTGGGCTGCTGCCAAGGGCGACGGGGTACTTTCTGATCTTCTTTGCTGAAAAGCAAAGAGGTCAGAGTGGTTAACCTCCTGCTACATTTAATTCCCCTCTGATGCTGATTTATACTCTGATTTAACTGATATAAAAGACTGATGCTTATACTCTCTCCATCAAGAGTCAGCAACTGGGCTGGGGACAAGTGGCCAATTTCACACACACACCCCGAGCAGGCTGCAGTATTCTGAAATTAGCTGAAAACTCAAGCCAGAAGACTAGTTACAGAGCTTCCAGAGTCCTACCAAGATTTCTGAAGATCACTCAACCACTCGATTGTCCAGCCCTTAGGCAGGTTTTGAGGCTTTATGAGATTTATGCTTTCCCAGTTGTACAGAGTCTTGAGGACTAGGAACATAGCTTTAAAAAGAGAGAGCGGCAAGATTCTTGCAGCGCACTCAGCAGAACTGCGGTGCACTGCCATGGATTAGAAGACTCCACTCATCCTATTCTAGGCCATTTTAACCATCAATGAAATTAATCTGTGAGGATGGAGACTGCCTTGCTGTTTAAGCAGGATGAAGTGGCTGAGTCAGGCAACAGAATTGGGATGTTATGAAAGAGAAGCAAATTTTGTTATTAGATTTGTTGCTGTTGCAGGTTTACGGCTGGGGAAAGGAAAGGTGTTGGCAGGAGTTCATGCCCCATGTGACAAAATAGCCAACTGACCAGCTTTGAGGCACTATCTGCTTTCAGTTTGTGGGGAATGGGGATGGGAATCCATCTGCTGCTCTGCCTCAGGCAGCAAAATGTCCCATACTTTACTTCTGCATCAGGAAAAAAAAGCCAGACAGATTTGCAGCCTTATGCTGTGATGATCAGAAACAGCTCTGTTCATCCAGTGGAGGGTGAGACACAGGGCAGAGCGTGTTCTTAGTGGTGATACACCATGCCTTCAAGATTAATAGAATCTTATACTTGGAAGGGACCACAAAGGGCCATCTAGTCCAACCCCTGAAAGTGATTTTTGGGACATAGCTCCTAGCACTGGGGAGCGGGTATTCTATCGCAGCTGGCTGTGCTGCTGAGGGGACTCTCAGAGCCATTGCCCCAAAAGTAAATTTTCCAGGCTCCTGGAAGCCTGTGAAATCCCCATTTCCTTTGTGCACGTAAGCCAAAATGCTATTATTTATGTGTGCACACTTTGAGCTGATATGATTTCATTTGGGCTGGGCTGATAACAGTAGTACGGCTACTCTGTGCAATGTGGCTGCCTTGGTAGTTTATTGGCACTTTACCTTGCTGTCATGCTTGCTAGACACTCTCAGATCCCAGGTGGGATGGAGGGATGAGACAGTTATAAATAAATAACATTCTAACAATGACACTTGTTTGGACTGTGGAGTGCCCACATTTTATCTTGCAGACTACCACTGCTCTTTCTGTGAAAATGATTTCCATTTGAACAGCGACTCCAAAGAAAAAGCATCAGAAATTCCAGCTCCTAAACCCCCCTCCCCACCTCAGTATCTTATGATTTTTGGAAGCGTTGCTTAAAATGTGTTGTACGGTGGCTTGGGACCACTGAAATTTTAATGCACTGCCTACTTTTTAATATTTGCCACCTCGTTCAAGCTAAGCTTAGTGGCAACAACTCTAGAGACTAAAATAACGAGCTACTTTCCCAAACCTGCCTACATTCACTCTCATGCATGTCGGAACTCCCCGGGTTCAAGCCAAGGTTTAAAAAATTATGACAGCAACTCTTTGGATTTAATGGCTCCAGAAGGCCCTAGGCCTTTGAATCATTCAATGGGGCTAGAGATGTTTTACACTTAAAAGAAAACACCCTTCCCCTCAAAAATATTGCGTTTTTAAAAATAGCATTACCCTCAGAGAAACAGGATCATAAACGAGCCCCCTCACACTAAAGCTTTCATGCAGAGTCTCTCGAAGGCTCACAATCACCACGGGCCAGATTCAAAAGAAGATGAAAGCAATTAACCAACGAGGAAACTGCACTCCTGGGTCTATTGGAAAATTACTGCATCAGGTCCTGACCGCTGGTGCTGTGAGAACTGCTTCTAACAACCCACTGACGTTTATGTCTTGAGCACAGAGCATGATCCTTCTGCTGAGGGTTATGAAGTGGCCAGAGGGGGACTGGATGGATGGCAGAGCACCCACTAGTGGAAAGGCAGAAAAATGTGCCAGTTGCCTTTTATGTCAAAGCATAACCACACTCACAGGCTAAGCACGTCACCTCCAACTGTCCCAATCTGGCAGAGACAGTCCCAATTAATCCTCTATCATCCTATGGCTCTTGGGGACATGATAGCCATGTTCAAATATTTGAAAAGCTATCATATGAAAGAAGAAACAGAATTGTTTTCCACTGCTCCAGAAACTAGGACAAGGAGCAATGGCTTCCAGCTGCAGGGAAAGAGATTCCATCTGAACCTCAGGAAAAACTTCCTGACAGTCAGAGCTGTTTGGCAGTGAAATCTGCTGCCTCTGTGGAATGTGGTGGAGTCTCCTTCTTTGGAGGTTTTTAAACAGAGGCTGGATCTGTTGGGAGTGCTTTGATGTGTGTTCCTACATGGCTGAAGGGGGTTGGACTCGATGACTCCTGTGGTCTCTTTCAACTCTATGATTCCATGGTTCTATTTTTAGGGTTTTTTTTTAAATGTCCTAGTATCTCCCCTCCTCTCCCTTTTCTCCTTTATCCTCACCTCACTTTAGTTACTGTAAACTGAATTCAAAGCGCAAAAGTAGTTTGCACTCAACTAACTTAGTGGAGAGAGAAGAGAGGAGGAGGTGGAATATCACCCTTCCCCAGAAGGCTTGGCCAAAAGCAAGCTGCTGCAACCTCTAGCTCATGTCATCTTCCTCACTACTAACTGTTGTCACCTTACCATGCTCTGATTCTGCATGGCTATACCCATCCTGTTTCGCATCTGTGAAATGTCGGAGGGCATGCTAAGCTGTGTGCCTGTGTTGCAGGGACAGGATGGGAAAGAGAGAGACAATAATTTTGCCATTCCCATGGAGAAAGCAAGACCATCTTTGGAGAAGACGGACATTAGTCCTACATACTCACCTGTGACATGACTGTTGCCAGGCAAAGTCAGGTGCTAAGGTGACGCTACTGTACCAAGAAAGGTGGGAGGCCATTGCTGTATGAGTATGTGTGTGCACACATGTAAAGATGAGACAGTTCCATTAACTCCTGGCAAATATTCAGATAGGATTGGGAACTCCTGTGTCAGATCAAGGTCAGAGGATCCCTCACCTTATGCAAGACTGGGTCTTGCTCCTTTAAAACTACAGCTCTAAATCCAGTCTCAGTTTTTTCTGTACCCTGCAATAAACTGAAAATTTCCATCCCTGCTCCACCTGCCTTGATATAAAGGGTAGTTTTTCAGATTTCCTTTTGCCAGCTCTGCGTCTGACAACTCAGCTGCTTCTGCTGGTGGATTCTCTGCTCTTCTCCTCTGAAATCTCACCCTCCCTTGTTGCCTAACTTATCTTGGTGATTGCTTGGTCCTCTTCCACAAAGGATAGAGGTGTCCAGATTCAATCACTTTTACTGCTGGTCTCCCTTTCTCTTTTGGACGTTCTGAAATTCTTTCCCACATGCAAAAGGTTTTGTTTGGCATACTTAGAACTGGGGGCTAAAGACAGGCATGGATTAAAGGGTGGGTGTGTCTGTAGGGGCTGGGTTCCAGGTTTTCAAACTTCGATATGTACCCACCAGCTGGTCCTGACAGTCAGAGTGCTTCAGGATTTCCAGGCCTTCTACCATTTTGGTTGCCATCCTCTGGACACATTCCAGCTTGTCAATATCCTTCTTGAACTGTGGTGCCCAGAACTGGACAAAAGATTCCAGGTGGCGTCTGACCAAAGCAGAATACAGTGTCACTATCACTTCCCTTGACCTGGACACTATATTTTTGTTGATGCAGCCCAGAACTGCATTGGCTTTTTTAGCTGCTGCATCACACTGCAGACTCATGTTTAGCTTGTGGCCTACTAAGACTACTAGATCCTTTTCACATGTACTGTGGTCAAGCCAAGGTGTCACCCATCTTATATCTCCACATTTCATTTTTTCTGTCCAGGTGTAATGGGACTGTCACAAAAAAATGAGGGAGGTTTAGCTATCTGCCTTCATGTCATAATCTGAGCACTCTCCAAGTACAAAGGAGTCTAGATCATCACAGTGCCTTCATGCTATTAGATCCCACAGCAGTGTTGTTCTTGTGCTTCATTCAGCTATGCACGTCTGCATTTGAACCGACACAGCAATGACTTACAGAACACAAAAATGAGAAGATGTTTCCCTACCCACTTTAGGACACCTGGAGGCATCTCCATCTCTGATATTCTGAATCAGATCTCTGAGGGGGGAATTAGAAGGAGGGGAAGCGAGGTTAAAATAAATACTTTATAGAGACATTCAAAAGCATTCAAAGTTGCACAACAGCCTCTCTCACTAAAAGCATCCTCGCTCAGCCTTGAAATCTGCCAGAATGACGATCAAGCCCCAGAGCAAACAGGGACTTCTCCCGTGAAAAGAGGCTGAGAACAATGTGCTTTGGAGGCACAAACTGGAGTGGTGCCGACAGCTAGAAAAGCAGAGATGCTGTGGGGCTCACAGCCTCTTTTTCACACTGGGAAAGGGGCTAGAATTCAGTGTCGGAGCAGATGCCTTGCAAGCACGCAGCCTCAGCTTCAGTCACTAGAAACTGCTGTGCAATGGGGGACCAGGAATAAGAATCTTCACTGCAAATTTCACTGGACATGATGGCAGAGGATTCATTTGGGCCAGAAGGGCTGCACGTGACTTGTGATTCTTCAAGCCCCCAGGAGCAGTAATTTGCCTTTTCAAAAGGCTGCATGCCCCTCCCCCTGCCCTATTTAACATCTAAAACTTTTAACTTTTTTCAAAACCAGAAATGGAATGGTTTGGGGACATTTTTGGCAGTCTGTGCAACCCCGAGAGACAGCCCCAGACTCACTGTAGTTGATCACTCCTGGTTGAGCTGCTGCCACTAATTGGAAGGACAGGTCCCTGCCTTGAGGAGTTACAAGCTAAGCATTATCACAGGGGGACAGAGGAAGCTGCTTTACCCTGAGAGGAACCACAGGAATTTCTCTAACTCAGTAGTGGCTGACCCCACCTTTTTCAGAGGACCAAGACAATGGTATGGTGGGATTTAAGGTCTTTTTTGGGTAAGACTGAATCTCAGCAAACTTTTCATTGGTAAGGACAGACAACTTGGTTTCCATTATTTAAAAGAAGCTGCTGAGAGATTCACAGGGCCATCTAATCCAATCTTTCAAATGGATTTAATTGTACAGAAAGGTTATTACTACTTTGGTCCACACTGTGGATTTTTTCCTTTTCTTTAGCTCCATGTATTTGTTATTGTTGTGTGCCTTCAAATCATTTCTGACTTACGGTGACCCTAAAGTGAGCTTATTATGGGGTTTTCTTGGCAGAATTTGTTCAGAAGGGTCTTTTTTTTACCTCCTTTTGTGCTGAGAGAGTGTGACTTGCCCTCACTTCTGGCACCCACAGAAGACTTTTTCAAAGTAAAAAAAATATGTGTGTGTTTTTGGGGGGCAGGATTGGCTCTCAACATCTATTTAAGGCAAGGTTGGGTAAAGTGGGGCCTGTGGACTGCATGAAGCCTACAGAATCATTTTTATGGTCTCCAGATTCTCCCAGGGGTCTTTTCAAAATTCCCCTCTAGAGGCATGGGGGATACTTCCACATCCTCCACGATGAATTTAAGCTCAGGAGCAGCCTTTTTGAAACAGGAAGTAAACAGGAAGTGATTTCTGCTCACTTCTTGTTGTTAAAAAGACCTCTCCTGGACCTAAAATAGCCCAGAAAGGCCAAAAAAACAGGGAGAAAATGGCCTCTGACTCCTAGAGGGTTTTTAGGGAGCAAAACCTTTTTTGTGTGTGGGTGTGGGTGCAGGGGGAGATGTGGTTCAAAGTCTGCGGGGGAACTAATGCTTTCCACAGCTGTCGACTTGATTTAAAATAAGGAAAGCCCAGCAATCCCCTTTCAACAAAAATTTGCCATATTTTACCCACATCTGTCCCAGATTTCAACTTCCAGTCCCAACATCCTCCCCACCTCTCAAAAGCCTTCCTGAAAGTCTGGCAGTGTTGTGAATAGATTGGTTTAACATCAATATTGGCCACACACCAAGCGACAGTGGCTCTCCAGAGTTTCAGACAGGATTCAGTCCCTACCTGGAGATACCAGAGATTGAAACAAGGACCTTCTTACATAAGTTATGAAAAGAATCATAGAATCATAGAGTTTATCAACTGCAAACTGCACTTCTGACAAAGCAGGCTGCTTTCCACTCAATCGTACGCCACTTGTAAGAGTTAAAAACTATGTGGAGCTTTAAGGCACCAAAGCACTCTTTCCCGGGTTTGTTATTGCTCAGTGTTCTGTTGGAAAGATCAGGCTACTCACAGTGCTCTCCTGTGTTGCTTAGCCAGGACGATGCAGCTGTGAAGAGAGAGGGCCCATGCGCAGTAAGGATCCCGTGCCAAGACACAATCAGAGCAGTGTCTATACCAGCTGCAGACTGCAACAGGGAGCTGCACCAGCTGGGAGGGCAACCCTGCATAGATTAAACCCTGGAAAAGACAAACGTCAAGGGGTTATCTTTCTTGCCTACTCTCCCAGGGAGAATTAAATGGCATAAACAGACAAATGCAAATAGTAGTTAAAATATTCAAAATAGTAATCCTCAGCAAATAGTCGTTCAAATAGTCAAAATAGTAGCCCTCAAGTGTAAAGATACATCACTGAATACCAAAGTCTGGATTGTCCATGCCATTGTTTCTATGATTCGACTGTATTTCCAATTTCCATGTATAGCTGGGAAAGTTGGACAGTGAAGAAAGCTGATAAGAGAATCAGTTCATTCAAAAGGTGGTGCTGGAGGAGAGTTCTACAGATACCTGGACTGCCAAAAGACAAATGGCTGGGTCCTGGAGCAAATCAGGCTTGAACTCTCCATAGAAGCCAAGACAACTAAGCCAAAACTATTCTATTTTGGACATATCATAAGACAGACTTGTTAGAAAACAAAATGATGCTTGGTAAGGCAGAGGGCAGTAGGAAAAGAGGAAGGCAATAGTGTAGATATTGACTCCATGAAGGAAGCCATGGCTGAGTTTCCAAGACCAGAATAGGTTTATTAATAACAAGCTGACCTGGGGTCTCTCATTCATAGGATCACTGAAAGTCAAAGCCGACTTGAAGGCAGTTAACAACAAAGTCAAAATAGAAGAGCCAGTCTGTGGTGTGAGTGTTGGACAAGGACTCTGGGAGACCAGGGTTCGAATCCCTGTTCAGCCATGGAAAACAACTGCGTGGTCTTGGATAAAGTCACCCTCTCTCAGCCTTAGATGAAGGTAATGGTAAACATCCTTCGAACTAATATCACCAGGAAAACCCTAGGAGAGGACCACCGTAAGCCAAGAGTTGACTTGGAGGTATATAACACATGCAGATGGTCAGAATAGGAAATGGAAGGAGGAAAAGGGAGGGTGATATTGCACCAGGACAGATGTTGTACCTTTCGGGGAGCCAGCTTCAGTGTCTGCACAGGCTCTGGCGAAGGAAACAGCTGTATCTCTTCCATGATGAGCATTTCCCCTTGGCAATTGAGCGCTTTATGCAAATAACCCTTATCTGCATGAAATGAAACACACATTTAATCCCCAATTAAAGGAACAGGGTGTGAGAGGTAGCGGGGTACAATGAGAATGAGACACTGCTGACAGCAATTATAATTTCAAATGACCCGAGTGCAAAGGAAACACTTGGTTAATCCTTCTGCTTTTATAAATTTGGGGGACTGGGCAAGGTGTGTGTGTGTGTGTGTGTGTGTGTGATGTGGTAGTGGAACTCCCAAAACACTTCCTTTAGGCCATGGCTTGGCAAATTTTAATTATAAATTTTAAAATGTTGAAAAAGAAAAGGAAAAAAACAATACTGTGAGATGTATGTACTAACTCTGACTTTACACTTAAAAACTGAAACAATCACCATCTTTGGTGAATGTCTCATTAAATACAGTAACTCATTAAATACAGTAACAGTTTTCTCTATACTGGGGTGATCTAGATCCCCTCATGCCTTGGAACTTAAAAGAGTTAGTTCCACAGTACAACTGATTTAACGGATCAAGGGTGCAACCTTCAAACTGCAACCTTCAGACAGAAAAATACAAAACTCTAAACTGTTACAGGAGGCCAAAACTCTGAAGACTAAACAGCTCCCTCATTGTAGGAAAATCTATAGAGCACGAAGCAACACACTTTAAAAAAATATTCCTTAAATATCTCATATGTTCTAAAATTGGCAAGTACATCTCAAGTTGGAAATGCCCTATATATTCTGTCTCCTGTGATACAACTTGATGCCGTGTGAGGTTATTCACCTTTTATGCTATGTAGAGATTACTATGTCAGACCAGGGCCAGAGAGATCAGACTTAGTCCTAAGGCTCACAGTAGGCCAGGCAGAATCTTTTAACTTAACCTATTTCATACATATGAAGATAAAACATGGGGCGTGGAGGGAAAGGGAGTACCAATTTTTTTCCACCTTGAGCTCTTTGGAGGAGAGGCAGAAGCATATAGGTTGAGGCAAAAGTCACTTGGCAGATATATTTATTGATACAAATAATACAGATATGTAATTTAATAATAATAACTAAGTAAATAAATAAATAAATAAAAGAGTTAAACTAGTAGCAACTTGAGAGCAAGTTATCCAGGACATGACAGAAGCCTACATGGGGATGTAGGGGGACGCTAGCTAGTTCTGGCAAGCTCTGCTTAGAAGTGGCTATCCAAAAAAGATATCTCCTATCACCTGTCATTTTATTTTTATTTTATTTTTATTTTATTGAACTTGGAGTTGCCAAGGATTGATCCTGGGTCTTTCCAATGCCATTTTTGTCCTGTGCCTCTCAGTTAAGTTCCCTCTCTACAAAAAGAAATAACCAACAACTCAACCCCTTCATACATAAATGAAACCTGCACAGAAGCTATTTTACCTGTTCCTAAAAAAAAGACATCATACATGGCATTGTCCAAAGCCCTGGTTCGATCCACCACAAGTCGTGTGTATTTTGCATCTCTGGTCAGCAATACCGGCCGACGGTTGACTGGGCTCACAGCACCATCCACGAGAGGGTGGTCTCTGGCAAACTGGAGGACTTTGTCTGGCAAGTCAAGAGTCGAGTTGTATCCCTGGTGCTGGGCAGAAATGTCGATGCACTAGTTGTTTGGGGGGGAAAGCACAGGCAGCAGGGTCACATTTTTTCTTTAATTCAATGGTTGGCTATTTATTTGCCTTTTTTAATAACCTATCTTTCCTCCAATGAGTTCAAGGCAGCATGCACATCTCTTCTACTCACTTGACCTTTACAACATCCCTGTGAGGCAGGTCGGACTGTAAGCATATACCACTTTGGGCAGGCAGGGACCCCATAATACCCACATCCGATCCTGTCTGTAGCTTTCAGCTATGTGGTTAAAGAGCAACCAGGGTTTACTACCTTCTTCTTCCCTGGATTTTGTGGCTGTAGAGAATTCCCATGGATCTAACCCCATGGAAGTGGAATGTAATACAGCTAGCTGTCTCTCCGTGTAGTTAGAAGCACGAATGGTAAACTTTTGAGTGGCTCCTAGTTACCTGAATTCCACAAAAATTTTGGATGTTCTCTGCATTTCAAAAGGTGCTTCAAACCCATCTGTTTATACCTCATGCCCCTGGCCAAGTAAAAAAAGAAAACAGCTGCACTTTTCTAGGCATTACCATCTGCTCAAACATTTATTTAGCCATCCAAAGTCCAGAATATTCAAGGAGCCATTCTTCTCAAGGTTGGCTAATACTGCAAGCTGTTTTTCTTTACCAAGACACTGAGACAGTAAGGCCAGGACTCACAGGGCGACAGCACTGGTACCTTCCAAGGAGCAGGGACAATGACAACCACCCACCTCAGACTTCTCCCTTCTTCTGAACTTGGCTTCAATCCCCACTGCAGCAAGACTGGAATAAAATGTATTTTCCCAACAGTAATATATGCCTGTGAGCTCCCCCTCTTCCAGTGCAAAGTACAGTCGGTCTTCTACCTTTGCAGGTTTGACTTTATGGATTTGATTATTTGCAAGGTTCTCCACCTCTGCCCCCCACCTCAGGCACTTCTTTCCCAGGGGAACCTTCCTGCTCAGCAGTTCCAATCAGGTCACACAGCTGTTTAAAAACCTGCCTCTGGTGCTCCTGTTCTTTCTTCAGCCACTGCCTGCCCAGCTAAGGATAGCTCGCAGTCTGATCTCTCAGCCCCACAAACCCTCTCCTGATGCCCCACCCCACCCCCAAGGAAGGAGATGGGAAAGAGAGAGGTAGTATAGGGCTGCCACACCGACACACCTCCTTCCCTTTCCATTCTCTAACCTAGGTCACACCCTAGGTGCCCACTCTCCCCACCATGGGTCAGTCCCCTTCCCACGAACACACACCCGTTTTGATATTTGCAATCTTTTTGTCACTTTTGCTAGGATCCTGCACCCTGAACCCTAGCAAATGTGGAAGGCTGACCTACTCTGGGTGGAGATAAAGACAGCTAGACCTGGTTGGTTAACACTTTGGATTAACCCAGCTGCCTCTATTTTAGGCCTCTGATCAGTGGGTGGCAATGGCTGTGGGGACTGTTATGACGGGCATCTCCATTCCAAAATGTGTCCACCTACCAGGTCAGACTAGCTGTTCTTTCAGAGCAGTATTACCTTCTCTGACTGCCAGTGACTCTCTGGCTCTCTCTTGCAGAGAAAAGTTTTTCCCACAGTCTGCTCTTGAACTTTTTTCAACTGGAGGTGTAAAGGGAGAACCAAGTCCTCAGCAAAAATGCCCCGCCACTAAGCTATGGAAAGAAGAGATTTCTGCTGCATGCACAAGTGTGTGTGCGCATGTGCGCACACACCGAAAAGACACACCAGCTCAACAGAGAGGGGGGAAGGGGGAGAAACTTACAGCACCAGGTCGAGGTGTGGGGACTTCTCCCCAGTGTACCACCCACTTCACATGGGAATTCTCCATTGCGACGGGGCCCTTGAAGCTGCCCTTCAGAAAGAGGTCTTGAACATCTCCTATCCTGAAGGCACAAATGGCCGAAAGGTCCAACTGCCCCCTTAAAGGAGAAAGAAAGATTATTCTATGATAGACCTCTTTTAAACAGGAATCACTAGGAGCTGCAGCCTTTGGCATTAAAAGCAGGCACACAGCTCCGAGCCACATCCATCCCATGCAATGGAGGTTGGCACATTATTTTTTCCCCATGGAGAGAGGCATCTTTGCCTTTCCCCCAAAAATACAGTTTGGGGAATGAATGTCCTTCCACAGGGACAGACAGAAAAGCTCAACCTTGGCCACCACAAAAGCAGCATTACGCACATTATGCCTTGACTGTTCCTTTGGTGTTAATTATTTTCTCTTCAAGACACCCACTTTTTTCATCACCCTTTAATGACAGAGCTTCCTCTCATTAGAAAAGCTGAAAACTGAAAGGAGGAAGGAGCCAGCAGAAAGTAGTCACAAGGGAGACTTCCGCCTGAACTCAAACCACTCTCAAAATGTAGCTGCAGCTGACCTAAAGACGTATTTATTATTTACAATACTTGTAAACATGGATTACAAATTCCACAGGACCAGCCTAAGATATATTTTTGTAGCCTGAAGTGGAGGACAAGGTGGTGTCCCCCTTCTCCCTTCCACATTCAGAAGCTTGACTGGGCTGCTGATAGAATACAGGCAATGGAAGAACACAAGCATCAAACCATGTCTGTGGGCAGCTGGATCACAGTCCAGGGGCATGGGAGAAGCCCCAAGGCACACACACACTTTTCTGTTCTCAAAGAGAAAGGAACTTGGAAGGAACAGCCAAGGGACTGCTGTGCTGCCATCCAGTATCTGTGTCATGTCCAGGATAACTCCAGTCCCAGAGATTCAGCTTTGAAGTTTGCAAAAGTTTTATTCAGGAACTTCAGATTAACAGCAGCACATTCTGGCCATTGTCAAGACTAAAAGCCCTATTAGATTAATAAGATGTAATGTTACAAATTTATGCATGCAAAGCCCCTATTTGGCAGCTAATAAAAACATCTCCCTTCCCTGTCCACCAGCATCTTCAAATCATAGAATCATGGAATTGGAAGATACCACAATGGCGATCAAGTCCAACCTTCTGTCTTGACCTTGTATCTAACTTTGTTCTCCTTTTTGTCGAGGGTCACTAGACACCCCCTTGTTCCCAAAACACTGTTTTTTTCATTCATTTTCCATCATCCCCTTTCATCCCCTTTGTTCTAAGTATTACATGGCATCAAAGAGCAAAGCACTATATGGCAAATGACATGATATGAGAATGCATGACAAATTACATGGCATTATATGATATCAAACATCAAAACATTGCATGTTATTAGGATGGCATGGCAGGAAAAGTGAAGCCAACGCGACAATCTGTCACTTAAAACAGCTGCCTCACTCCACCTAATGGCAGGGCTGGCCCCATGCGCCACTGCTTTTTGGTAATCAGCTGTTACTAGAATTAAAAATTAAAAATGGAGATTTTACATGGCATATTATCCATGCTGTAATATCTCTTCACTCTTTGGATAAGGGTGAGGACCATGCTCTTTCACTGTCCGTATTCAATCATCAGTGCAGTCAAGTTTCCAAATGTGGAAGAAGGATGTGCCCACCATCGTGTCCTTTAGCTCTGGCAGCAAAAGGTCTCAGAGTGCCCATAAAGCATTAACCCAAGTTTACCGATCTGGAACACATCCAGAGAAGGACAGTCAAGATGACGAAAGCTCTAGAAACTGACACAGATGAGGAATGATTGAGGGAGTTGGGTATGTTTAGCTTGGAGAAGACGGAGAGGTAGCCTGGCAGCCATCTTTAAATATCTGAAGGGACGTTATGAAAGCGAAGGAGTAAGGTTGCTTTCTGCTGCTCAGACACTAGAACATGAACCAGTGGATTCAAATGACAAGAAAAGAGATTCCACATAACATGAGGAAGAATGTGTTGACTATAAGAGCTGTCTGACAGTGCCTTGTCAGGAGAATGTGGATTCTCCTTCTTCGGAGCTCTTTAAACAGAGGTTGGATGGGGATCTTTCAGGAGCGCTTTAGCTGTGGATTCCTGCATGAGATCAACTCTTATAATTCTACCTATCTACAAGCCTTGTAAATGTGTCCCCTGGGGGCTGTAGTTCAAAACCCCTCACCATGGCACACCATGCACCAGCTGCTGTTGCAGAACTGACTTTGCTGGCAGCCTCGTATAAAGTGGAGTACAATAGTCTAGAAATCTCAAGGTCACCAAGGCCTGGGTGGCAGCAATTCAGTCCTAGTTTTTAAAGTGCTATTCATCTATTTGGAAGCCTTAAATGCTGCTCCATATATGTTTACACAAACCATTAAGCGGTTGACACAATGTAGGATGAAGCCATAATTGAAATACTTAACCCAAAGCAACTGCATTTTTCGGATTGTAAGACAGAGGGCCAGGGCCTATCTTGCATAATTTTTATTGACACGTAAGCCATTCCCTGAGAACTTTAAAGTAGGGTAGAAGGTCTATAAATAAATAATAAACAATTTACATCAAAACATGAAAATGCAACCAGTAGCCTCAATGTTGCCCAGTAACCAGATATTACTCTTGTGTTATATAAGGCAGTGCGGACAACCTAGTTTCTCTGGTTTTAACTCATATATTGCATTTATACCCTGTCATTCCCCAAAAAACACAGCACTCAAGGTAGCTAACTAACATCATCAAAAGCAGATTTTTTTGTAATAAAATACCTGGGCAGTAAACCCATTAAAATCAGGATCATCAGTGGATCAGGTTGAAATGCCACTTTGCTGTCTGCACCCTTTTTCTAAAGGCCAGTGACAACTTACCACAGCACCACAGTCAGTGAGCAACACAGGAAAAAAACATCTCCTCCAACTTTTCACAGATGGAAACTGGGACTTGTGGGCCAGGCAACATTGGAGTGTGGTCAAGAGGGCAGAAATTATGAATGACAAAGAACAGACAGGCAAGGAGAGGGCTGCAGCCATTTGCTTTTGGCGGAGCTACCTGGGAAGGGCAAAGATTCATTCCATTTTTCTCCTCTCTCATTGCTGAATGCAAACCACTTTTATACTTTGAACTCAGTTTGCAGCAGTTGAAGTAAGCTGAGGATAAAGGGAAAAGGTGGGAGGAGGAGAAACAAGCTGGGACATTTTAAACAAGCTGGGACATTTTAAAATCATGTAGGAAAGTGGAAATACAGACAATTAATCAGGACTGTCCCTGCCAAATTGAGACTGTTGGAGTGTATGAGGAAGCTCTCTGCTGTCTGTCCATGAAGAGAAAGGACACTTAAGATGGCCTCCTCTTCTGAAGTTCTGAACACCTGGATGGATTTATAGTAAGAGAAGCAATCTCTTCGATGGCTCGGTGCCAAGCCTTTAGGATTCTACAGCTTAAAACCAGCACCTTGAATTGGTAATCTTGAACATTGCTAATTGTTACAAATTATGGGAGTTGTAGTCCGAAACATCTGGAGGACACCCAATGCTTATCTCCCCCTTGTACTAATGAATAAAAGTAGCACTATCATTCTCAGCACCACCATTTAGCAATAGTTGTAATTTATATTGTGCATTTTTCTCAGTTTGGGACACACAGTAGCTCACAACAGTCAAAACAAACATAGCTAAAAATTCACATCGTACACTTTTAAAATGTAATTAAACCACCAAAAAATGAAAAACCTGTTAAAAAGCCATTAAGCCAGAGCTCTCCAAACTTTTCATGTTGGTGACACACTTTTTAGACATGCATCACTTCGTGCCATAGAAATTCAGTTTTACTAGCAAACCAGAGGTTAAACTAACCCTTTATAAGAGATAGAGACACATACATAAATTGTGATAACAAAATGTATAGAGACACAACATATCTCATGAAAACCTTTCATTTATATTTTTAAAAATATATGATTTATTTATAACATGTAATATGTATTTCCCAGGCTTGGATGGGGGACTCATTCTCAGCCCAGGGAGGTGACACACTTACATCCTTCAGGCAACACATTAACGTGTCACGACACACCATCTGGAAAGCCCTACATTAATCCATTAAAAAGAAAGCAGCAAATAGAAAATCTGGCACATTATGCAAGGCCCATGCCCTCTGACCAATCAGTCCTCGAAGGCCTGTCAAAATGAAAAGGTTTTCCACCTGCTTGTGGAATGGCAGCAAGGAGTATGCCCATCTAGCCTATTTGGGAAGGAATTTGAGAACCTGGGAGCAACCACAGAGAAGACCTTATCTCTCATGTTTCTATCCAATGCACCAATGAGGGTAGCAGGACAGAGAAGAGCACCTCTCCAGGAGATCTCAAAGCGCAAGCAGGTTCAGAATACCATCCATCAAATACCCTGGACCTGTGAGGTGTAGGTCTTTCTAGGTCATCACTTTGAATTGTGTCCAGAAATGGACCATCAATGAGCTAAGCTAATGCAACAAAAGACTTACACTCTCCTTGTAGCCAGCCCCAGTTAACAGCCGGGTTGCCGCTCTTTGGACCAGCTGAACTCTCTTCAAGGGCATGTTACAATTACCCAAACAGGATATAACTTGAAGCATGTGTCACTGCGGCCCAGTCCAAACCTATCTAGGATGGGGTGAAATGGTGCAGAAGCTTAACTGCTAAAATGCACCATTCATTATCATTGAAACCTGAAGTTTTACGGCAGCAGTGCAGCTTTCAGTGTCTGGGGGAGACACAGGGAAATTCAACTCAAATGGGAATGCCACCAAAACAAGGCCCTTGTTCTTTACTTCAAGCTTCAGTTGCACTGCACCAGCTAACAAGCTTTCTTCTGCTAGTTTTTTTCCCCTCTCAGTCTCTCCTTTGTGCTTGCAGTTCTGCAACAAATTTCTTTTTCTGAGGAGTGGGCAGAGGAGGGAGGAAATCTTACCATTGCTGGGTAAAAGTTCCATAGAAGATGGTTTCACGCCAGTCGGTGGTCTTGAACACAAAGATATCCTGAAGGACGTTGAACTGGAAATCCAATTCCGGAACGGCACAGAGAAGGGTGGATTTTAAAAATGAGGTCCACTTTTTTTTCAATGTCCTCTTCCCTCCAAGATCACTCTGCAGGGCGAGAATGAAGAAACTGTTCAGAAAATGTCTCTATAATGTTACCATCGTTTCTGTTTTTAACAAAATTTTAACATGTTATTTGATGGCATATTTTCAGAAAATTGTAAGCAGTTTTGAATACACGTTGTAAAAAAAAGAGACAATTTTTTTTAAAAAAAAACCTCCTAATTATCATGACTGTGCTTTTCCTAAATACTTGAAGCGTATCACTCATGTTATTTCTGTATTCTGAAAAGCAGCACTATAAGGCAGGGTGATAAATAAGCTCCTTTTGAAGCAAAGGGCTGGGGGAATGACTCACTTGCCAACCACCACCAACAGAGAGATGGTAGCTAAGATCCATTTGCTTTCAATTACAGTACTACAACTAGTGTAAATGTAGAATACACACAGAGAACAGCAAAGGTTGGAAATAAGCTACAAGGGTATAAGTCTTATTTCAAAAATAACATAATGAATGGGAACGATGTTATAACAGGACTTTCTAGTTACCTTTTGCTAGCTTAGTTAAAGATCTTTTTAAAAAAGCATATTAAATGGACTTTTTAACATTTTACGCCACTGTCTTATCTTATAAACTTTTAAAAATGAACAGCAAAATAACAAGCAACTTTTAAAACCATTTAAAAATTGGCTGGGTAGAATCTGATGGGCTGCCCTATCTGGAAAATTAACCTCCTGTTCACAACTGGATGGAGGGGAGATAAAAGAGAGGTGATTTTATAGAAACATGGGCCCTTTCCGCACAAGTGAGATATATTGCTGTAGCGTTGTTGCGTTGCGAATACATCTGCACATCAAACTGGTTTGATGTCAATCTGTCGCAGTTGATGTCAGCTCACATCACTGTGAAACCGGTGTAACATAAAAATGGAAAAACTCAGATGCAAACCAACCACAATGGTGCCGCTGCGTTTTTTCCTACACATGGAAGCATTACACCGATTCACACCACAGAAGTGGGCATTAAATTGACCGATCCGTGGTGGCAGAATAGAGGAGGGAGAGGAATAGGAGTTCCAGGAGAATTGACAATGTGGAAGTTACAAATGATTTTCTCCTTTACTTCGACAGAAACTGGAGGATGTGCAAGACAGAAATTGGGGTAAGTTAAGAGTAAAAAACACTGCTCATAAAATGCAGTGAAACGCTCCTCCACTCTCGTGCGGAAACGGCCACAGTCACCAGATCTGACTTCAGCATGTGGACCACCAATAAATTAACTGCAGTTTTAAAACACCTTTTTTTGCCACAGTGATTCACAATTGGAAAGGAGACCTAGGAGTTGTGTCTGGACTTGTTGTAAGCATGCTACGTAGAAAATGGGTAAGAGTGTGGTACTTAATTGTATTAACTTTTCTTTGTTTGAGGGGAGAGGGTATACTGTTATTTGTTTGGACCTGTACTTAAAATTAAAAAGTAGTAACGATATAATAAAATAGAACTTTCTTGAGTAAATGTTAACATTGTCTAACTAGACATCTGTTTACCACAAAGGAATAGGTCCGCCAACCAAACACACACTTTGCAGATCTGAGCAACTCTTGAGACCAGGAGCTTGTCATAGAATTCAAACTCAATCGCTGTTTCAGTGAAGAATACATAAATTCTGTCTGAGTCAGAGCCAATGGAGCTTTCCTGTACAAGATCCATATGAACAAAGGTGGGTTCTGGAACAGATAAGACACAAGTGAGATTGTAGAGAAATATCAATGAGTATCATTTGCTTACTGTCCTATCAGCAGCACAATGATCACTTAAAAATAAATAATAGGACAAAAAGTCCAGATCAACAGTGAAACAAGAGATTAGCATCTGCACAATATCTAGAAGCAGCATTCAAAAAGGAGTGTGTTTGCTGTCTGCCAAAAGGAAGCATGTAGAAAGTGTACCAGAATAGGAATGTATCTTACACATGGAGCAGGTCTCTGCAGGAAAATGGGTGGCTCCTGTCATAATGTATTTGCATATTGCTATTACAATATGCAGGCTAGTCATAGAATCCTAGAGTTGGAAAAGACCCCAGGGGCCATCCAGTCCAACCCCCTGCTACGCAAGAACACACATCAAAGCATTCCCAACAGATGGCCATCCAGCCTCTGCTTAAAAATCTCCAAAGAAGAGGACTCCATCACACTCCATGGAGGCAGCATATTCCACTGCCAGACAGCTCTGACCATCAGGAAGTTCTTCCTGAGGTTCAGGTGGAATTTCCTTTCCTGTAGCTTGAACCCACTGCGCCTTGTCCTAGTCTCTGGAGCAGCAGAAAACAAGCCTGCTCCCTCCTCAACATGACATCCCTTCAAACATTTAAACATGGCTATCATGTCCCCTCTTAACCTTCTCTTCTGCAGACTAAACAACCCCAGCTCCCTCAGCCACTCCTCATAGGACTTCATGGCTTCCAGACCCTTCACCAGGGGCTGCCTGGCCCCTCCCGAAACTGCAAACCCTAGGATTCCACAGAATGTTGCAAGTGGAATAATAGAACTATAACAGACTAGTGCAGAAATGGCCAAAGATAGATAGATAGAAAGACAGACAGTGGAGACCTTCCTCCTCCACAACTCCAAAATGAATGTATTAATAAATGAATGACCAGGCCTCATGAGTCAAAGTTCCACATTTATTTAAAAAAAATATATATATTTATGTCTCCCACCCTGACAGACCAGAATCTGAAAACAAAAAACACCTGGGGGCCCTGAGCCATGAACACATACACTCTAATACAGTTTTTTCTGGGTTGGCAAGTCCCTATTGCAACGTACATGTGCTGGAGAAATTTCATCAAGTTAATGAAAGGGATAGAAATTCTGACTACTTCCTAGGTGTCAGATGGCCATGCACAGCCTCCTTTAAGAGAACCAGCCATTTCCCAATCTATATTTCATAACTCATTTCCCAAGTTGCTGAGCCTCCTAGAAAATGTCAGCCAAAAGAACCAGGTTCTTTGTGCCAGGTTAATGTATATGAAACCCTGCCAGTTTCTCCTTCAACAGAACTGCATGAATGCTAGTTTTAAGAGGTGCAAAAAGGTGACATAAAAGAAAATGGGGACACAAATTCCTTTAGGATGATATTTTAAGGGTTTAGCTTCCTATTTTAAGAAAATTCAAGGTTCTCGGTATAGTAAGCTTGCTTTGGGGGGACAACAGCAAAAATTAGAACAGATTAGTATCAGACAGAAGTCACTACGATGTAGTGATTTCAGCATTGCACTACAATCCTGAAGACCAAGGTTCAATTCACTGCCCAGCCCCGGAAACCCACTGGGTGATCTTGCACGCGTCACACACTCAGCCCCAGAAACCCCACGACAGGTTTGTGTTAGGGCAGAGATGTATTTAAGACTTTTACTCCAAGTCTCAAGTCTCTACCTTCAAGTTTCAACCTTCAAGTCTCAAGTCAAGTCTCAAGTTCTTGAAGGTACTTTCAAGTCAAGTTGCAAGTCAAGTCTGGAAGCCAATGGGCTTGAGGCAGGCTTGGGATCTGCTTAGTAGCTTTATACCCCAACCAAAATTCCAGAATTATTGGACAGAGTGAAATAAATTCAGTTTTAACAATTTAAGCAGAGTTGGCTCTCCACATCTGCAATTTTGCCATCTGCAGCTTCAGAAGTGGGGAATAGGATACTATCTTACTCCCCATTACCGAAGATTCAAAAGCTTTAGAAGGAAGGATCCATCCTCCTCAAGCCCATTGCCTAACACATTTGCTGTTCCCCACTGAGAAATGCACCTGGCACTCTAGGAGCGAGTCTTCCCTTCTGCTCTTAGAAAAAGGCTTAGAAGGCTCCTCCAATATGCAGCAGGGACAGGCTACTAAGCAGACCTCAAGCCCGCCTCAAGCCCGCCTCAAGCCCATTGCCTAACCTGTTTGCTGTTCCTCTCTGAGAAATGCACCCACACTTCGGGCTTGTGAGAGATTGTCCTGACTAGTAAGCAAAAAGAGATGGAAGCGTTGTTCAAAGTTGTAAGATTTCTAGATGAATGTGTTATGTTAATTGAACCAAGTCTCGAGTCGAGTCAGAGCATCATTTATGGCCGAGTCAAGTCCGAGTCAAGTCACTGACATGACTTAAGTCTGACATGAGTCTGAGTCTATCGACACAAGTCTATATCACTGCCTTAGGGAAGCCATAAGTTGCAAATGACTTGAACAAAAATACTCAGCAGTACATGGAAACTTAGATCAATTCTTTGTAAGAAAGAAAACTTGTCAATGCTCAGGCTAAATGGGGACGGTTTTTCTCCTCCTTAAGACAAAGGGAACTGTTTGTGGGAGTCAATTAAATTCTCTTGCATCTCCTTTCTGATGTTACGAAGTAGAAAAGAATAAAGCCTCCCTGCTGGCAAGTAAAAATTGTGAAAAACAGGCCTGTCAGTGGATTAAAGGACTTTATTTATGGATTAATTATCTGATTCTGAAGCAATGAATCTACCGAAATGAGCTTACAAATTACAAAACCTCAGTGACGCTGCCCTTTGGGAGGACTCCGCTAAGAAGTTAAAACAACCACAAGATTCTACTTAACGAGAGGAGCAAAAGGTATTTGTAGCATCCTGCAGTTACGGCAATGAAGCCAAGCACACTGATTGGCTGAGCATGTTCAACGGCTTAGGAAACAAGGCAATCTGCTGCAGTCCAGCTTTTCTGATGGAAGGGGACGTTGTTGGTTCTGCTGAGATTAAATGTGCCCAGGACTGGCAAGAGAGTTTGTATGTAAGGTTATGAAAGCTGGACAGCAAAGAAAGCTCGAAAGAGAATGCATTTTTTTGACACGTGGTGCTGGATGTGAGTTCAGGGGATACCACAGACCTGCCAAAAAGATATATAGAGGGATATGACAGAGTATAGGGGGAGTGGTGTCCTGAGTGGTGGAAAGCTGCCAGCAACAGGTTGCTAGGCAACCAGAATGGATGCTCCAGAGGAAAACCCAGCTGCTTTAGTGGGAAGGAAGGGTTGGAGGCCTGAGCAGAAATGTATTTATAGAAGAGACACTGGTTTGGTTGAGAAGAATCAGACTTTCAGGAATCATGGGCGAAGTGTGAAGGTGTTTTCTCAGGAAAAGTCTAGAGAAGGGGCAGAAGAGAAATCAACCCACTGTTAAATCTTGTCAGAGAGAGTGACCTAGATTTGAGAACACAGCCTCCTGAAGGACTCCTGAAGTCCTCTGGAATTTGTTTGTACTTTTATGCAGATGACATCAGAAACGGAGCAGGGAGGCAAGGTAGTGAGCAGATGGAACCATCTCAATGGGTTCCCTCAGACAATCAGAAAAGGAGTTGATTCTCAAATACCTACATGGGGGGGATTGTGCTTGAGTGGGATTTAAGTTATTCCAGCACATTCTTGCAGTCCAATAGAAATGGACTGTATTCATATCCAGTCCCTCCCTACAAACATTTTGCAAAGATCTGTTCTTCTGCCATTCATTTTTAAATGTTTCAACAGCAAGCAACCACACGCCACAAATTTCTCTCACTCAAAACTGGAACAGCAATTTCCTTTCCCCAGCTGTTTTTACCTAAGCACTGGGATCGTATCTTCAAAACTCTGCCTTGTGCTCCATTTAACATCCCTGCCTCCCCTCATTCAGTTAAATCCACAAATTTAAAATAGGGATCTTCCTGTTCAGTGAAAATCTGCTTGCCTATTAAGAAAGTTTTACATGTATTATTTGGCTCCAACATTCCTCTTATACCACTGTGTCAATTTCTCATCAAACAGCTCAGCAGTAGTGCATGTTTGCTAAAGCTGGGAAATTTAATTGCATGTTTCTGGGTTGGGGATGTGACAAGGTGAGATGCCAGCAGCCACAATCACAGGAAAAGACTGCCTGGAGAAGGAAACGCTGCACCTCTGGCTTCCTTAATTGGTGGTGTTTGCCTGGAAGAAGGTTTAAGATTATCCATAAAACTGCCTTACCATTAAGCCAAGATGCTTTAAATTCTGTCCGTAAAGGATTTCTCAAGCTCCGCAGTATAATCGGCTCCGTGCCCAAGAAATTATTTGAAGTGGCTGAATAAAGTGCACCATCTGGGGTGGGGAAGGACAAAGAGATATTTTTTTTAAGTCCTCGCCACAAGTTACAGAAGCATGCAAGCACATTGTGGGTGCACGACAGGCTCAAGGCTATAGCTAGAAGAACCAGCAGGAAGGTAGATGACACATATACAACATATAATTTTTAAAAAAAACATTTTCATTGAGAATATCTTAGAACAAAACAACAGGAACATTAGTTTGTGAGCAAATAAATAAATGGTTGACACAAAAATATGACAAAAAAATGACATCAACTTAACTAGAAAATGAGATGGTTTTTTTAAACTTTTGTTAAGCAAATAACATGACTCCACAATAAGCTTTTTATCTCCAATATTCCCCTTAATAAAAGTGTGCTGCCTGCATCCCCAAAAATATCACATATTTTTAGTGTACATGATTTTCTGATAAGAATTGCTGTTCCCCTTGCCTGTTCTGCTAAGCTGTGGTGTTGCAACACTGCATGTTTTTTAACTTTGCCATGCTGGTGTGTTTTCCTGTAATAAAATTATTATATAATTGTATATTATATAACTCTATTATATAAAGGCTAGAGCTTTTAAGACCCTCTTTCATTTTTTCCAAGATCCTAACCCGCTGCCATTGACAGAAAACAATTTTAATTTATCCAGGATTTTAACTTGTAATTAGAGCGGTACAGGTATCAATTTGCTGTGTGTCATTGTGGAACTGACATAACACACCAAAAAGAACATAAAAGAAGGCAAATATTCCCTTTTCCTATCTCCCCACTGCTCCAATTCCAGTGGTGGGATAGAAATAACCACCCCCTGCTGCAGGCTTTAAATTCCCCTATTCTGCAGGAGTCTCGCTGTCAAGTTGGCTGAGCTATCCCTGTCATGTTTTTAGATAGATGGCTTTGTTTTAGTGCTTGCATGCTTTTTTATGTAGGTGGGATGGCTGGGTGAGCTGGGAACATACAGAAATGCCATTGTAATAACTTGTGATAAAAGTAAACAGGCATGGCTACAAGGTTGGACTATTGGCAACCTGAGTGGGAAAATGGGATGGGGACAGAACGCCTGAGAAATAAGTTGTCTGGGTAAATTATGAGCTGTTACTACATGCTAGTTTTGAAATGTAATGGTTTATATAGCACTGTAAATCTAATTGACCTTCTTGGCAACGCCAAGGTGTGCTGTTGTTTCTTTGATGTTCCCGAATAAAGGTTTTGAAACCTTTAAGCTCAATCTTTGAACCTGGAGCTATCTTGTACATCAGTCATAAAGCAGGCAAGAATACTTAGCAAAAAAGAAAGCACTACTTCCTTTGAAAGGTACAAAAAGTACATCCATCTCCTTCCCTCTTCCACCCAATTAAGGAAGACAACTATTTAAATTCAGATTCTGAATCTAATGTGAAGGGAAACTGCCTAAACAAATTTAACATCATTAGAACAAATCTCAGCAGAAGAGAGGAAAAAAACCAGCAGTTTCTCTGTCTTTGTGCAACAGGTCCAAAATGGCAGTCATTCTAAAATCTTCCTCCTGCTCTCCACCAAACAAATAATCTACAATTCTCTCTTCATCCTCTTCTTCCATCCAGTTTCCTCAAATCTCTTTCTTTTCTTCCCTGGTCTCAATGTCTTCTGTATTAGCTTTGAAATTTCTTGGAATCGGTGCATCTATTCACAGCCTGTGAAGGAGGTGGGATGGAGAGGAATGCCTCCTCCAAGATTATAAGACTCAGGCAGGCTCATGCAGAGAGATATGGGCTTTCACACTGCTGGTGGCAGCATAAAAAGGCAAAAAATTTTTGGTAACATTCATTTGGAAAAAGCAAAAATCTCGAAGATAAATTTCCCCATACGACCAGAAAGCTACCAGTTGCATATGGTCAAATTGATAGAAGACTATGTTGGGAAACAAAAAAAATCTGTCATATATGATAACTAAAGCAAGACTATTATATGCTAAAGACTGGCAAAAAGAGGGGATACCACCAATTGACAGTTGGCTATTGGAGATTTATGATTTAATGCAAATAAATACATTGTCATTCTATTAAAAGATAAATCCTTGAACAGGTTCAGAAGGGACTGGGAATGTGTGAAAAAGGATTGGAAAGCAGATAGAGACCATCTTCAGTTATTGCATTGAAAGATTAAAGATTAAATCTGTGCACAAACATAGAGACTGGAGTAGAGTGATTTCTGCAGCTCCTACAAGTAGTATGTCATTTAAATATAATGACTATTGCTGAGATTTGGAATGTTGGATATCAGACTGGATAGTCTGATATAAGAATGTTAGAATACATGTAAGAACGTACACTTGTATATGTATATGCATGCTAATAGCACTGCTAAGTATATACTATTACTATTATTATTTTAAAAAAAACAAAAAAAATCTGTAAATCTATGATTCAGTATCTCTTTTTCGGACATCTTGGTTCCTCCTCCTACCAACCACCTCCTGAGACAACCAATGCACTCTGGCAGAAATGCAGATTGGCAAAAAAAGAGACTTTCCCAAGTCTTTCATTCTGGGCTTGAAAAGACACATTAGATCCAAAATACACTCAGACACCTAATTTGAGCAATTAGCACTTGGCAGGCCTGACAAAGTGACAAAGCTATCAGCCTCACTCTGCTTGGCAAGGAGACAACTTACCAACCATTAAGGAAGAGTATCTCATTGTCGGTTCAAATGGACAATTCCCTTTGCTTTCACCCACTTTCGTCTGCAGCCTTAATTTGGTATCCTGGATGACCTGTTTTTAAACAACAAAGTAATCCGACATATGAGCATTTCTGTTCAAACAACTCTGTTCTCTCTAACAGCAAAGTATAGCCTCTGGCCAGGCCTGCTTTGACAAAATTCCAGTGGCTGACACATTCTTGCACAGGAAAACAGCATTTCATCGCATGCAGCTCCTTTCTATTTTGTGAACGGATGTTAAGACACTGAGAGCTGAATCTGATCTCAATGTTGCTGTTGAGTTCCAATTCAACTACCAACCAAGCATAGGCTTGGCAGGCCCCCAGCTTTGTTGTGGTTGTGTGCTTTCAAGTTTTTTTGTGACTTATGGTGACACTAAGGCAAAACTATCATGGGGCTTCCTGGAGCTGAGTGTGTCCTCAAGGACACAGGGCAAACCACATAGTACACACACCAGGAATTGAAGTCCTCAAATCCCTTACCTTTCCACTATTTCATTCTTCCCAACTCCCATGCATCTGCTACCTGAATCTCTTGCCTCATCTGCCTAATGGGAAGGCCAGTCCTCCATGAGATGCAGTAGACAGGCAGGAGAAGAGTTGTACCTCAGCGACAGGGCACAGGCTTGGCAGGTCTCCCAGTTTTGTCATTGTTGTGTGCTTTCACATTTTTTGCAACTTATGGTGACCCTAGGGCAAAACTATCATGGGGCTTCCTAGAGTTGAGTGTGATGCTGTCATGTCGTTATTTCTCCAAGCCATGTGATAAAAGGCCACCTGATGAAGCAGCTCGTTTTTTTTTTTTTTTTTTTTTTGGCTAAGAAAACAGTAGCCTACAGAGTCTGGAGGGTTTCAAAAACAGCCTGGGAGGCATATGTGGCCCCACAGTGACACTTTGCTCACCCCTGCCCTACGTAACACATGACGAATATATGTTCCTTAGTCAAGTCACTGCTGCTCTCAGCTCTACTTTCCCAGTCTTTAGAAATGTATAACAATGTCTCTATTGTTACTCTTTTGCTTGCTGATTTTTCGATTATGCATTCTTATTGTTATCTGTTCCCCATGTATGCCGCTGACCTGTTTTGTACTGATGGTTCTTTTGAATGTGGATGGTTTTGATGATGTTTGCTGTACTAACTGAAAGCTGACAGCTGCTTTCGAGTTGTTTTTCTTTTTTGGCAAGATGAGTTAGCAATGTCCTAAATAAACACATAAAACAGAAGCAGTTGGATCTCATGCTTCTACTAGCAAACACTAGCAACTCCTCAGGGAAAAATACTACTTAATGCTTTGAGACTTGTGAACTAAGGAACCATCAAAAAAAATGAAAGATGTGACTCAGACAGTCCTGAGTATTTCTATAAACATGGCATTACGTACATTAAAAACAACAAGAGGGCTGCTGAAAACTCACCAATCCCATTTGGATGACAAAGACAAGCGATGTTTACAAGGCCCTCTGGAAATGGTTGGACTCCAATTTCCATCAGCCTCAACCAACATGGCTAATGAACAAGGATGGGAGTCATTGTCCCACAACATCTGGAACGGGGAAAGTTCAGACAGAAAGGACCACACAAGCAGTCTAGTCCAACTCCCTGGCATGCAAGAATACACAGCTCAAGCACTCCTGAAAGATGTCCATTCAGCCTCTGTGTAAAGACATCCAAAGACTTCATACCACTCTCAAAACGGCTCTTACAGTAAAAAAAGGTCTTAATGTTCAGGTGGAATCTCTTTTTCTTATCGTTTGAACTGATCAATTCATGTTATGATCTCTGCAGCAGCACAAAACAAGCTTCCTGCATCTTCATGGATATTTTGTTACCTCTCAGCCATTTCTTCTCCAGTTCCTGTTACCATGCCGTACACCCCCAATCCGTGATACAGTACGATTGACTATAAACTCTGTTTAATTGCCATGAAATAAATATAAATCTTACACTTATGGACAAAAGCCATGGGGAGGGGAAAGGACTCTGGCTGGAAGTTTCAAATATAGGATAAAGGACCTCAGCATGGCCAGGTCATAAGTTCAATACGATGAGCTGGAGAGCCCAACCTGATGGGGTTTAGATGGTCCTCTGAAGTAACCAAACCTTGGGAACAGCAGCAAACAAAGCTGCTACTAGATGGAGCAACCAAAAGGTGGTCATTCTGTTACCTCTTCCAATGGAAATTGACCTTTGTTCCCTCATCTTTCCAGTCATTAAGAGGCTACTGTGATTTCCTTCAATGCTTTGTCACCTACTGCAAGGACAACCAGACCCTTCCAGACCCCTTTTGTTGGCTCTGCCAGAGAGCAATTAACATGTTTCCCTTCAGGGAAGAAAAAGAGTTTTTAAACCCCATCTTCAAGCCTGATGATTCCTAGCACCTTGGTCACACATAGGCATGTCTCTGTGTCTGTTTGCTTCCTAATTCTCATACCTTGGGCTACCCTCACACTTTCTTGTTTGAGCCATTTCACTTCTATCGCCCACTTCTGGAACAGTATCACCCACCCCACCCCAGAACTCTTGCTATCCAACCTTTCTCTCCTTTGCTTTCGCTAGCCTTGTGTGGTTCATGAGATTGCTTGATTCCTTCCTTGTGTGTGTGTGCACGTGTGCATGTGTGAATTCCCCTAATAAAAACATCATTTTGACTCTGAACTAGTATCCTACAGTTAGTACTGGTTTACACAGATGAAAAGGTCCCATGGTTACCCTCCTCTCACAAGCCTCTTCTGAGCTATAATTCCCCATCTTTCTAAGGAGACCCTCATACTGCTGGAGAACCTCAAGTTTCCCATCTTTTGGGGTAACATTCCTCATTCCTGTTTTAAGGGATCACAGTAGCATATCACTGAGGTGAAAAATAAGGAAGATGCACTATTATAAAGGAAGAAAAATCTGCAGAAGGTATTTTGTGAGCTTACCACATAACGACAAGCTGGATGAAATGCATTTGTACCACAAACATATAAGCCAGTTGCATTTATCTTGTGGAGGATAAGAATGTAGTTCTGGCATTCTGCCTGCCAAAAAAAAGAAAAAGAAATATTGTTGTTTTCATTTGTCGTGTGCCTTCAAATCATTTTTCATCCACTGGGTGACCTTGAGCAAGTCACACTCTCCCAGCATCAGAGGAAGGCAAAGGCAAACACATCCATTCCACTGAACAAATCTAGCTTAGAAAAACTTTAAGTTTGCCTTAGGAGTGTTGTAAGACAGAAACAGCTTGAAGGCATGTAACAATAATATTTTTCTGTATTTCTGCTGACGTTTAAGTGGGTAAGTTTTACATTTGTTATCATTACAGAATGATAATAACATCCCAGATATAAAAGGTATTTACACAGTTGTGTGAATGGGATGGAATATAACAGTATCCAGAAAGATGCAAATCATGACCCTTGCCTGAAATTTTCAAAGAGTCGCGTAATGTGATACAGGCCTTCACATCTTTACAGCGGTCAGTTAGTGCTGATATGTGAAAGATATAAGTCTGCTTACCAAAAGTCATTTTCATTGGTTTCAAAAATCTCTCTGAGAAGATTGCTTTTGTTGTATGCGAACTAGCAAGGACGCTTGTACTGACATACTTAGTGTGCCTTGAAGCCATTGTTCATACTAATGGATTGGAATTTGTGAATATAATTCAACACAGCAATTTCTTTTTCTACTCTTCCTTTCTAATTTCCTTTTCAAGGACTTCAACCTGTAAATCAGTTACTGTGTATCCAGGAAAGCTGAAATGTTCTGCAAATGTTTGGTTTTTGCTGTTTCTAATGTCTAATGCTAACAAACATTAGCTGCGGTGTCACTGCCACTCCACTACCTCTGAGAGATAGTGCCATGGTGGGACTGATACAGCTCTCCCTCTGGAAATTAAAAGGAAACATACACCTGAATCACACCCCTGGATACACAACACACACTGCTCTTGTGCATTTGCCACTCATTTCATCACCCACAGAAGAGCATCTGGCAGCAACATGAGCCACCCCTTGAACTGTGTGATACATCTCTTTCACAAATTAGTGAGACCACATCCTTGTACTTGTCAAAGTAACTAAAACAGTGACATCTACCTCACAAAAAGAGAGGAGTAAGCTATAACAGTACTCCATATAACATAGTCACTGGGAAAAGGAATTCACCACAAGTAATTGTATTACTTGCAACTAACCATTTACTCAAGTTCCAAAATAATTTTGGAAATTCCCAGTTAAGTTTCAAAGGAACTTGATTGAGCAGGTTGAGAAAGAATGCCGGCTCTCAGAATAGATTACCTGATCTATGGGATGCTCTAGGGTAGCGTTTCTCAAACTCTGGTTGTCCAGGTGTCTTGGACTTCAGCTCCCAGAATCACTGGTCATTGGCCAAGGCAGCTGGGACTTCAGGGAACTGAAGTGCAAAACATCTTGTGGACTAGAGTTTGTGAACCACCACTCTCGGGCACCACTCTAGCTGGGACTTCAGGGAATTGAAGTGCAAAACATCTTGTGGACTAGAGTAGGTGAACCACCACTCTATTCTTTACTGGGGATGCCCTATAAACATAATTTTTTACCAGGGACCCCAAGAACTGAAGATTTAAATATTTAAAATCTTCATTTAAATTCAAATCTTGCAAATCAAACCATTCAAATCTTTATTAGCCATTTTAACCTTCTTTTCTCTCTCCTTTGAAAACTGACTTATGGAGACCCTAAAGTGAACCTATTATGAGGGTTTCATGACAAGATTTGTTGCCTTTGCCTTTCTCTGAGGCTGAGAGGATGTGAATGTAACCCAGTGGGTTTCCACGGCCAAGTGGGGATTCAAACTCTGGTCTCCAGAGTCATAGTTTGCAAATGAGGGAGCAGTTTCAATACCCTCATCCACCCCCACTGGTGCACCCCTGTTGCTGCTGTTGATATCCAGTAGCAGGGATTCGCAGACCCCTGAGAGGGCTCTGCAGACGACCAAGGAGTCCCTGGACCTCAGGTTAGGAATCACTGCTCTTGGGTAAGACAGACTCCTAATGATCCTTTCCACTGCTTACACAGGAAGACTTCTTAACAATGAACTACATCCCCTCTTAAACAGTGAGCTACAGCTCCTCTCTTAAACATACGTACAAAGAACTGCCTTATACAGAGACTCTGCTCCAATGAGCCCAGTCTGGTCTATCCTGGCATCTCTCCATGGTTCCAGGCGAAGAGAGGCTATTCTCAGCCCTATGCTTTGTTCAGTTGGAATCTGGTGGCCTACACACATAAAGCATGTGCTACACTGACTTACATTTCAAGATGCCCATCTACAACAAAGAAATAAATGCGACGTTGGGATCCAGAGTTATTGCTTGAACATCCAAAGGCTTGGGCATCACACTGACCTTTTTACTAGTTTGATGCTATTTGAAAAATGCAGGACATTCCTCCCACCCCACCTACTTCCTCACCAAAAAATCCTGGAAATTACTTCAATCAGAGTGATAGGACAGTCCTGTTAGAGGTCCCAAATGCCACTCACAAGAATCTCAGAGCTATCTGAGGGGCAGGGAAGGGCTGACAGGATCAGATTTAGGCTGCTGTGCAGGTCAGGCTGCTGTGCAGGTCACGCCCTGTGCCTCAGCTGATTTAAAAGACCAAGAAATACTAGGACCCTGACATACTTTGCTCTTTCCTCTGCGAAGGCATTCCAGCTGCCTGTCCTCCGAAGCAAACCAGGGCTCCTGAAAATTAAAAGAACCAATTAACAATTTAAAATAATACTGCTTAAAGCCACCAGTGCATTAAATGTACACTACACATCCCCTTCATTTTGGCCAGCTGCTTCTCTTCTCTGTGCCCTGTTCCTCTGTTGTGACAGGTGAACGCAAGATAGGCATTGTGTGGAGAACATGGCTGTTGCTCAAAATTTATGTACCAGTCTTGTTCCAGGGTGGGCGTTAGGAACTACCATATTATTATTAATTACAGTTAGATATCACCTTTCTTCCAGTGAGCTCAAGGTTGTGCGCATGATTTTCTCCCTTCCGCATCCTGTGGGCTTGACTCAGGCCATTTCCACACTAGTCTGTTACAGTGCTATTATTGCATTTTCAACATCCTATGGAATCCTGGGGTTTGCAGTTTAGGGAGGGGCCTTTAGGGAGGGCCAGTTTTTCCACTTCTCTTCCCACCAGTCCTCTCAGCAATTCCTTAGAATGAAGCTAGATTAGGTCAGCACCCTCATTAACTCTCCTATCTTAGAATGGAGTTCCTATAATAAAGTCTTTAGTTCATTTCTCTGAGCCACTGGCGTCTTTGCTCCTTAACCAGGATCACTGCACACATTCTCTATAAAAAATAAGTCTTCACGAGGATCTAGGCCTTCCTTCTTTCACAAAAGTAATCCAAGAGCAGAGCTTGGGATGTTACCCTTTTTTGGACTAGCTATGTTGGTTGGAAGGATCCGTTATGCTCCCAGCGTCTGCCCAAGAGACATATCTGTACATATTTTAACATAGAAATTATGATTATTCTTACTTACTCTGGTGACTTCTTCAGAAACGTTGTTCAAATCCAAACCAAAGATGTAATTTTTGGCTCCAACATACAAAGTATTGCTTTCTTCACTTATCAGGAGGGTAGAAAAATTGGATACTCCTTGTTGCCGAAAAACATTTAGATATTCAGCTTTAAACAAAATAAATGAGAAGGAACAAAGGAAGACTGATTGCATTCAAACTAGGATCTTGCAGAATTATTATCCTGCCTGACTGAATACAGAAAAATTAATTGGTTTTTTTTCTTTCTTTTTTATCTTTTTTAAGCTGACATCCAGTTTTCTATCACTTTCCTTGCTATGGACATTTTTAAAATGGAACTCTCTTATGAATGTTGCAAATAAACTTCAGAATACACAAAGGAAATAATAACCCATAGCTTCCAATACTTTGTAGCCCTCAACTCACCCCTTCTTTTAAAAACAAAAAAGGAAGTGAAAGAAAACACACGTTCTCATGACTGTGAGGAAATAGGAAGAATTGATGATAAATATACTGCTTGTTTTTGTGTCTATGAATATAAAAACTGCTTTACAGTTGAGAGTCAGGTGCACTGTGTCAAGAATACTGAAACTGCCTAGCTAGACGCCTATTACAGCTACATCTCAGTTAACAATGCAGAGGTGTTCCTGGACATTATTCCTTTAACAGAAAAGTTGCTACCAGAGGCAGATATGTAGGGACAGGTTCCAATAGCATGGAAAGAGCAGTTCCACATTTCACTAAACGTTTATACAAATTAACAACCAGGTTAGGTAAACCCAGCATAAGTAAACAAAAACATTTTGAATCTTCCAGAGACAGGGTTTTTTTTTTCCTTCACCAGCCTGCACTTCTGTTATGATTCTTATTTTGGTAGCCAACTAGCAAATCAATGCTTTTTTTGCTAGAGCAGTGGTATTTAACCTAGAGTCTTAACTGTTTTGCCAAGGAGTGGCACCTGCTTCAGCAGCACCCTCTCTTCTTATTTGGCCCCACTCTTCCCTGTTATCCTTTTACAGTGTTGCCCTCCATGCTGCATTAAAGACCCCACTTGGAGATCCTATTATAGTTACTTCTGAAAAAGTTATTTTCATAGAATCATAGAGTGGGAAGAGACCTGTAACTAAAACAGTAATCAACTTTGGCTTCTTGGCAACTCCTTGGTTTTAAAAGTTACTGTGGGCACTACAGTTCATAAAAGATATTGACAAGCTGGAACGTGTCCAGAGGAGGGCTACCAAAATAGTGGAGGGTCTGGAAACCATGAAGCCTTATGAGGAGTGGCTTAGGGAGCTGTGTGTGTTTAGTCTGCAGAAGAGAAGGTTAAGAGGGGACAGGATAGCCACATTTAAAAATTTCAAGGGTTGTCATGTTGAGAAGGGAGCGGGCTTGTTTTCCGCTGCTCCGGAGACTAGGACAAGGAGCAATGGATTCAAGCGGCAGGAAAGGAGATTCCAGCTGAACCTCAGGAAGAACTTCCTGGCGGCCAGAGCTGTCCAGCAGTGGAATCTGCTGCCTGAGAGTGCGATGGAATCTTCTTCTTTGGAGGTTTTTAAGCAGAGGCTGGATGGCCATCTTTTGAGGATGCTTTGATGGGTGTTCCTGCATGGCAAAATGGAGTTGGACTCAATGGCCATCTCTTCTAACTCTATGGTTCTCTGATTCTATGACTTTCTATGCTCTGTGTAGGACCTTTGTAGGAGCTCATTAACGGACATGGTAGCTAGTTCTGAGGGGATTCGCAGTCCAGCATCATCTGGAGACCCAAGTCATCCAGACCCTCTCTGAGATAGCCAAATAGCCCCCCATATATGTGTTATTTATAGCTTAAACAGGATGCTCACGTTGGTATAACACATTTTTTCGTGGTACAGCACTCAGGAGATCTTTTGCATCCAGGCACTGCATCATTCCACAAAGGATAAGAAGGCCAAAGGCAGCAAGAGAGCCCATCATTTAAACTGGAGCATCACAATCTCTCTTCTTGACTCCCTCGTGGAATCTAACAATCTGAAAGACAAGAGAAGCAGTTGTCTCGATACCTTCACAGCACTATTTTAAAGATAAAAAGCATTAAATCAGCGTGGGCAACTTGCAGTCTTTCTGCAGCTCACGAACAACGCTAACTAGCATAGCCAATGGTGAGGGATGATGGGAGTTGCTGTCCAAAAACATTTAGCAGGCAGCATATTGTTTATGCAATGCTGGTTAGCTGAAGAAAATGATCATAAGGTTTGCTGCAGTATCAGAATAAGTAAGTAAATAAATAAAGGCCCTGGGGTCTGAAACTTGACTGTCTGAGACCATCCTAGCAAGATCTTCCACTTTCAGGATGTTTCACCCTACACAAATCCCCATTTTTACTTCTGCTAATTTAGGACTCTCCACTATTCCCTCAGAAAATTCTTCCCTCGTTTTCTATTGTTCTTCCCTAAAAAATCCCTTTCTTCTTCGTTTTATCTTCAAGAAACATATCCTACCTGCTTAGATATCATCCTACTCCTGCTTGCTGGGGCTGATGGGAGCTGAGGTACAACAGCATCTTTGCACTAAAATGGTCTCCCATATCCTTCTCCCATATACGCAACATGTGGCCTGGCAGAAATTAATGCACTGCAGCTCCCATCATCCCTCAACATTGTGTACTTTATAGAGCCAGTGGGAATTGCAATCCCACAACATTTGGAGGGCTACAGAACCTCCATTTTCCAGGTTGACTTCCAAAGGCTCCAGCCAGAAGTTACTTTTTCATGACAGCTCCCAGAATGCCCCATCGCTTCCCTCAAAATCTCCTTGTTCAACCAATCTTCCCCCATTTCCCGTCATAACTGCACATCTCTGACCTCATTTTCCTTTTCCCCACTAATGTCTGTTTTCCTTCCTGTTTTTCTCCGTCCTAATTTCTTCAAGTCTCCCTTAAAAAGGACCTCCTCCGTCCACCTTAAGCTTCCCTCCTCTTTGCCGAAATGGTGGGGAAAGGCAGGTGGGCGGCCCTTATATAGTCCCACGTGACCACCTCCTTTTAGCCACGCCCACTCCCTCTAGAAGGCGGGAACGTGGCTCTGAGGGAAAGGAGGGATAGAAATTTTACCTCAGATTCAAGGCTGGGAAAACTTTCTGAAGAGGACACTGTCTCAGCTTCCTCGAGGCTGCTGCTATTTTAAAAAAACTACAGTTCCCAGAATCCTCCATCCAGAGCAGTTGCTGGTTGATACAGGAAATTAATTCTATGAATAAGTTAGGCTCAGGCAAAGGCCTACATCTTGTCTGGGCTTCCTTGTTCCTAAGTTTGGGCCCCTTGAGAGCACTCTGGCTGTTTCTGCACCAGACTGTTGTAGCGCTATTATTCCACTTACATCCTGTGGAACTCTGGGATTTGTAGTTTCCTCAGGCAAAAGAGCTCCCCAAAACTGCAAATCCCAGGAGGTTGAAAGTGGAATAATAGCAGGATAACAGCGTAGGGCGGAACTAGTTTTCCTCAGGGAAATGTTGGAGGGCATGCTTTTGACATGGACCTTTTGACAGAAAGAGAATTACCTCAAAGTTCTTGACCGTTTTCTCTAGAACAAGGGTGGGAATCCTGCGCCCCTCCCGCTGTGGTTGAACTGCAGATCCCAGCAGCCCCAGTGGTGAGGGATGCTGGTGGTTGGAGTCCAACATTTGGAGAGCCACCCCTGCTTCCTTCTTTACTGGGATTTTTTACTTGTGTTCCAGATTGAGACTTCTGCCATGTTTTTAGACCTTCCTCAGGCCATTTTAGGCCCGGGAAAGGTCTTTTTAAAAAACTAGAGGTAGTGACTGGGAATTAATTCCTGATTATTTCCATTTTTTTTAAAACAAGGCCTCTGAAATGGCCCAGGGAGAACCAAATATGTGGCAAATATACTTTTTTTGGGTGGTGGGGGTGGAACATTTTCTGAGGCTGAGAGTCTGTGACACCCCCAAGATCACCCAATGGGTTTCCATAGCCAAGCAGGGACTCGAATCCGGGTCTCCAGCGTCCGCTGTCCAATGCTCACATTTTTGAGCACCCTTGACCCCATCCCCACCAGTTCAATCCAGTGAAAGATAAATTATCGTCCTTAATTCCAGTGGAAAACTGGTACGGCTCTGGTACAACACAAAAATAATCAGAATAATGGAAATTATGGTTTGTTGTACAGGCGGTAATTTTACCCAAACCAACGTCACGCTTTTATGTGAGTTCCCTCTAAAGCTGACAGCATTGCAGCTGAGTTTGTGCTATTTCTCTCTTTTATATTTTTTTTCTTTTTTTGCCAAACAATATCCAGCTTTATTAAAGGTACTTTTCGTAAAACGATCGCCTTTACCGTTCTACAGGGATGTTTTTATTGTGGACGAATGAGTAAAGCTGGAAACCCTCTTTACTATACCTTTTCCTTTGAAGAATTATCTAACTATATAAAAGTACAGCATAGGTATGCATACAAAACTGACATTAATAAAAATATTCAAAGGCCCAGATATAAAAGTTTTCTTGTTGTTGAGCAGCTTCAAGTCATTTTTGACTTACGGCAAGTTTAAAGCGAACCCGTCACGGGGTTTTCTGCTTCTGATGCTCTCATAAACTCTGGCCTGTCCCATCCCACCAAAAAGTGTGCAAGGTGAATTTTTTTTTTTATTGATAATTTTATCTTTTGCTGAACAAAATCCACAAAAGAGCAACACCTTAATTGGCTGGCCAAAATGCAAGAAGACATCTTGCAAGCTTTGGAAGCTCCACTGGCTTCTTCATCAGGCAAAAGACGCTGAAAATAATACAGGAAAAGGGGAAAAAACGTGACGGTGTTGGAGTCACAGCACGACATTTTGTACCAGGTGTTGTTTTCTATTGCAGGACTGTTGGTTTGGAGTGATCTCAATGCAGGCAGAAGCTGCTCCCCTCTTGACACCCAGAAAGAGGACAGTACAATTTAAATTCCTGTACAAGTTACTCTGCAGGGTAGGAGTCTTGAAGGGAGAGAAGGAGAACAAGAGCCATCATTCATACAGAGACGCACTTGTGCATCTTACAAGTGCATGTTACATTCTCAATGTAATGATCTTAGCAGGAGGGTGGTACCAGTGGCCTTGCAGATATTGAATTGCAGCTCCCATCATCCCTCGCTGTTGGCTGCAGTGGATGGGAGCTGCAGTCCAGTAACATCAGGAGTGCCATATCTTGCCAACTTGCAAAACACACATATCCTGACTGTCCCACTTGAAGAGCAGGGCGGTAAAAACGCATTCCCTTTTTTTTCCCAAAGCCAACGACAATCCTTGTGACCTCTTGTTGTGTGCCTTCAAGTCATTTCCGACTTGAACCCTAAGGCAAAACTATCATGGGGTTTTCTGGGGCTGAGAGTATGTGATGTATCAAAGGTCACCCAATGGGTTTCCATGGGTCAGCGGCGAAATCAAACCCTGGTCTCCAGGGTTGTAACCCAATGTTCAAACCACTGCATCATGCTGGTTTTCCATGACTGTTATTCTGTTTTTAGGACAGCGGTGGGCCTTTCCCCCTTTTCAGTTGCACTGAAAAAAGCTTCCCCCCAGGACTAAGACATGTTGGGGGAGGCCCCTGCTGTTAAAACAGATTCCTGGAAGTCACCCACCTATTGCAGATGGCAGACAAGTTCCACCCAGTAGACATCCGCTCCAAACTTCCAACTCTTTCTCCATCCCATCAGATGTTCGCCATGTGTGGGAAATGGGAGAAAGGAACTTTTTCACAGAGGGATGGATAGTAAGCAAATGAAGAACAGTATGAGGGCCGTGAAGCTTATCTCTGAAGAGAGAACTGCCGGTCTTCCGTGCTTGCAATGGAATCTTCTGCTGGTCATAAACACCCTCCATGTCCTTGCAGCTTCTAGAACCATTGGCAGTAGATCCCGGATGCTCTGTGGCTACCTGTGTATGCCAGAATGTATTGGGGACACCAGAGGCCAGCCCTTCACAACCCAGGGCCCTCCAGGTGCTGGCAGGGGATGATGGGAATTGCAGCATAGTAAATTAAGAAGGGCACTGGGTTTCAGAACACACAGTTACGTGATAGGTATGTTGAGGCTGGTCATATACGTGCACAGTATGTGTCTTCAAGTTGCCAGCTGACTGATGGCAACCCCATGAATTTCACTGGGTTTTCTTAGGCAAGGAAGGTGCTTTTGCCAGTTCAGGTTATTCACTGGCAATATTCCATCCAAATACTAGCTGGGGCTGACCCTGGTTTATTATTGTTTTTGTTGTTATGTGCCTTCAGTCATTTCAGACTTATAGCAATCCTAAGTGACCCTATCACAGGGTTTTCTGGGGTCGAGAGATTGTGATGCTCTCAAGCTCACCCAGAGGGCTTCGATGGCCAAATGGGGAATCAAACCCTGATCTCCAGGGTCACAGTTCAATGCTCAAACCACCACACCACACTGGGAGGTCAAGGTTTAAATTCCTGCACAGTAATGGAAATCCACTGGAGGGACCTTGGACAGTCACACTCTCTCTGCGTTAGAGGAAGACAAAGGCAAAGTTCTTAAGAGAAAGCGTGGTAGAGAGAATGTTCAATGTTGGACTAAGACCAGGGCTGAAATCCCCACTTGGTCATGGAAATTCACTGGTTTCACAGAATCTACTAAGACTCTTAGATCCTTTTTCATACGTACTATGGCCAAGGCAGGTGTTGCCCATCCTATATCAGTACATTCAATTTTTTTCTGCCCAGGTGTAGTCCCTTATACTTCTCTCTATTGAAATTCATTTTGTTAGTTTCGGCCCAGCTCTCCAATCTGTCAAGGTCATTTTGAATTTTGATCCGGTCTTCTGGGGTGTTAGCTATCCCTCCTAGTTTGTTGTCATCTGCAAATCTGATAAGAGTGCCTTCGATTTCCTCATCCAAATCATTGATTTGGGCCCAGAATAGAACCCTGTGGCACCCCACCAGTCACTTCTCTCCAGGAAGAAGAGAAGCCATTGGTGAGGAGCACCTAACAGTAGCATTTTCTAGCCCACATTTTACTAGCTTGGGAAAGCTTCACCAAAGGTTAGATCCCACTCTCTCAGCCTCAGACAAAGGCTGATGAACCTGAAGATGATGACGAACCCTAAGACAGGGCTGCCATAAGCCAGAGTCACCTTGGAGGCATCAGCAGAATGGGGTTGAATCAGTGGCCCGTGGGGTCTCTTTTAACTCCATGATTCTATGAAGAACGTCTGTGAGAGTATATATGGCCAAAATGCATTGGACTTTTTATCAATAAACCATTTATCCACTCTGCTCCCTAAGAAGCAGAGAAGTCTTCCTTTTTTTAATGCTGATTTTATTGGGTATTCCCCAGTTTTAATCATTTCCCACTCTTCGAAACCTTCCAGGAACCCTGGTTTTCCAAGAAAACAGGATTTAGGCCCCCCAGCTAGACCTCCCTCCCAAAACTAGAAATTAACTTCTGGCTATTTTCAGTTTTGACTTTCCATTATTTTGCATATTTTCAGGGCTAATGCTGCCTATAATGAATTTTGGTCGTGGGAAAACAGACTCCTGGAAACAAGCAAATTTACTGACTCTTCAAATAAATGAACAAATGATCACCAAGAATTGAAGTGGGGGGAAAAGTGGTTGGATTCTTTCCCTCTCATTTATGTTTATTGTCAGCTTTTTAAAAAAGAAAGGATTACATGCCATTTAAACATTTTTTTAAAAGCAACTTCAAATCAGTCAACAGACATCTACTGGCTATTCATCAATACTGCTAAAATGGGAGGAGAACCAAACAATTCTGATCAAGAAGCACTAAGAAAAAAAATATGCGACATTCCAAAACGAAAGGGGAGAACACAGGCCCTAGTGACGGAGTGAATAGTGTTCTTGGATGCTTGTAGTCTTCATAACAGAGAGCCTGGAAAACTAGAACAATAGAAAAACCAGTGAATGGACATGGCTACCAAAATGGTACTTTAATTCTTTCTCTGTCTCTTTATTTTTTGGCAAATGCAATCAGATGGCGAAATAACCTGCTAACAGCAGGTTTCAAACACACAGAGGAAAGGCGCTAATCTTGGTGAAAACAGCCACTCAAGATGCAAAGTGAAGTAGGTTGAAGAGGTAACACTGGGAATTTAAAAGTACCAGTGTCACTCTGTAAACTTTATCCCAAACCAGATCTTCAAAAGGAGGCAAGCTAACCATAATCATGGTTATCTGGGAAAGTAGGAGATTAAAGGTTTCTTCTTGGCTGCACCCAAGAACTAGTGTTCATGTTTAAATTGTATTTTCTTTTCATTATACATTCACACAGCTCTGAAGTGAGCTCAGACTGGCAGAGGCCATTCCAAACCCAAAAAATGTTGGGTTCAGAAACTCAGCTGTGCCCCCCATTGTTAAGCCAATGCATTCCCAAAACAGCTTCTTGGCTTCAAACCACAGAGATCATTAGAACTGATTGGGAAAAGCAGGCTCCCTCCCCTACCAACCTCCCCCAAGTGTTGGAGAATACATCTGAATATGCATCTCACTCTGAAGTCAAGACAGAAAATGCTCCTAGCAACAGGAAAAGAAGGAGTTTGGATTGCAGAGAACAACAACAACCAGGTGCGGTTTAAACACATTAGAGGTTTCGTTCTTCAGCTCCCTGACAGGTGGAAGAAGAATCAGCTTTCTGACTCATAAAAAGGTCCTCCCTTTTTAATTTGACCATTTGTCCTCATCACATTTGGACAAACTTATTTTGACCACTTTTAATTGTTGGATGAAGCTCCACCTTTTTCCCCCCGATGCAAATACAAGGTAGTAAAACAGAAAAATGAAACAGGATGATAGCCAAACTGCAAGGCAGTTATCTGCTTTGGAAAAATGAACTCAGCAGGCCAAGAAAAGGGAAATTTCTTGATCTCTTCTGCTCCAGAGGAGCACCAGCCATCTTCACCAGCAATTGTGAATGAGTCAGTCTGCATGAACTGCTTTTAAACTTTTCAGAAAGGCAGATAATCACATTTGAGAGAGCACTTAGCTGCACAAAACTCAAAAGGTACTGTCTTCAAGGTTCATTTAGCTGGAGTTGCCCAGAGCCACAAAGATCGTCCTACAGGAGTAGTTAAGGAACTACACCCTATCACAAAGGTGCAGGATTCTCTACGGAAAAGCTGTCCTGCATGCCAAGGAGAACAGGGGGTTTGAAATCCCCCAAAATCCACACATAATCACCTGGTTATGCAGAAAGAGCATCCCTGGACAAAGGGATCTTCACCCCCCACCATCAAGATGAAGAAACTTCATAGACAAGTATGGAAAAGCCAAAGGATGGCTTTGCTGGTCAATGCATTATTTAAGAATTTCAAATAATACTGGTTTGAGAATATACTTAAGCTCAGCATTTGGAAGAGTTTTTAATTCAAATCAGGACAAGTTCTTAAGTGGTATTTTTCTTAGGATGTCATTTTTATCAATGGAAATCTTTGCATGGATGGCAAAAAAAAGTCAAAAGAACTGGGAAGAAGTAATTCTGATGAGCATCAATTGTTACAGTCAACAAACTGTTATCACAGATTCTTTAGTGATGCCCTGAAGGTCACAAAACAGACGTGTGCATTTCAGACAAGTCTTGCTTCCAAAGTGTGAAGATAGCTTCCTGAAGAACACAAAAGATTTCTTTGCAGAGGTAAAAGGCAACCAAGAATTTTAAACAAATGCAGGAAATCCAGACCAAACTAAGTTGGCTGGCAGTGAGGGAGCTCTAGAGAGACACAGAGAGTCCCTGAAACAAAAGGGGAGACTTAAATATATACATTCACTATATTTCTAAGATAGTTGGTATTTGCTGTTTCCTTCAGAACAAAACATGTGGTGCTCAGTGAATGGCCTGAATCACAGATCACATGGCGTTTTACTGCAGTCCAGGAGGCAAAGTCTTTCCACAACAATGTTTAAAGAATGTGAAGCTGGAGTGTGGTATCTTCAGGAGGACAGGTGAGAATATTTTGCACTGAGATGGTTAATTTCATCCTGCCCAAAGGAGATTACCTTACAAGTCTTTGTCAAGAGACAGCCAGTTTTTGATGGGAAACTGGACTGGCTTTTCTTCATCCAAGGAACAGATTACTTTTCCAGAGGATGCTAGGAATATCAATCTCCATCATTATTCAGAGGATCCAAAGGAGGAGCAGGGGGAGAAGGGTTCCAAAATGGATTTCTCACCAGATGCCCTACCCAGGAGGAGCAGAGACACTGTGCAATAATCATTACTGTTTGGTTCAAAAGTCATTATGGATTTTCAAAACAAACAGAAACAAAGAAAAATGTTAAAAGCCAACATTGTCTCTGGGTGCACAGAACCTAGGCCAAACGGGAGCCTTTATAATAATCCAGCAGGGCACCCCCTTCCTCTCTTTTAAAAAAGAAACTCAAAAGGCAATTGGCTCATGTCACACACTTACCTATTTACTGGCTCTTTTCAGGTAATACATCTGGATCATTCTCTGACGGAAAGTAGCAAAGGTATCTTCCTTCTTCTCCCCAACACCCAAGCCCTCCCCTGCCGAGGTAGAGCCCCTGAAAGAGGCAAAAATAAAAACCAAAAGTTAGCTCTGTTTCTTACCCCCAAAGTCTCAGGCCATATTGCAGGAACACAGGAGAAACACAGCAGCCGAAGTGGGAACCCAGCTTTGGTTGCGTTCCTCCACCCAAAATACTCCTGCCTGTCCCCTCTCCACAAACAGAGGTCTGTTGCAAGTAAAACAAAAAACAAAAAAACCCACAACCCTGTTGAAATTGATAGGTCCAACTTTGTAAGTGGGAAAGTTCCCCAGATTAGTTTGAATGACATCGAAGGGGAAAAAAATTCTGCCCTTCCTTGGAAGAGTTCAGAGGAATATATATGTAGTCATTCCATATTGTCTTCACGAGAACCTTGTCAGGCAGGGTTATGTTGAGAGATGGAAACTGGCCCTCAAAGCGATCCAGTGAGTGGGGCCTGGCACCAGATCTCTCATCTCCACTACGTTGCATTGCATGAACATGAGAACTTGTCCTTACAAAGGAGGAAGGAACTTCTCAAGAGAGGAAGCAACTAAAGGTGCCACAAAATGCCAAGCTCTTCCTGCATTCCATTTCCTTGTGGAGACACAAGACAGGAAGCTGAGTGGTCGTCACAATCTTCTCCCATGAGTACAACCAATTGGGGTTATGCCTTCTTTCACTGTCAGCTGCAGGAATCACTCGAGAGCCCTGCTTTTCCAACTCCAAAGAGTTCTTCACTCTCTTTCTCTTCCTTTAGGCTTTTCCCCAAAGACAGAAGGAAGTATTCGGAGCCATCCTGCCAGACTCTGTGGCAAGGTGCCTTCACCAAACATCAATGCTATTTCTATAAGAGGAGTTAGCAAGTGACCATCTTATGTTTTGCTTTGCCAAGGCGTCTGTTCTGAGAGTACACAGGCACCTGAACATTTATGAGAGCCAAAGTGAAACTGAAAAGATGAATAAATGAACAAAAGTTCAATTTCCATGAAACTGAAAATCAAACCAACAAAATAAAGCTGATTTGGAGTGGAATCAGAAGCGGCTTCTGAAAAAGCTAACAGATGACAATGCAAGTCATGGAGTGAGTTTGTTTTCTGCTGCTCTTGAGACTAGAAGTTGAACCAATGGATTCAAATTACAGCAAAGGAGATTGCATTTAAATGTTAGGAAGAGCTTCTTGACTGTAAGAGCAGTTGGACAGTGGATGATTCTATGACTCCATCTAGAAAGCCAGATCTGCTCCGAGTCTGCAAGACCTGAGCAGAGACCCTGATAGCAAAGACACGTGGAAATCTCTCACTCACAGGGTTGTGATAAGTCAAAGTTGACTTGATGGCAATTAACAATAACTTTTAAGGGGAAAAAATGTCCTGTTGAATTTGGACTATCACCACTCAGGTTTGTACATATGCAAGAATCGCCTCTGGCTGGGTGGCTACTTTACGGAAGAAAAAGAAGTCTGTCAATTTAACCTCCTCCAGTATTCAGATTTTTTAAAAAACTAAACTACTTCTGTTGATCCAATTCAACAGGCACTACCATCTCTAAGATGTGGAGAGAACCATGCTATACCTGGTGCTACTGCAGATTGTAACAGATGGGGACCCCCTCCAAGAAAAAGATGGGGTAACCCTAATTTAGCAGAATAGAGTTGGCTAAACAGAAAGATCAAACCCAAATTATTATTTTTTTAAGGAGTGAAGCACTCTTCAACAGATGAACAGGTTTGTTGCTTTTGCTTTCTCCCACATTTGAATTCTTTTCATTTCAAGCTCTTTTCATTCCAAACTGAAGACATTTACAAATACAGGTAGAATCTTATAAAGCAACAGCAACCTTGACATGAAAGTCTCCTATTGCAAGGCCAATGACAACAGCAAGAAAACTAAGAAATAATACTGGTGCCTCTAACAGCTTCCTTCGCCAGGAATTCCCCAAATCAGCAATGCTGATACCTTCCATCGGATTTGGGTTGTCAGATTCAAAGATTAGGAGGCTGCAGTAGAAACCACAGGATGGAGAGTTTTTGTAATGTGTTAGACACCTGCTGTTTCCCTTCCCAAATACATAGTTTTGATGTATGGAAATATTCTAATTGCTTAATAAAACATGGTCTCTCTCTCCCTCTCTCTCATACATATAGGAAGGGAACATCTGAAGGAGAGCACACATTCTTAAATTAATCAAGAGTTGGAAACCAGCAAACCCCAGGGCCAAGTGTGGGTCACACGAAGATCCCAGAAATGAGAGACAGGTGGGTGGACAAATAGCAGCTCTGGCTGTGAGAACTGATAGCAAGAATGCTACCCTCTGACAAAATCAAGACTATAAATGAGAGCGACTGATGACTCAAGCAAAGCCTGGAAAACAATGAGACAGCATCAAGCTGGGGATGTCTAGCTTGGAGAAGAGAAAACATAGGTGACATGAAAGCCAACCTTAAGTACCTCAAGGACTGCAATGTAGAAGGTGGAACAAAATTGTCTTCTGCTGCTACACGGACTAGAACATGAATCAAGGGATTAAAATTAGAATAAAATGAGATTCCACCTAAACATTAGGAAGGACCTTTACTGTAAGAACAGTTCAACAGTGGAATGCACTGCCTTGGAAGGTAGTGGACTCTAACTTTGGAGGAGGCTGGATGAGCATCTTTTGGGAGTGCTTCAGTCGTGTCTTTCTGCATGGCAGGATGCCAGACTAGATAGTTACTTCCAAGTTCAATATTTGCACCCTTGGTTGCATGTTTTGGTTGCATCCTGTGAGCTCCCACCAACATTGCCATTACCGTGGACTGCTAAAAAGACAAAGAAAATGAGCCTGAATTCTCCCTAGAAGCCAAGGTGACTAAACCGAGGCTCTTGTACTTTGGAGGTATCATGAGAAGATCCAACTCCTTAAGACAATGATGTTTGGTAAGGTGGAAAGCGGTAGGAAAAGAAGAAGACTGCAGTGGATTGATTCATTCAGCGAAGTCTTTAAACGGAGGTCGGGTGGTCATCTGTCAGAAGCCCTGTAGCTGCGGATTCCTGCAGGACTAGGGAACTGGACTAGATGGACCCTGCAGCCCATTCCAATTCTTTGATTTTGATTCTATGACTCTATCAAGGAAGCCAGGAATGTCCTGAATTTGCAAGACCTGAACAGGGCTGCTGATAACAGGGATGACTGGAGGGTCCCTTGTTTATAGGGTCACCACAAGTCAAAGTCAACTTGATGGCAGTTAACAATAAAAATGAGCCCCACTCCCAAACATTAGGGCTCAAAATGTGACTATCGTTCATTATTTTGAGCTGTCAAACTGGGGTGCCACTTCCAGTTCCACAAAAACGGCCGGAGAGATCACCACTGCTGGAGCTGAAAACTGGTCGACGTGGATTAGACACTATTCAGAACATCTACTCACCATCACTGCTCAAAGCAGCCCTAGAGAAGCTTGGGAACACTATTTGGAAACAAGGAGATTACTCCAGTTGGCAGTGGTTGTCCCAAAAGTGCCAGGCAGGGGCCTGTCTTCCCCATCTTTGCTATGGGAAGGGGCAGAAACTGTATCCAGGATGTTGTGCGCTGAAAATGTGCCCTCTACTGCATGCCACAATTTCAACATAAGAAAAAGCTTCATACCAAGACAGACCTTTGGGCGGTTCTGTCAACTCTGCTTTCCTTTCATCTGCTTACTAATATTTTTTGTAACATAAGGGCAGCCCTGGCACAAGCTCTTCTGCTGTTCAAAGCAACAAACAAGACGGCACTCCCTCCCATGCCACGTCCAAAAGCCGACTGAGCTTCCAGTTCAATCTTTCTACAGCGCTAGCAATATGACAAGATCCCGAGCCACACATGAAGGCAACCAGCTCGCTTAGAAAGTACCAGGCAGATAATTTAGGATACACCGTCCTTTTCCAACAACTTGCTCCTACCTCTAGCATCTACTCCACTTAATGGCAGGGCTGGCCCCAGAAGGTGAAAATGGAATCCAGAGTTTGCAGAGCACTTAACTGTGCCTTTTGAACTGTAGAGGCTCCAATGAACACAAAGCAGAGGGCTTGCTCTGGAATACAGACTACCCCAGGTTCAGCATCCAGGCTTGAAGTCTGACTCAGATGGACCATCTACCTGACTACATATAAGGCAGATTCCTATATTCTTACTTAAATTAGTAAGTAAGTTAAATTAAATTAAATTTAAATTACTTAAATTTCAAAAACATGAGGACTGGAATCTTTCTTTGCTTTTTGGCACTAGGACGTAGACATACTGTACAGCCTCACAGTAACCACTAACAGGCTCATCCTCAGTAGTAAATCTGTCCAACCCAGGAGTGGACAATCCATAATCTCTGAGGTACTGCTAGACTACAGCTCCCTGATTACCAAGCATGCCGACTGGGGTGGATGGAAACTGGGATCCAACAAAAGGCGGAGGGAATTGGGAGGCCCAGAGCTGGAATCCTTCTCTACAAGAGCCCCAAAGCTAGTGCCTGGCTCCACATCTTGTGGCAGGAGGTTCCCCAAGCAAGTTTACACATCATGACTTTGAACAAGACATCTCATAAATGTGCACCAACGCTTCTAAAACTGGCCAGAAGGTATAACAACATGGATGATTCCGAGAAAGGGATAAGACAGATCCATAGAGAAAGTTATCTAACGACAGTGAGAGTGATTGCTTGTTCCCTTTAGCATCAAGAGCTGGGAAAAACAAGCGGAAGGATGTGAAATTGTGCTCAGGTCCTGCCAATGGGCATCTTCAGGCATCTGGTTATTAGCTATGCCAGACCAGAAGGGCTCTTGGTCTGCCACAGCAATGCCTCTTCTTGGGAATGTTAGGTAGGAATGGTACCTCCATGTTCAGGAACATTATAGCCCTGAATACCGTTTGCTGATGGGGGAGACATTAAGAGAAGGTTGTGTCCTGCTTATGGGATCCCGCTTGTGGCATTGTGTTAGCCACTGCAGGAATGGATTAAACGTAGGCCTTTGTTCCGATTCAGTATGGCTCTTAGGGAGGTCTATTATGAAAGCAAAACAGAACCTTAATGCACAGAGCAGCTCAATGGAGAATGAGGCAGCTGCAGCCTTCAGTGTCTGCTGGTGGGAGCCCAACAGGTTTATAAGTGTTTTCATTACTTCTTTTTCATAGAATCATAGAGTTCGAAGAGACCACAAGGGCCATCAAGTCCAACCCCATTCTGCCATGCAGGAAGACACCGTCAAAGCATTCTCAACAAATGGCCATCCAACCTCTGTTGGACCTGTAGGGTCCTGCACTTGGGCAGAAAAAATGAAAGTCACAAGTATAGGATGGGTGCCGTGCAGCTGGATAGCAGTACGTGTGAAAAGGTTCTAGGAGTCTTGGTAGATCACAAGCTGAACATGAGCCAGCTATGTGACACGGCAGCCAAGAAAGCCAACGCGATTCTTGATTGCATCAATAGGAGTATGGTGTCTAGATTGAGGGAGGTAATGGTACCACTGTATTCTGCACTGGTTAGGCCTCAATTGGAATACTGTGTCCAGTTCTGGGCACCTCAATTCAAGAAAGATGTCGACAAGCTGGAACGTGTCCAGAGGAGGGCGACCAAAATGGTGAAGGGTCTGGAAGCCATGCCCTATGAAGACCGCCTTAGGGAGCTAGGTATGTTTTGTCTGCAGAAGAGAAGGTTAAGAGGGGACATGATAGCCATGTTTAAATATTTGAAGGGATGTCATGTTGAGGAGGGAGCAGGCTTGTTCTCTACCGCTCCAGAGACTGGGACAAGGAGCAATGGATTCAAGCTGCAGGAAAGGAGATTTCACTCAAACCCAGAAAGAACTTCCTGATGGTCAGAGCTGTCCGGCAGTGGAATATGCTGCCTCCATGGAGTGTGGTGGAGTCTCCTTCTTTTTTAAGCTTTTAAGCAGAGGCTGGATGGCCATCTGCTGGGAATGCTTTGATGAGTGTTCCTGCATGGCAGGGGGTTGGACTTGATGGTCCCTGGGGTCTCTTCCAACTCTATGATTCTATGATGTTTGAAGCTAGTGCTTCATGTCCTAGTCTCCTGGAGCAGCAGAAAACAGGCTTGCTCCATCTTCTACATCATATCCTGTCAAATATTTAAACATAGCTATCATGTTGCCTCTTAATCTTCTTTCCTCAGGCTAAACATACCCAGCCCCCTAAGCTGCTCCACATACGGCCTCTCATGGTCTCCAGGCCTTTGATCATTTTGGTCACCCTCCTTGGACATGTTCTAGGGCAATTCCACAGGAAGCCCACCAGCAGGACCTGAAGGCTCACGCTGTCCAACATTTCTAGTTCTCAGAATTTAGTAATCTGAAATAAGACTGCTCAAGATACTGTGATTCTACTTTGCTATCATAACAGACCCTCTAAAGAAGAGTCCTTCGCAAGAGAAATATCAGATCTGAGAAGCCTTGGGTTCAATCTGGTATAACACCTTATGTTCAGGTGGAGAAAAAATGGTTACAGTTACAAAATGGCTAGGCTAAAAATGGTAAAAGGTACACACACCATGTGCCCAAGCCCTGCTCTCCCGGCTACATACACTTTGACGGGCTCCTTGATGCCTTTGCCATGCGCTCCAAGCCCGAGTCCCTCTTTCCAGCCCATCTTCTGAAGCATCTGGAAGCCGATATTCTCCTGGTTCAGCCGCTTGTGTTGGTACTCCAAGTCCTTTGAAGCTTGCTGGTGACAAATAAAGACATTCAGTCATTGCAAGAAGACACCAGAAAGCAGAACGCAATGGCAGATATAAACAGGAACAACAACAACAGAACATTGTTATTGCCAAGTCCTTATCCAACACACAATCCACCACATCAGTAGTTCCTAACCTTTTTTTGTCTGGTATACCTCTCGGCAGCCCATTCCCACAAACTGTACCTTTCATATTAGCAAAATGTTTGCAAGTAATATAGTTGCTGTTATTTCAATTTTGTATGTTGTAACTGTAAATAAACAGCTATCAGGATGCATGGCTCCTGCCGTAAGTATTTTGCTAGATTAGAACATGTATTAGAATAGATATCCCAGCTTAGGCACTGCAAGGGTTTGTGAGAGTGCTACAAGGGCCATTTCCACACTTTGAGGCCCCTCCCTAAACTGCAAACCCCAGAATTCCATAGGATGTTGAAAGTGGAATAGTAGCACTATAACAGTCTAGTGCAGAAATGCCCAAAATATCAATTGCCAATTGTTGTTACAAGTATTTATCCAGTTGAAGCTTGCTAAGGTACTTCCAGGCACCAAATGGTTAATTGCTTTATTGTTCATTGCTATAATCTATCCAGGCAAAGGGGAGAAGGGGAAAAAGAGAGTACCAGAAAGGTGTTATGGGAACTGGCAACGCTCAAAATGCAAGACAGAAACTTGCTCCTGTCTCAAGGATAAAAGGTATGTAAACAACTGAGGGTCTGGAAAAAAGTCAAAACTGGCGGGATAAGGTGAGATTTATGATCTTCTCCAATCACAGCTTTGCGTGTCTAAATTTGTATGGAAAGGTATAAAACCTGTAAGCACTGTGTATGCTTCAGTCATAGCAACTTCACACAAAGTGTACTGTGTTGCTTGCTCTGCTACAAATAAACACTTCTGTTAAACTCTGAGTGAAGTTTGTGGAACACAAGTTATCTAGGACACAACCATATAGCCCAATAATGTGAGAATGAAAGCCGAGGCACCGAGGGGTGTGCTGCCAGGCAGACACACTGCACTGGCTTCTTCGTCACACATTGTTCAGGGGACGGATTCCCCCCATTTGGCAAAATAAGAAAGGGAGGGAACGGGGCTAGGAAACCTGCTCTGCTACTCCTCATTATGTTCAATTAATTTCACAACTGTTGGTTTGTGTCTCATCTTATGCTGTTCGTGTATGTGCCTTTTTCCACCATTGCTCAATTTTGTCATGGACCTCTGAGTGTCCTGGTTTGTACCCTGGGAGCACATGTAGCTCAGGTGGGCAGTCTCCATACCATGCTGGCTGCAATGTTCTCCCTATCATATGGGCTGAAAGTCACTCCTGGCGATCCCAAAACTTGGGCAGGATTATATGAAGGTATTTGGGAAGTGGGGTGTAGGGCTCTACGTCATAACCAGCACTTTGAATTGCGCCCATGTTGCCAGTGAAGTCATCACAATGAGTTTCTGTTTTCCTGTCACCCATGCCAGTCAGCACCTTTGGAAACTACTGCATCTTTGGAAACTTTGGAAAGTGAGTCCCATGTGAAGTGTCTCAGCAATGGGAAAAGACCACAACTGTGTCCAGATCAGACACCTTTAAGTACAAACTCTGAATCGTACATTAGTTTTAACTGTGAAAATGCACTCGTGGGCACCTCTGAAACCTGGGCATCCAGGCTCGCATCTAAATCCAGGGCCACCGCCAAGCTGCAAACCTGACTTCTCAGAAGGAGCGTAACCTCATTCAGCATAGATTGAATCCCAATTCCTTGATCTGCCTTTCACTTGTGCATTATCTGCATTAAATTCCAATTTGTTCACCTTCATCTAGTCCTGTACTATCACCAGATTCTGACTTAGCCCCAAAGTGGCTTCCTTGGAATGAGGTGGAAAGGAGTGGAGGAACTGGATGTCACTGGCATATTGCAGTAAGGACTCCCCGCAATAAGCTATGTGAACAATAAAAGTATATTCTCTCGCCCCTTACCTTCTTATTTTTATATGCTGGATAGCCACGAGGTCGGTCATAAGCAATTCGGACTGGGTCGTGAACTGAAAGACACAGTAAGAAGGCTGCAGTCAATTCAAATGCAAACAAAATAGTCTCCAGAATTGCCCCACTGTCTTTAGAGTAAAGTGGGGTATCTCATTCCTAGAATTCCCAGAGTGGTGGCAGTCTGTCTCAGAGTAAAACAACAAGTGGCTCAGTGGCACCTTAAAGATTATCACATTTTACTTGGCATGTGTGTTTGTGGATCTGCACTCCATGAAAATGTATTATGCCAAATAAAACTTGTTATGCCACTAGACTCCTGGTAACGTATGTCTCCTAGGTCCTCATTTGAGTGCCTGTCTTTCACAGGTATAGAATCCTAGAGTTGGAAGAGACCACGAGGGCCATCTAGTCCCACTCCATTCTGCTATGCAGGAATGCACAAATAATCCAAGCAGTGGTCCTATTGCAGGGATGGGCAGGCTGGGTGCCATACTGGCCTCTTAGGAGACCTTGGAACGCACAATCCAAGCATTCCCAACAGATCCAACCTCTGTTTAAAAATCTCCAAAGAGACTCCTCTGCGCTCCCAGGCAGCCTATTCTACTGCTGGACAGCTCTGACCATCAAGAAGTTCTTCTTGAGATTCAGGTGGAATCTCTTACCCTGTAGCTTGAATCCACCGCTCCTTGTCCTACTCTCTGGAGCAGCGGAAAACAGGTCCGCTCCCTCCTCGACATGACATCCCTTCAAATATTTAAACATGGCTCTCATGTCCCCCTTCTCTTCTGCAGACTAAACATCTCCAACTCCCTCAGCTGTTCCTCAGGAGGTCTCATGGCTTGTAGACCCTTCTATAATTTTGGTCGCCCTCCTCTGGACACCTTCCAGCTCGTCAATATCCTTCTTGAACTGAGGTGCCCAGAACTGGACACAGGATTCCAGATGAGGTCTAACCAAAGCAGAATAGAGTGGTACCATTACCTTCCTTGATCTAGACATCATACTCCTATTGATCCAACCAAGAATTGCATCAGCTGTCTTGGCTGCTGGGTGACTTGCCTTCTTTGCTGCAGCATTATGCTGCTGGATCACATTTGACTTCCATGGTTAAAAGATTTAAAACAAGAGAGAGGGTTCCTATGACCATTTTGCCAGAAGGCCACATAGCCCATCTGCCCCCCGCCCAGCAGCTCACCTTGTGGTTCATCTATGAGACAGACCCTCTTTGAGGCTGGGATCAGGCCCACTTTCAAGGACTTGCTACTGATCCTCTTGCGTGTAAATGGGGTGCTCCGCATAGGTGTCTTGGCAGATGGCTCTGAGAGGCCCACAGCTGCTGTGCTAGCTTGCCCTTCCTCAGCTGCGTTCAGGCTTTCTGCTTTTGTCGCAGGCCAACCCGCCGCCTGGGCTCCACTTGCCCCCCAGGCCAGCCCAGGGGCTTCCTCCTCTTTGGCTCTTTCCTCTCCTTCCATTTCGCTTTGAGGACCTGTTTCCTCCAGGTTCTCCAAGTCACCTCCCATGGGATCAGGTGGCTCAGCAGAATCCTCCGAGCCACCAAAGCTGATGGACGGGCAGAGCTGGCGGACTTTCAGGCGATAGAACTTGAAGGCAGAGCTCTCCTGGTCTTGCAAAAACCTGGGGCAGGATGAGTGGGGAGCAGGATTTTAGTGTCCACTGTGACATGAGTTTCCAGATTTTGAAAAGCCCATTTTTGATAAGTATAAATGATACATATAAGTTATTATTAATATACTATTGAGGAAGATGTAATGGAAGCCTGATAGTTATATTGCTTTTCCACGTGAATCAGGAAACAACTGGCCAACGGCACCTCCTGCAGCTTAGCACATGAGAGGGGGAAACTACTCACCACAGATCTGGATTGTCTGCACTGTTCTCAATGCTAAATTGCTCGATTTCAGGCCCAACTTCAGCAACAAACTCAGCCAGCTTCTGAGCAGTGATCATGGTTTTGGCATCCACTGAAAAAGAAAGACAAACAGCCACTCATGATACAGAATCATTATCAGGAAAGCCGTGATATGGCATCAGTAGCAGGAAAAAGTGCAGGGAGGCACTGAGAAACCAGTAGGAGCCATACAGAACCACAGATCTGGAAGACACCACAAGGGCCATTGAATCCAACCTCATTCTGCCATGCAGGAATACACCATCAAAGTACTCCCCATGGATGGCCACCAGCCTCTGTTTAAAAATTTCCAAAGGAGGAGATTCCAGCACACTTCCAGGCAGCAGCATTTTCCACTGCTGGACAGCTCTGACCGTCAGGAAGTTCTTCTTGAGGTTCAGGTGGAATCTCATTTCCTGTAGTTTGAATCCACTGCTCCATGCTCTAGTCCCTGGAACAGCAGAAAACAATCTTTCTCCATCTTCCATATGACATCCCTTCAAACATTTAAACATGACTATCATGTCGCCTATTAACCTTCTCTTCTCCAGGCTAAACATACCCAGATCCCTAAGCTGCTCCTTAGGAGAGGGCTTCATGGTTTCCTTCTACCATTTTGGTGGCCTTCCTCTGGACACGTTCCAGTTTATCAATATCCTTCCTGAACTGTGGTGCCCAGAACTGGACACAGTATTCCAGGTGAGGTCTGACCAAAGCAGAATAAAGTGGTATTACTTCCTTAGATCTCGACACTATATTCCTGTTGATGCAACCCAGAATCACACTGGCTTTTTTAGCTGCTGCATCACATTGTTGACTCATGTTCAACTTGTGTTCTAGTAAGACTCCTAGATCTTTTTCTACATGGACTGTGGTGTCACGAAGTGTCACCCACCCTATATCTGTGCATTTCATTTTTTTCTGCCCTAGCACAGCACCCTACACCTCCCTGTTGAAATTCATTTGTTAGTTCTGGCCCAGCTCTCTAATCTGTTAAGATTATTCAGAATTCTGATTCTGGGGTATTTTGAGTGCTGGAGAGAAGCAGAACCACAAATCACAGCATTGTTGCCTTATCACTACGTTAGATCCACAGTCCATCTCACCAGGACAGGCAAGAGCTTTACAGATTTTCAAAGAGGATTCCAGAGAACAAACCTAACCCCTTGAGCAGGCACATCAGGTTCTCTGCCACTAAAAAAAGGCTGTTTTTCTAAAAACACAAGGAAGATACGAGACCTCAAGGTTCTGAGGAAAGGTATGATTTAAATAAGAACCTAAGAAACTGCTTGATACCAAACCATTAGAGTTCATCTTGCTCAGTATTGCCTAAACTGACTGCGTTGTGAGGCAAGAATCTTTCTCAGCTGTATTGGGAAACATCAGGGAATTTAACCTGAGACCCTGTGCAAGCCAAGCATGTGCTCCATGACTAAGCTTGTTGTTGTTGCTGCTATGTGCTTTCAAGTCATTTCTGACCTATGGCCACTCTAAGGCAAACCTATTGCAGGGTTTTCTGGCTGATATTTTTTTCCAGAGGGGATTTGCTGTTACCTTCCTCTGAGTCTGAGAGAATGTGACTTGACATCCATTGGGTTTCCATGGCCGAGCAGGGATTTGAACCCTGGCCCAGAGTCAGAGCGCAATGCTCAAACCACTACACCACACTGGCTCCCACCACTGAGCTACCGGTCTCTTCGTAAAAACAAATTATTCTAATCCTCATTATTCTGAATAAAAAGTTTATACAAGTGACACAGGTACGTGTTTCATACAAAATCAAACCGTTAGTCTATCTAGACGAGGTTTAGCTATACTGGGGGAGGAGACATGTGGGTCAGTGATGGGCCCTCCATCTCCCTTTCCCATGTTCTTCCATTTTCCCCAGCTCCCCACAAGTCCTGGTTCAAACAGCCTACTTTCCTCGCAGAAACACTGGCAGCAAGAACCAACAGTTTCAGATGGGAGCGCCTCTTTCCTAGTTGTACGAAAAGATGCTGGGGATGAAATGTGAGGCCTTGTTTGCAAACAGGTGCACTGACACTGAACTGAGACCCCTCCATCACAATAATTAAAAAAAAGTGTCATCTGTTGAAAGAATTCAGTTGGAGATACGGTGGGAAAACCACACATCCATCAGCCTCACTCCAGCCTCCATCACAGACAAATAATGCCACTGGGCAAGCGAAAAAGATGGAGCACAGCATTGATTGCATTGGAGTCCCAAAAATGATAATCCAGGGGGAACTAACTAAGGCATGAGACTGATATATTCTGGGCAGCTGTGTTGGCCATGCAAAAATTAAAAATAAATCCAATATATGCATGGCAGTGATCCAAAACAGATAAATCTTTCTGCTTTGCATTCTCAAACTTTCAAAACTTTTGAAACTTAATGTCCCCGTAAACCATAATGTCCTGGTTAAAAAAAAAAGGTCTGCAGGAATATCTGTATATATCCTTCCTAATAACTGCTATTTTGGGACATATTTTTTTCTTTTTAACATAATGCAGGTTTTCACCAGAGGAGCATTGCTGAGAAATCTAGAGGGGTGTGAAAACTAAAGAAAATGGAAAATATTTTTTTTTGCTAATCCCTAGTTTAGGGACGATCCAATAGTAGCTTGCTTAAACTTATTCTTACATTCCTGCTAGAAAATGACATACGTAATGTACAACTGCCCAGACTTGAGAAGGATAGTCCCAATTAATCCCGTTGTCCCACTTTTCCAGCAGCTTTTAAAATGTCCCAGCTCCTCTCTCCTTACCCTTTGTTTGAAGCTTACTTTGATTGCTGCAAACTGAGTTCAGTGGGCAAAAGTAGTTTGTACTTCATTAATTCGAGGGAGGAGGGCAAGAGGGAGGGGGAGAAAAGAGGGCAGAGTCTTGCCCTTCCCAGTGGCCTCAGGCAAAAGTAAATTGCTGCTGTTTTTCTTAGCTTGTCTGTTCTTCCTCCATGGTAACCTTGATTGCACATCTTGATTTATACTTGTCTTGGGTTTCATCTGTGAAAATGTTGGAGCATATGCTTACAAATGGTCAATACATAATTTGCTCTAGATTAAAATATCTTCCAAACTGGGAAATGAGGCTAGAACCTAAGTGTGGAGGAACAGAAGAAGCCAAAGGAACTGCAAGGAGGCAATGTAAGCCCCTTCCTGCTCCACAGCAGTTACACTATTGATGTATGTGCCTTTTTCCGCCATTTTTTTTTTCATGTATCTAAATGTCCTGGTTCATACCTCTGAGAGTACACGTTCCCTAGTCTGGGAATCATTGTCCAAACTGGTTTCCAGCTTAGTCCTATGAGGAACAAAACAGATGATGAAAAGTTTGAGGGAGCTGGGCCTGTTTGGCCTCACAAAGAGAAAAGGAAGCGTGTCATGACTGCCCTCTTTAAAGATGTCAAGGGCTGTCACAGAGGAGGGGTCAGGTTTGTTCCCTACTGCCCCAGAAGGGAGAACCACGCTTATGGATTTTAAGTTACAGGAGGAGAGATTTCAACTGAAAGTTAGAAGGACATTCTTGATGGCAAGAGCAGTTAGGACAATGAAACCCATGACCTGGAGAGCTGGTGGGGTCTCTTTCTCTGGATGGCTTCCAAAAGAAGTTAGAAAGCTCCCCGCTGAGGATGCTCTAACCGGAGTGTTTGCATTGAGAGAGGAGTCTGGACTGAATGGCCTAGCAGGTCCCTGCCAACTCTAGGACTCAATAAAATGAAACACCCCAAATACCCTGAAGGCACCATATGGTATCTGACATTGGAAGCTAACCAGGGTCAGGTCTGGTTAGTACTAGAAAGGGAAACTGGCAGGGAGAACAGGAGCTGTGGACTCTACTCAAAGGCGATGGCAACCTCCCCTGAATAAATCTTGCCAGGACAACCTAGGAGAAGATCACTGCAGGTTGGAGTTAACCTAGAGGCACAGAGCAGCAACTCTGGAAAATGGTAGTCTTCCCTTGAGTCCCAACATGATGCAGTAACTACTACTGGGCTGTCAAGAGAAATGGGTTCAAATTCCCACCTCTCTCAGCTGGGTACCCTCCAGATGGGTCATTTCCATGAAGACTCCAGCCAGCATGGCCAACAGTCAGAGAAGACAAGGACTTCCTGGTAGGAGCCAAGAGGCTCCAGAGACTAAAACATGAGCCAATGGAGTCAAATGGCAAGAAAAGAGATTCGGCTGTTAGGAAGAACTTCTTGACTGTCAGAGCTATTTGACAGTGGAACAGGTTTGCCTTGGAGGATGGGAGTCTCTCCTTTCCAAGAGGTTTTTCGACAAAGGTTGGAGAGACATATCAGGATTGCTTTAGCTGTATGTTCCAGCATGGCAGGGGGTGGGAACGAGACAGCCCTTGCTGTAAGATTCTATGATTCTATATGCAAAAGCTGAGGTTGCTTTGATTCCACTGACATAAGTATCTGTTTAATCTTTTATGGGTGGCCACCCAACGAAAAGAATCTCAACTCAAGATCACCCAAATTTAGTTTTATTCATCGACTGACTTAAGCTCCATACATTTTCATGAAGACACGCAACAGTATTTCTCTCTGCAGGTACAATGGAGATCCTCTTAACATGAGGTGGGAACTTTGTGGCTTTCCAACTGTTGTTGGACTGCAGCTCCCAGCAGTCTGAGCTACCAGTGTAGCCAATAGTGACAGCTAATAGGAGTGGCAGTCCAACATCATCAGGAGAACTGGATGATTCTCACTTTCATCTTAAAAGAACCCATCCGTCACAGTTAAAAGGGCCTCAGTCCAATGCTCAATACCTGCTGTTCTTAATACTACTTGCAAGCACACACAAAAACGTGGAAACAAGATGGAAGAAGTATATGCTGCTCAAGTACTTGAAAGTTCTAAGTTTTATATAAAGAGATAAAAATCCTCAAGTGTCAAGATATATAATTAAACTCAGAATCACCCAGGTCGTTGTATTTCCACTTTCTACGTATAGGTGGGAAAGCTCAACAGCAAAGAATGCAAACAAGGGAAGAAGTAGCTCATTTGAAATGTGGCGCAGGAGGAAAGTTCTTTGGATACAGTGAACTGCTGAAATGACCAACAAATGAGCCTTACAGCAAATCAAACCTGAATTCTCACTAGAATCCAAGGTAACTAAACTGAGATTCCTGTTAATTTGGACATATCATGAGACAACATGACTAAAGGGAAAAGATAGTAATACTTGATAAAGCGAGAGCAGGACCATGCTCCAGATGGATGGATACAGTCAAGGAACCCATGGTTGCCCTGAATTTGCAAGATCTGAGCACGGCAGCAGATAACAGGGGCTCTTGAAGGTCTCTCATAACAATAAGTAAAAAATCAGCTTGATTGAAAATAACAATACAACAACAACAAAGAACTGCTATCTTCATTTTCCCAGAGGCACTGGTAAGAAAAGTAAGATGGCAGGCAACTTGCAGGCTGATCCTTTGCTTGTCCCTGAGCCCAATCATCTAGAAAAGAAGCAGGGGGAAGGATCCAATCATTGTCTATGGGGCAGGGACGGCATCTGGGGTTAGATACAGGAACTCTGTATCACAGGCTTATTTCCCTTAATCTAAGAGACTTCTTTGAACACCATAAGCTTTTTGTTAAAAAGTCAACTTGGCTATACATCAAATGCTGGAGATCCTAGAGTAAAGGGCCTTACAATGATGGGAAAAGGCCCTTCTTAACTCAAGACCCTAGAGACTTTGCTGCCAGTCAGAACAAATACTAGACCAGATGACGGTAAAAGATCTAGCCTTGCACAAAGATAGCTCCAAAGAAGTGGGTTTCTATCCATAAAAGCTCAGTCAAAAATAAAAATGTTTTAAACATGCTGGCATGTTTCTTTTCCCCCACTGTTTCTTCCACTTTTTTATGCTTCCACAGAACCGTGGAGGTCCCTTGTTCAATTCCTGATGTTTCTAACTAGAACAATGGACCTGACATCTCCCTAAAATCCCAGATGACTAAACAGAGATGGTCATACTTTTGGCCCTCTCATGAGAAGGCATGACTCAAAAAGGCAATAATGCTTGGCAAGGTAAAAGGCAGGAGGAAAAGAGGAAAATTCCATTTTAGATGGATAGACTCAATCAAGGAAAACACATTCCTGAATCTGTAAGGCCTGAGCAAAGTGGCTGAGGACAGAGCGGCTTGGAGGTCTCTGTTCCATAGCGTCACCGTAAGTCGAAGTCAACTTGACAGCAGTTAACAACAACATTCTGTAGCTCTTTAATTTTATTGCATGTGCAGCTTTTTGACCTTGTGCTTCTTGGTTTAAGGCAAAATTTTACTGTTTTATTTCTTTAGCTCTATCATGCCCCATGTACCTGGCAAGGGGAGAGTGATGTTTATAAACTGAGCAATAATTATCTTGATATAGTTTTAATATTACTAATTACTAATAAAAATTGGTCACAGCTTTTGGTTGCCATGCTAAAAAGAAGGTTTTTTTTATCAGTCACAGGTTTCTTTCTATGGCAGTTCCCTAATACTTTGTTAACTTACTAGCTTTCTGTGTGTTGTAAGAGTCAGATGGCAGGAAGATTGCAGGCTGATCCTTTGCTTGTCAAACTGAGGGCAGTTAACAACTACCACCACAGCAGCTTGGTGACAGGGACACTTTCTGCATTCAGAAAGTCCCGTCTTCCATTGTCTGGATCTCAAGAATCAGGCAGCAGGGGATGGAGAAGCCCCTCTCTTTACCTGAGATCCCGAAGAATCATTACTGATACGACTTAACAATCCTGGGCTGGATGGGCAAAGGTGCAGGGCAACCTTGGACCTGGTACAGGGCAACTTTGTACACCTCTGTTTCAGTCATCCCTTTATTCAGAACCACGAGGACTGGAAACTTATTTCTTTGAAAGAAAAAATGTTTTTCGAAGCAGAGGTCCAACTTTGAATACGGACACAGATGTGATTCCTTATATCTCCAGACAGGGAAAAAAATGTGCGAAAGGGAGAGGGACAGGGAAACAGATGACGGGACCAATCCTTTCTACAGATCCTAAGATCCTAAGGAGGAACTGCCAGGCAGGGCAGACAGCATGGGGCAAGAATGGACTGTCTGACCTGGGCAATGGCAGCTCTCCTTTCTTCCTCCTTCACCTACCATCTGGGAATTGGCACTCCAAAGATGGAGGATTTTCTGGGAGTGCCGATGAGCCCTCTGTGGTCGACCCGTCCCCCATGGATGGTGCCATTTCTGGGCTGGCAGTAGATGTGGAGGCACTGGCTGTGTCCAACGGAGGGCCCCCAGGCGCATCCTCTGGGCTTTCAGTATCTGGTGGCACCTGAGGCTGCGGCTTCAGCATCATCCCAGCGGAGAGAAGCGTCTGAGTCCCCACTGTCGCCCTTTTGGCTTTCTTGGCTCGAGCAGCCCGTTGCAGGATCCCAGGCCGCCTCCCCCGGAAGAGCTTCTTCTTGAGGCTGGCTATTTTCTTGGCATACAGAACCCTCCGCAAGGCGTCCAGTTCAGGCTGCTTGGTGGCCTTCTCCTCCTCCCCCTCCTTCGTGCCTTCCTTGGCTGCCAGTCTCTCTGCCTCAGACAGCTTCAGCTTGTAATATTTGTGTTCCAAGCTTTCTTCCTCATGCAAAAACCTGTTTTGTCGAGAAAAGAAGTTGGCATTGAGTCTAGATCGGGGTGGTCACAAGTGAGGTCTGCATTTGGCCCTCAATCCCACCCTACCTCATTATTTCATGAAAATTAATTCTCCCTGTCCCCTGCGTTCTTCCAAGAACCATGCTTCTGACTGAACACAGAGAACAAGACCTGAACTCTTCTCAAAGCCTCTGCCCAAAATAGGGAGGAGGAAAAGGAAAGGAAAAAATCAGAAGTTACTAGATATGTACTTTTGGTTACAGTAATTTTTTTGTTTTACAATAATTTTTATAATATTCATTGTCTGCATTTTCAGGCCTGATGCAGCCTTGGGGGTGAAACTTCAACCACCTCTGCTCTATCTCAAGAGTGGAGAACCTCTGGCAATCCAGAGATGAATGGCATAGAATCATAAAATCTCAAAAGAATTGAAAGGCCATTTAGTTCAACCCCCTGCCATGCAGAATATGCAGCTAAAGCACTCTTGAAAGATGCCACACAAGCATCTCTGGGAAATGCGTTAGTTGTGTCTTCCTCCATGGCAGAATGAGGTTGAACTGGACGGCCCTTACCAACTTTGTGATTTCATGAGGATAAAACTGACATCATCACAAGGATAAAAATCAGTGAAAGATCTCATGTATGTCACCGCCATCCGCTCCATGTTGCTTCAACCCACCCTGCTCATTTCTGCCCATGCAAAAAAAAACTAAAAGGTATTCACCAGTACTCTGGGTTGCTTGTAAGCTCAGCTTTCTCTCTTTCTGACAGTGTACCAGAGACCATATCATTAACTAGCTTTTCAATCGTCGTGACAACTTCTGATCAGCACGTTGCTGGACTGTGCAAAGAAAAGAAAAAGAAAAAGAAGAGGTCAAACAGGGGGACAAAGAAGATAAAAAAAACAGCCTGCAATATCAGCAACACATCCACTGGGTATTTTCTCTTTAACAAGCTCCTCACAACTCCTGAAAAAAAAGAAGAATTCAAAATGGTTTCCACTGTGTGGTACAACTACAGGGTAACCTCCTTGAAATCAATTCGTTAAAGAATACACAATTAAAGCCTGATTCAGTTGGGATTCTACACCTGTTAAGTTGAACAGGATAAACGGCAGAGTTTCCCCAGTGAGCTGGGAAGTTTGTGCACAAAAAGGAACTTGAATTCACTGACAATGGATATCTTTGCAACTTATTCGACTCTATTTACAATTTTTTCTTAATATCAAGTCATGCCTAATTTTAGGTGTTTTTTTATTTTTGATTGGTTACTATATTTTTCTGGTCGCACTAAAAAAGTTTTAAAAGGTAACTACAGAGTGGAACGGGGTGGGGAAGAATCCAAGATTGCCTTTTTAAAGCCTGGAGGAACTTATCAGATTGTTATGAAGATGGAAGCCGGGATTGGGAGGGAAACTGTGTGCAATGCCTTGAACTTCCTGGCATATAAGATGAAAAAAGGCCTGCCTTACTCTTAATTTTGGGCCGGGTTTCCAAAGCGTTCTTGGCACTCTCAGAGGGAGGAGCTTCTTTAACTGGCTTCTTTAACTGCATCTGGGTGCCACTTTTTTCCAGCCAGCTCTGCAAGTGTTCAATGTACTCTTTCCCAAACAAGGCAGAGGTATCGAAATTGGGGAACAAGGTGGGCGAAGGAGCTGCCTCTTGGATGCTGAGGGCTTCCAGGATTTTCTCCTGCCTGATAGCTGTGGCCAGGGCGAAGGTCTGCCCAAGGAGGGCCAGTGACTTGCGGCACAGAGAGACAGTGGTCTCAAAAGCAGCAGCCATCTGGGCTGGGTCACTGAGGCTGCTGGTCTTGACGCTGAGCTCGTAGCCATTGCAAGCCATAAGGAGAGGCGTGGTGCTCTTTAGGAGGTAGTGTTGGAGCCGCATCATGTGCCGGTCAAAAGGCCCAATCACTTCAAAGAAGGTGTTCTTGGCCACCATCACCCGCTTCTCCAGGAGAAGGTTCAAGAACTGGCTATCCACTTTGGGTGTCCTCAGTGCCATGTGCTGCAGCGTCTTGACACTGGAGAGGCAGAATTCTTGGTGCTCAGGCTTCAATGAGCACTTGAATGACGCTAGCATTTTGGCACAGGTCTCTGTCTCTAGTGTGAAGAGGACCCGGAATAGTTCTGTGTACTCTGGGTCCTGCTTGATTTCGTCAAAGCCGGCCCATTTGATAATTTCCAGCCCAAAGGTTGAAAAAATATCTGCAGGGTCAACAAGGTTCAAGTTGAGTTCTTTCTTTTGGGGTTTAATGTACAGCCGTGGGCGATGGGAAGGTACAGTTCTTTGCTGAGTCTGCTCAACTGGTTCTGACAGGGGATCGTCTGCCAAGGGCAAAGTTTTAACTCCCCATTTCTTGGCAGGAATAGCTACCTCTACCTTATTTCGGGCTAGGCCCTGAGGTGCTACAACACGCTTTCCTCGTGTACTCCTTCCCCTCCCAGCAGACAAAGAGGTGCTGAATTCTCTCTCAGGTTCAAGGCCATACTCCAGGTCATAATCTTGTCTGTGCACAGTCCCAAAGTCATCTTCCAAAACTCCCAGAGACCTCAAGTCTCCCAAAATCTCTGGAGAACTGTAACTGGCATTCTGGCGCTTGGACGATTCTCTAGAAGGGATGCTACGGCCATAGTCCTGTTCACGGGAGGCTGCATGGCCATAGTCCCGGCCTCTGGAAGATGGGCCAGCGTAATCCCTTTCCACAGAAGAGGAACGACCATATTCCCGTTCACGTGAAAGTGGCTGGACGTAATCTCGGTGGCGTGAAGGGGGCTGGGTGCTGCTTTTGTCATAATAATCATCCTCTTCAGCAACTTGGCTGCTTGATCTGTAGGAAGACAGGGAATAACTGTCTCTTGGCTCCTCTCGCCAGTCGCTTGGTACGAACTTCCCATCTTCGTGAAAATCCCCTTCCTCGTCATCGTATTGGGCCCGGACAGCTGGACGTGAATGAGCTGCAGAAAGGAGGGGGGCGAAAACAGAAAGAGAAGGTTAAGAGGGGACATGATAGCCATGTTTAAATATCTGAAGGGATGTCATATCAAGAGGAACGGCTTGTCTTCCACGGCTCCAGACACTAGGACAAGGTGCAATGGATACAAGCTGCAGGAAAGGAGATTCCACTTGAACCTCAGGAAGAACTTCCTGAGAGACAGAGCTGTTAAAGCAGTGGAATATGCTGCCTCGGAGTGTGATGGAGTCTCTTTCTTCTTTCTTTTCTTGAGATTTTTAAAGAGAGGTTGGATGGCCTTCTGTTGGGAGTGCTTTGATGTATGTTCTTACACCACAGGGGGTTGGACTGGATGGCCCCTGGGGTCTCTTCCAACTCTAGGATTCTATGTTCACTAGGAGATTTCAAATTAAAGCCCAGCTCCCTTCATCCACTCCCAAAATATTTTGCATCCTTTTGCCCTCTAAACTTATATTTTATGTATTATAATTCAGTATAATAATTTATTATATAATTATTAATTATATGTTACTAATTATTGTTACACTTATAATTTATTGTTATTATCATCATATGTTATCTATTAATTACATTTATAGCTTGCCTTTCCTCTGCTGAGTTCATAGGGGCATACACAGCTTTCCTTTTCCCCACTTTTGCATTGTAAAGAAAATCAACTCATTGGAAATGCGGTGCTCATGAAGCATTCTACCGATACCCTAGACTGCTAAAAAGTCAAAGGAATGAGTCTGAGAGCAAATCAAGCCTGAACTCTCCCTGGAAGCTAAGATGACTAAACTGAAGCTGTCATAGTTTGCCCATGTCATGGTGGGATCTCCTTCCTTGGAGGTTTTTAAGCAAAGGATGGATGGCCATCTGGCAGGAGTGCTTTGAAGTGTGTTCCTACATAGCAGGGGGTTGGACTGGATGGCCCCTGGGGTCTCTTCCAACTCTAGGATTCTATGTTCTGATTGAGAATTTCAGCCCCTTCCTCACCCTGCCTTCTCCAGCACTGAAAACTTCCTCTGGAGGCTTTACAACTTTTGGAGGCTTCCTGCAGACTGCTGCTGAGATACTGTGCACTCCAATTACATTGTATTCTCATCTTACACGAGCAGAAGCCCAGCACTGGAAGGAGCTCTATGTCTGTAGATGTAATCCTTGGCTTAGTTGAGCTGCTGAAACTGGAAATGCCAACCCTGTCTCTAAAGTACAGTATTTTCAGCTAGTAGGACAGAAACAAGGTTCTATGTCAAGCAGAAGCCTACAAGGAGGGAAAAAAACCCCAAAGGGGGAGTTTGGCTAGGCAGCACTACCTCTGAGTTGATGGAGTGCCTCATCAATGGGATCACTTCGATCGAGTCGGTACCGTTTCGCCTTGGCCTGCATGAGGACATCAAAGGACTCCCGCGCCATCCGTCGGGACGCCATCTCGGCACTGCAATCAGAAAGCAAGAAAGCACAAGAATAAGGAGGAGAACCAGGATTCCCATTGTCTTGCCCTCCTTTATCAGGTTTCTTACATCCTGAGAATAAAGAAGCGCTTACACAAGCTAGGTGCCAGTCCCTCCAGAGATTATCTGCTGAGTTTCAGTTTCTGTAAATCATTTGAAAGAAGAGTCAATAGCCATATCCACACGCAACACAAAATGAACTATTTTGCTGAGCTTCCAAAACACCCATGGATTTCTGCTCCCAAAGAAGTCAGAATTTTTGAAAGCTATAAAGTCAAATTACGATCCTGGCATAAAGGGAGTTGGAAAAAGCTAAGATCTTAAATTGAATAAAGTACCAAAGTTTCCAGTTTGTTTTAGTTAAGGAATAGCAACCTCACGCCCTTGTAAAATAAATAAAAGACTGAACTTATTAACCATATTTACACAGTTAGGGGAATAGGAAGGAATGAGTGACTTTAGGCAGGTCACACGCTGTCAGCCCCAGAAAACAACGATGACGAGGTTGTCTTAGGGCCATCATAAGCTGGGAATGATTTGAAGGCACACAACATCACACACACATGCACACACACACACACAAAATATTTATATATTGAATTTATTCCCTCGCTTTCTCACAGCAAGGGAACCCAATGTGCTGTAAGCTAAAATCTTATTTCATTTTTGTAAACGTCTATAAAATGAGATTTTAACTTAATCTTGTTTTAAGTTACCACACACCGCCCTAGATCCTCTCCTGTGAAATAACACAAAGTATTTATTTATTGCGTGTGTATATATATATATATATACACATATACATACACACACGTGTGTAAATGTGAACCTAAACACTCATGTTTTAAAAAACACCATGTTTAAAGCCAGTTCACACATTTAAAACATAATTACTAATAAAAATAAGAAATACGCCACATCACTTCACACGGGCTACTGTCACAAAATGGAGTAGTTCTGAGGACAGCAATTCAGAGCGTATATTTAGCACGTATTTTTAGCATAATAGTGCTCATATTATGCTAGAAATAATATATCATGCAATATATATACATATATACGTGTATCCATTTACATGTATATGTACGAATATAATATATATATATATTTCTCTCTCTTTTTCTCTCTCTCTCTATATATATATACAGCTACATATATTACTGTATATAGAGACTGTATAGCTTAAGGCCCTGGCTTTACTTTACACCCCGAACCTACCAAGCAAAAGCGACTGAGGGAAGCCACACTCAACAGCAACTGTGAAACGAGGACGCCATTTACAGCCAGATATCGATGCGCATGCGCTAAGCTCCACTATCCCCGTAACCGCTCTAGCCAGGGCCTTTCTATGGTAGAGGCCGCTTTCTTTATCTCCCTAGAGAAAGCGTCTCACCTCCCTCGGCCGCCCCCGATGTCTGCAATGCACGACGCATGCGCGCACGAACCTGCCGGTTTGCTATCTGCCCCGCCTCCACCACTCAAGCGCATGCGTACTAAGTGTTCCCTCTTTCTGGCGAGTCTGGCTGATTTCACTCGCGCATGCGCAAAAAAGCCTTTCTTAGATCTCGATCGATTTTAATGCAGTCCTCTCCGCCAAGTTTCGCTGAACTTCAGGTGGAAGCATATAAAGCTCTCCAAGAGATTTAGCTTTCCTCAAATGGACTCTTTTTTTTTTAATCCCTTCCCTTGAAACCTACTCGACGACCACGATGCAAAACTGCGCATGCGCACGCACCCATGCTTGGTAGCGTAGCAGTCGGCCGACGCACGCGCTGTTTAAACTCCTTTGTGGCGCTCGGCCAGCACTGCGATTGGTAGACTCGCCGCCTTCACGTCACGTGGTGTGAGATGTACGGTGCGTGCTTGCAGCCAAAAGTCGTGGAATGTAGCCGGGGTTGCGAATGCGCATCGTCGCGAGCCCTTCGTTTCCTAACGGGTACCTTTTAGTCGAAAGAGCGGCTACGGGAAGCGCCGAGGGACACACCAGGTAAGTTGTGCGAACGAGCGGGAGTGTCAGGACGAGCCCCCACCCCTCAGAAGATACACTGTTCACATGCTCAGAGGCTCTGTTGTTTTTCCTGAAGACTCTGTCCGGTTGTCCGCAAACCCGGGAGGGGTGGCAGCTTCAGGAGGAGGGAGGAAGGGCGAAGGCGGTACTCTGTTCATGCTCAGAGGTACAGTTTTCCCCAGTGTTGCGTTCAATCTTCCTCAGTTATACCGGTAAGGATGGAAGCTAGTCAGTGGCCTTATATTACACCACCTTTTTGTATTTGTTGTGTGTCTTATTTTCTCTGAATCCTGACCTTGAGGTCTTTATTTGCTCATTATTCCCATAGGCTTCCTTTCCTTCAAGATGGCTTTTCCTCCCTCTTTAATCCTCACAACAGCCCTGTGAGGTAGATTGAGGCGAGATATTGGTCTGTAAACGTCTATCCCAAGGTCACCCAATGAGTTCTGTGCCTGAAGGTTTCAACCAGTCCTGAAAAACCCCTTTCTGCCTTTTTGCCAGTCCTCAGTTCTAGCTTTTGTAGGAAATATCTCCTGCATTAAAAAAAAAAAAAGTTCAAGTTTATTGCATTTTAGCAGCCAGCCATTGCGCAAAATGAAAGAATAAAATAAGATAAAATGAGAAAGGATAATCCAGCCAATTTACATGTAATACATAATCAACAATAAATGAATCACTTCCCATACCCCTCCTTGTTCTTTATGGCACATAATTGTAAGGCCCTAACAAGAAATTTAGATGTTCTGAACGACACATATTTCCCAGTATCGGATAGCAGAAAACAAACTTTTGCAAAGGAAGAACTTCCCTTAAAAGACTTCAATAAAGGAAAAATATACTTGCTCCTAAGATCACTATAAATAGGACACTCAAGTAGAACATGAATTAAATTACTAAAATTGAAAAAATTGCATTAAAAAAATTGCATTAAAAGGAAATTGCATTTCCTTTTTAATTGCATTAAAAAAAAACGTACTACCTGTGTCCATGGAGAGACTGGTGCTTTGAGTATTGAGGAAAGAAATAACAGAACTGATAATTCCTTTTTAAGATATATACCTGTACTCATTTCTTTGGGAATCCTATTCTCTGACCCTGAACATTTTCTTTCAGGTCTTTCTGTCTCTCACAATTAATCCAAAGCCATCAAGATATAAAGTGTGGAGATGGTATATTTTGACAATCCTATTTATTTTTGTCAGGTCCTAAGGATCTTGATTATTGATTAATGGCACCGTGAGAGGGATGGTTATAAAACTGGGTGATTTTTATCAACATCGATCTTGATTTTCGGGGATTTTTTTTTTTAAATCCACCCAACTAGCTATGTTAATGATTTATGTTATGCTAATATTTGAAAATGCTCTATTTTTACTGTTTTAAAACTGAGTTTTAAGGAGCGTTTATAGGAGTTTTTAAAGATCACTTTTTAAAATTTATCTCCGTAAGGTTTTGTTGTTGTTGTTGTTGTTCCAGCCTTGTAGGCTGGAAATCAATACCGAAATACTTTAAAATAAAGCAAGCATCAAAACACATAGGAAAAAAGCATCTGAATGATGCTGCATGGCATATAATATTTGAAAATGTTAATGTTATGTTAATCCTCTCCTTTGGAGGGGGTGTAAGAAATTGTATTAATATCTGAAATTAATTCAGGTAGGCTAGGACAGAGGTGCCAAAGCTTTTTTCCTCCAGATTATACTGGACTGTAGTTTCTCCTCACCCTGATGTTGGCCAGTTTGGATGGGACTGATGGAAAATGGAGTCCAACAAGGTATAGAGAGCCATAACTTCCCCAGCCGTGTGTTGTGTGCGGGTTGTCCCATTGAGTTCAAGTGCAACTTATGCGCTCCATGTAGATAGTCAATTACATCCAGGGAGTGGAATTAGAATCATAGAAATGTAGAGTTGGAAGAGACCACAGAGGCCATCCAGTCCAACCCCCTGCCATGCAGGAACACCCTCAAAGCTCTCCTGACAGATGGCCATCCAGCCTCTGCTTAAAAACCTCCAAGGAAGGAGACTCCACTACACTCCGAGGCAGCAGATTCCACTGCTGGACAGCCCTGACTGTCAGGAAGTTCGTCCTGAGGTTCAGGTGGAATCTCCTTTCCTGCAGCTTGAATCCATTGCTCCTTGTCCTGGTCTCTGGTGCAGCAGAAAACAAGCCCTCTCCCTCCTCTACGTAGCATCCCTTCATTGTTCTTGAAAAAACAGCAACCATTTCCTTGCTGTTTGAAATTCAGAAACATACATACAAGATGGAAGGACCACCAGAAAATTTTATTTTTCCTTGTCTGCCTGCAGAAACTGTTGTCTGTTTCGTTGTATTATGAGACCCTTCAAGCATGTCTATTGATAGGCGGCTTTAAATGGTACCAAAAGTTAGGACCAAATCCGATTGTTAGACCCAACCCGAGTAGATCTATTGAATAAATGGAGCTCATGTAAGAGTTTTATTAATAGTGAACAATTGGATTTAGACTTAAGTGCGAGTGAGGGGGTCCCAATTTTTGCAGGCTCCTTCCCCACCCACCTCCACCCCTTTTGCCAAATATATTCTGGAAGGTGGCTCAGCCCCCAAGAAGAACTTTACAGGAGGTTTGGAGGGTCAGTGAAAATCCTGCCTTGCGCAAGTTCTTTGCTTTTAAAAAAACTATTTTTATAATGTCCTGTATGCTTTATTAAGCACACAAGACTGCCAGAAATTTGGGGTCTTCAGAGGAGGCCCTGTTGCGTGTCCCAACACCTTGTGAAGTTAGGTTGGTGGGTCCATGTAACAGGGCTTTCTCTGTAGTAGCCGCCTGAGAGTGGAACTCCCTACACCTAAGGAAATTTGGCTAGTTCCATCCCTCTTTAGCTTCTGGTGGGCAGCCAAAACAGTGCTGCATGGCATTTAATATTTGAAAAGCTCTATCTTCACTGTTTTAAAACTGAATTTTAAGGAGTATTTATAGGAGTTTTTATAGATCAAATTTTTAAAATTTATCTCTGTAATGTTTTAAATTTTTTTTCTTTGTTCATAGCCCTTGTAGGCTGGAAGTTGATAAAGAAATACTTGAAATAAAGCAAGCATCAAACTACATATGAGAAAAGCATCTGAATGATGCAATGCTATGTGAAGTTCCAACCATTTTGGGGAGGGTTGTAGTACTGATGTCTTTAGAACTATGACACGCTGATTCTTTTGTTGTTGATTTTTATGACATGGTGAATCTTACTAATAATGTCTGGTCTGGAATCTTCTTTGGTTTTCTTGGGTCTTATGTAACCATTTCGATGGTGCATGTTGGTCTGTTGCAGCAAAACCTGCCAATAATCACGTGGCACCTGAAAAGACTCTGAAACGAAATGCAGAAAACACAGATCCTCACACAAACCCTGATCCCAGCTCTGTCTTTCTATGTACTCTTGGCATCATCACTCCACATCCTCATCATCTGTGGCATTAGAGGCGTTGGTCCGCATTGCTCATCTCCCCAGCATGATTTAAGGATCCTTCCGTCAGCTCTGCTCTTCTGCATGGGCCACATCTACCCAGTGCAGAAGAATAAATGGGCAGATATCTGCAGCCGGCCCTCCAAATTTGTGGGTCTGACTTTTGCAGATTTCATTATTTGCGAGTTTCTACAACCCCTGCCCCTCTACGCCTTTGGCACATCTTTTCCAGGAGTCTTCCCTTTATTATCACCTCTGGTCCTCCTCCTTATCCCTAAGCTGCTGCCTAGCCAGCTAAGGATGGTTTACACCCCAATTTAACAGCACCCCAAACTGTTTCCCAATGCCCCTCACGCACCCAAGGAAGGAGGGGAGGAAAGAGAGGAAATATAGGGGTTTGGGGTGCCCGCTCTCCCCACCATGTCTTGGCCCCTTTCCCGCAGATGCGCGCACACATTTTGATATTTGCAGTTTTTCCACTTTTGGGGGGGTCCTGTGCCCCTAATCCTGGCAGATGTGAAGGGCTAGACTCTCTCTTTTCCAGGTGTAGATTTGAGCAACATAGTAAAGGCGGCACCAGATCCCCCCACTGAGAACAGTCCAGAACAGAAACATGCCATTTTACAGGTGGGGGTGCCGTCCATAGAAAAATGAAAGCAGTATTTGTGGAAAGGATGTAGGGTTCTTAGTAAACCACTCTTTATTCTTACATGTTAACAGTGGTAAAAAAAAATACGTTTGTTCGCTTTAATGTAGTGGTTGGTGTGCTGGACTTGTGAGACCTAGGTTTGAGTCCTCAGTGAGCCATGAAGTCATTGCACACTCTTAGTGCAGTTTCAGTATCCCCTCCCTGTGTTTCTCTCTCTCTCTGCCTGTCCTACCTTATAGGGTCGTTATGAAGATAAACTAAAAGAAGGATCAAGCTTTGAATTCACTGGTAGGAAAGCTTAGGTATAACAGGTCGTAGTGGTGATAAAGTGAACACGTTGGCATTGAGTGAGCTGGCTTCTTGTTATTTCTCCGTGATTCCACCAAAGAGAATTCTTGACACACTTAAAACAGATAATGCCTCTCCTTCTCACATGGGAGCTCTTGTCCTTGGCATCTCTGCAGTCATAAAGAAATCTTCCTTGCAACAAGGTGGAAATTCTTTCCCCCCCAAAAGCATCTGAGGAATAGGAGAACCAAGGAATTATATTTTTCAGTGTGGAGGCTTGTCAGATTGGGGAACTGATGCATTTTAATCATGACAGAAAAACCTTTTTACGCCGATGCCTTCTTCAGGCTGAATGGGAATCAGGAAAACCAGAGCTTGGATTGGAATCTACTGAATGCTTTGATCTCTTTTTCCTTCTTGACTGATTTTTTGGCAAACCTGGGGTTTAAAAATCTGGTTCCTCAAGGGGATGGGAGGAGGTTGGAGACCCACCCGGGTGCCAGCCGATCCATGCTGCGAAACTTCAGAGAAATTTCTGGGTCATTTTGTTTTTCCTGCAGTGGTGACCCGCCGGAGGCATTCTGCCAAAGCCACCTCTGGTATAGCTCAGCACATTTCAGTCCCTCCTCACGACAAATGTGTTTTTGCAGCCCGTTTCTGCAAAGAACCGTTTTCTCCCCCTGCGAATGAATATCCGCAGTGCTGTGTTGGGCTCCCTGGCAGTGAAACCGACTCAGGATGCAATCAAGCTGCCTTCTGCTGCAAGAGAGGAAGCCGCCGTGACTGAGGCTTTGCTCCCCAGCACAGATGCTTAAGAGTTGGAAGGAACCACAAGGGCCATCTAGTCCAACCCCCTCAGATGCAGGAATACACAACTAAAGATTAAAGAACCCTGTGATATAGGCTAGGCTGGGGAAGGGCTGGCTCACGGATAAGCAGGGAGTTTTATTTCTCAGTGAAGAACATAATCCAAGGCCCAAATTAGTGCCTCCTCGGGCAGGAGGGGATAATTTTGCCATATTTTTGACCCCTTTGCCTATTTTAGCTTCAGGAGATGCCTCTTTTCTTACAGTAAGTAACTCAGAAGTTGGCCTTTGGGTCACTTCATCTTGAAATAAGGCCTTTACTTGGCCTGAATTGTGGTGAAATTGGTCCCCATGCCCCTGTGTAGCATGTGGGGCAAAATAAAATTTTGAATTATTCAGGGTTGCCGCCTGTCCAGTTCTCTTCTAAGGCTTGTGTGACCCCTTGACTCCACAACAGTTGCCTATTCTTGCTGCAACCACTGTACAATACTGCCTCCTCTTCCATTTTTCCTAACTGCTTTTGAAACATCTGGGATAGTGGTGGCTATTGCCATATCTCATGGAAATGAATCCCAAACCAAACTACCCTTTTATGCAGAAAAATAGTTTTGCCTTTTCTAAATCTCCTTGTCTTTGAATGACCCTCGCTTTGTATCAGAGACTGAGGAAGAACTTTCTGGGGCTCATTTCCATTTACCTGCCTGTGCGTACATTTTACTGACCATGTAGAGCTTACCTCTATTTTATGGCGAGTGGACCTGAACCGTTTTCCTGTTTGCAGGATAGGGAGCCAAGCCAGGCCAAGTCAAAATGTCGGCCAAGAGGATCTCTCAGGAGACATTCGACGATGTGGTGCAGGAGAACATGGTGGAGTTTGGCATGGATCCAGAAGAGGCTTTGGCTGAAGCTGTCCAGCAGTTTGAGTCTCAAGGTATGACCTGCTGCGTGGGATCTTTGGTCCATCTGCCCTAAAATCCATCTCCCAGAAAGAGCAGGCATGTCATATACTGGCTAACTTCAGGTTCAGAGAACAGGCTTAGGGGATTCAAACCCGCCCCCCGTGAACCCACTTACGTCATTTCCACTCTAGACTGTTATAGTGCTATTATTCCACTTTCAACATCTGATGGAATCCTGAGATTTGCAGTTTAGGGAGGGGCTTGACCACGGACTACCTCTGGTGGTCTACATCACTGAGGGCAGCCAAGAAGCGAGGACCCTTCAGATCACTCATGCTAACTAGCTCTATTACTACTGCGAACAGTGAAGTATTCTGGATTCTTCAGCGCTAAGCGTTGTTGCGCTTCTAACAGCCCAGCCACTCCCTTTGGGTTTCCCCACCAAGCAGGATAAACCAGGATTCCTAAGGCTTTCATTTGGGTGGAGGGGATGGGCAGAGGAGGGCTGAGCCGGGGCTGCTCAATCCAGAGGCGCTTAGTCTGTTTCTCTCTCTCTTTTCCAGGTGTAGATTTGAGCAACATAGTAAAGGCGGCACCAGATCCCCCCACTGAGAACAGTCCAGAACAGAAACATGCCATTTTACAGGTGAGGGTGCCGTCCATAGAAAAATGAAAGCAGTATGTGTGGAAAGGATCTAGGGTTCTTAGTAAACCACGAGCTAAATACGAGTTAAAAGTGTGATGCAGCAGCTGAAAAGGCCAATGCAGTACCGGCCTGCATCAGCAGTAGCATCAGATCCAGAGGGACAGAAGCATTTGTTGTTGTTGCATGCCTTCCAGTTGTTTCTGATTTATGGCACCCCAGGGTGAGCCAGTCACAGGTTTTCTGGAGCCGAGAGTGTGTGACATGCCCAAGGTCACCCAGCGGGTTTCTGGGGCTGAGTGGGGTTTCAAACCTGGTCTCCAGGGTCATAGTCCAGTGATCAAACTCTGGCTTTCAGGGAAGCAGCAAGTCCACTCTATTCTGTGGTGGTCAGACTTCCCCTGGAATTCTGTTTTTCAGTATCTTTTAATGCTGCTTTTAACTTGGTTTTTAATGCTGCTTTTAACTGTTTTGGGTTTTTTTAAATATAGAAATCCAGTTTAATTGTGTTTCAACTTTTCTACTAACAGTTTTTAAATTATATTGTGCTTTTACACCACCTTGGCATGAGATCAATTTGAGGCCATTTCCACACTAGAGTGTTATAGTGCTATTATTCCACTTCCAACATCCTATGGAATCCTGGGGTTTGCAAATGGTGTGGAAATGGCCTTGGTGTAATGGTTGGAGCATTAGACTGTAACCCTCAAGAACAAGGTTTGATTCCCCACTTGACCATAGAAACCCACTGGGTGACCTGGAGCACGTCACACACTCTCAGCCCAAGGAAACCTTGTGATAGATTCACCTTAGGATCACCATGACGATGGAAATGACTGGAAGCCACACAAGAATAAAAACAATGTCACCTTGGATCCCATGTTTGAAGAAGAGTGGGAGATAAATTAAGTAAGTAAATAAATAAAGTATTTCCAGTAGAATGAAGGGGCAATGAAGAAGTTCACTCAGCTTTTTTGTTCCTTCCACCTTTCCCTAGACACTGGACTGCCTCCAGAAAGCCCTTATTGATGCTGACTCAAGCAAAATGGACGAGCTGCTCATCAGTTTTACCAAGCAGTGCCGACAGGAGCTGGCAATCCGTTACTTGGCAGGGCAGAAGGGTGCCTACCCCGCAGTTCTGGCTGCCTGCCGCTTGGCCTCTGAGGACCACTGCTCTCTTCTCAAGGCCCTCCAAGCCCTCTCGGCGCTCCTAGATGGCCAGCCAGACCTCCTCGACGCCTGTGGGCAAGATCTTGTGCTGCGGGTGCTCCAGGAGAGCTGCAATGATGCCGACCTGACCCTGGCTGGGATCCGCTGCGTCCGGCACGCCTGCCTCAAGCATGAAAGGAACCGGCAGGACCTGGTGAAAGGCGGCATCCTCTCGCTGCTGACCGGAGCCATCGTCCAGCATGGCGACCGGGCTGATGTGGTCCGTGAGGCCTGCTCAGGCCTCCGCATCATGACCTTTGACGACGACATCCGAGTGCCCTTTGGCCACGCCCATGACCATGCCAAGATGATCGTGGTGGAGCACAATGGTTTGGGCATCCTGATAGAAGCCGCCAAAGGTAAAAAGTACAGTTGGCCTGTCAAGTGTCAGAACCAGGGAGGTCTGGGCCAACCGGGTCTGCTATATCTCCACCTTCTCAGACAGAAGCACTCATCTAAACTTTTGTCCCCTACTGGCTTCCTCTCCCAGTTTATCTCCCTCTACTGCCTTCCCTAAATCCACACCTTGCAGGTGTAGGGCAAAGCAAAGAATAGTTTATCCAAATGACTGCGTCAATGATGGTAGTGTGTGTAACTCGGTTCAGAGCAGAGACACTCTATTGAGACAGCTCTTACAAAATATATATATATATTTATTTATTTATTTATATTTATAATATAATATATAAAGATTTATAAATCTTTATTTAGCACACTGTCAAGGTGAAAGGTAGTTGGTAAATCCAGGATTAGTAAACAGCACAACACTCTCTCTTTCTCTCTCACACACTCTTGGATCAGATCTCTCTCGCGTCCAAACACACACTCTGCACTGAACTTCAACTCTGTTTTTCAGTTAGATTTCAGTCACTCCTCCCGTCTAATCCCTCCCTCTGGCTAGCCTGGGTTTCATTTGCACCAGCCAACCCATTTAAATCCTTTTGGCTGCTTGGGTGGATCTATTGCTGTGCCCCCGCCCCCAGGATCGTCACACGGCCCTCCACATTTTAACAGGTTTGACTTTCATGGATTTGATTATTCGTGAGTTTCTTCAACTCCTGCCCCTCCCACCTCAGGTGCGTCTTTTTTGGGGAACCTTCCCTCTTAGGAGCTCTAAGCAGTCGCACAGCACAGCCCTTTGGTGAACCTCCTCCTCCACCAGCCATTGCTGGCCAGTTAAGGATGGCTCGGGGCCCAATTTCTCAGCACCACAAACCCCTTCCCGCTGCCTCTCTGCACCCAAGGAAGGAGATGTGTGAGAGAGCAACCCACTCACTTTCCCTCTCCTCTCTCTGACCTGGTTTGAACCTTGGGTGTCTGCTCTTCCCACATGTCTCAGCCCCCTTCCCACATGCACACACACATAAATTTTGGTATTTGCAGTTTTCCCACTTTTGAGGGGGTCCCGCACCCCTAACCCCAGTAAATGTGGAGGGCCAACTGTACTTCCTCCCCTGCCTGTTTCATTTATTTGTGAAAGAATTTCTACCTAAGCAGGAGGGGAAGGAAGGGCTTTAGCAGGGGTGGCCACACTTGGGAGCCAGACTGTCACGAGCCATTTCGGGGGAAAGAAGTGACAAATGGACTTGGGAGTGAGCTCACAATGTGGTGTCTGACAACTCCAGAGGGTTTGGGGGCAAAAAAGAAAAAGGTAAAAATTTTGGGAAGCCCAGGGTGGTCTCCAAACATGAAGGGACTGCCCTCCCTACCCCAGAGATCATTTGGGGGCATTCAGAGCAAATCGTGGTCCCCTGAGGGCCACAAAAATAACCTGGGGGCACATGCAAGAAACACTCTGCCCAGCTCTGTTTTCAACAAACAAGGCTGTTCCAGGGTTGCTGACCTTCCCCTGAAATAGCCTGTCAGTGTGGTGGAGTCTCCCCTTTTGGAAGTTTTTAAGCAGAGGCTAGATGGCCATTTGCTGGGAGTGCTTTGAGTGTTTGTTCTTCCATGGCAGAATGGGATTGGACTTGATGGCCATTGCAGTCTATTCCACTCTCTGTTTCTACAATTCTATGATTCTGTCTCCAAAGATGGGTGAATAGGTCACCACTTTCCAGCAATAAAATGCATGAGGGTTAGAAACTTGAGATCACATTTTAATTTGTCCTTTTTTTCCTCTTAATGTGCCAAATTCCAAAGCCACTGACACAGAGCTGCATTTTTGGGGGGCTACTCTTTGGAATGGCACAGCCCTGCTACCATCTCTTCAGTAATTTATCTCCTTTCCCCGCCCTCTCTGTCTCTGTCCCCACTCAGCCTTCACTGATGACTGCAGCGTTCTGAGTGAGATCTGTGCCACTCTGGCTCGCTTGTCCGTCCGGAATGAGTTTTGCCAGGATATTGTGGACCTTGGAGGATTAAACTTCATTGTAGCACTCCTGGCCGACTGCATTGACCACCAGGTATTAGGAAAATGTATGTTGCCTGACATAACATCAGGACCATTTCTGCACTGGACTGTTATAGTGCAATTACTCCACTTTCAACATCCTGTGGAATCCTGGGCTTTGCAGTTTAGGGAGGGGCCGTTGTGGTAAGGAGGAATCACTGGCCTTTGAGCCCTTTCAGGTTGCGCTGGTTTGTACTTTTCTATGTTCTAAATAGAGAGTACATTGCCATGTTACACCAAAAGCAGACGTTATTTCGCCACTTCCAATGTCTAGGGTGAATTACTGTTTCAACTTAGCTATAAATTTCTGTTTGCATGTTCCCTATATATGGTTTGTGTGGGCCACTAGGTGACAGGGCCAGTTTGGTGTAGTAGGAGTGTCAGAGTGGGACTTCAAAAATCTAGATTCAGTTCTTGACTGAGTTAAGAAACTCACGGACTGGCCTTGGGACCATCGTTGCTGGTCCGTGTCTTGATCTGTCTCTCTCTCACCTACCTTCCAGGGTTGTTGTGAGGGTAAAGTGGAGAGCAGAAGAAGCTATTCTCCCCCAGACTCAATGAGGGAAAGCCAGACTAGAAACACAGCTAATAAATAACTGGCAACTTGTTCTCTACCCACATAAAAATGTTGTCGTATTTTCCTCTAATATTGAACTTGGATGCTCTTGTGGCATTCAGTTTGGCAAGAGTTCAATGTGCTTGGAACCTATAAGTGTCTAAGTTAAAAAAAAATTAAGGTGTAACTATTTGTTCAGAGTATCTGTTCATCTGTCTCAGTGATCAGATCTGAAAGAGAGAAGAATCATTTTTACACATCTGTAGTGCTTAGTGGGGGGGGGAATACTTACTTAATACTTTATTTTTTAAAAAAGCTCACCCACTAGCATTATTTTTCAAAGAATTTGTTACTTGTGACCCGTGAGCAGCATTATTCTGTAGTAATACTACCAAGGTTGCTTTTTATTTATTTACAAAATTACTTTTAAATTTCCCCCAAATTTCTCAATAACTTCAAACTAACATTTTTGAAATAATGAATAATTATCTCCCATTATCTTAAAACTGGTAGAATTACTTTTTATTAATTAAAATATTTGTATCTGCCTTATATCTGAAGATCTCAGCTTTAGCAGTCGTCTCTTAAGAGGAAGATTGTTGTCCAGAGACGACAAAAGGCAGCATTAATTTTGGGGGGTGCTTTGGAGCCGTGGCCTGCCTGAGAATGACTTTGTAATCTCCCTTCAATTGTGGATTTCAGGACCTGGTAAAGCAGGTGCTCAGCGCCATCCGGGCCATCGCGGGCAATGATGATGTGAAGGATGCCATTGTTAATGCTGGCGGGACTGACCTCATTGTGCTGGCCATGAGCCGCCATCTTGGAAGCCCTCAGGTACATCATGAGTTATAGGAGTAGGGTTTCAAGTGCAGGGGTCATTCCGGGCCATGAGAGTTCCAGGGGAAAGCTGAGCTCTTTGCTGTCTTGGAGGGTATACTGCATACGCAACCTTGCAATACATTTGGCATATTTATTTTAGAGTAGGGAACTTGAGACTCTCTGGATGTTGTTGGACTGCAACTCCCATTATCCTTCAGCACTGGCTGCACTTGTGAAGGGCTGATGGGACTTGCATCCAGCGTCCCCAACTTGCCCACCCCTTATCTAGTGATTTCTACTCTGCTGTTTGGTTTAAAAAAAAAGTCTTCTCACAAGGACTCTTGGAAAAATATAATCCAAATTCTGGGTTAGTATATTAGTATTGCAACAAATGAAAAATGGAACAGGGCCCATTTGGTACAATTTTTTTTAATGAAATGTACAATGCAAATTATGGATTGTAAACGGGAATTGTTTGCAATATTAATTCACATTTATTCTTCTGGAGGCTGGGTCTGTTTTCTGGTAGCAATCTAAATCTCCCCTCAGGTCTGCCTGTAGGTGCCATTTTGTTTTCTTAGAATGCTTTGGAATGGTCCAACAGCCAGAGTGTCTGAGAAAAAACAAGATGGTCTCCCGTGCCATTTGGTGAGAGGACTTTTGCCACTGTGGGTGGCTGTAGGGAAAAAAAAGTCAAAAGGGCAGAAAGAAAGAAAGAAAGAAAGAAAAAGAAAGAAAGAAAGAAAGAAAGAAAGAAAGAAAGAAAGAAAGAAATGAGAAGAGAAATATGATTGAGAACAATATAGGATGGGGGACATGTGACTGGATAGCAGTATGTGTGAAAGGGATCTAGGAGTCTTAATAGACCACAAGCTGAACATGAGTCAGCAGTGTGATGCAGCAGCCAAGAAAGCCAATGCAGTTCTTGGTTGCATCACTAGGAGTCTGGTGTCTAGATTGAGGGGGATAATGGTACCACTCTATTACGCTTTGGTTAGACCTCATCTTGAATACTGTGTACAGTTCTGGGCACCCCAATTCAAGAAGGACATGGTCAAGCTGGAGCAAGTCCAGAGGAGGGCAACCAAAATGGTGACGGAGCTGGAAGCCATGCCCTGTGAGGATAGACTTAGAGAGCTGGGGATGTTTGGTCTGCAGAAGAGAAGGTTAAGAGGGGACATGATAGCCATGTTTAAATATTTGAAGGGATGCCATGTAGAGGAAGGAGAAGGCTTGTTTTCTGCTGCTCCAGAGACCAGGACAAGGAGCAATGGATTCAAGCTGCAGGAAAGGAGATTCCACCTGAACCTCAGGAAGAACTTTCTGACGGTCAGGGCTGTCCAGCAGTGGAATCTGCTGCCTCGGAGTGTAGTGGAGGCTTCTTCCTTGGAGGTTTTTAAACAGAGGCTGGATGGCCATCTGTCAGGAGTGTTTTGAGGGTGTTCTTGCATGGCAGGGGGTTGGACTGGATGGCTCCTGGGTCTCTTCCAACTCTGCATTTCTATGATTGTAGTGAAAGGAATGTGAATCGAACCCACAACGTACAAAATAAGCAAATTCTAAGAGCATTACAACATGAGAAATTAAAAACGTAAGTTTCTTCTCTGTCTTTTCTCTTTGCTCTGTGGATTTGAACTGCATCAGAGAGAGAGCTAATATGTGTATGTGAAAAAGGAGCAAGACTTGAAGCTCTTCGAAGGTTCAGAGCTCCTTCCCTTCCCTGCCACGGTACAGGGTGTTATAAAAACAAACTTCAAAACAGTACGCGCCATTAGGTTGGCACCAGGATATCATGGCAGGGAAGGCAAAGCAATCTTATGTAGTACCGCTTTCCCCTCCTAGGTGTGTGAACAAAGCTGCGCAGCATTGTGTATGCTAGCCCTGCGCAAGCCGGAAAATTGCCGGGTCATCATGGAAGGAGGCGGGGCCTTGGCAGCTCTGCAGGCCATGAAGACGCATCCCAGGGAGGTTGGCGTGCAGGTACCACAACATCTCTCGTTGTCAAGAAATGGCAGCATTCTCTCCTTCCTCTGTGGTGTAACCCACACCTCCGAGCACCAAAGGGGCTTATTGTGGAAGGGATGTAGAGGCAACCCGTGGTCCATTCTGTGATTGTTTAGGACAGGGCCTTTTGTGTGGTGGCCCCGACTGGTGCAAGGCCAGATGTTGGGCAGACTTGGTGCACTTTGCAGCCCTTCTCGAAACAGCCCCAAAGCTTCCTCTGTCTATCTGCAGGGAGAAGATCCCCACTGTGGACACAGTGCAGAAAAGCAAAATGGGCTCTGCAGTTCTTGTTCACATAAGGGATAAATGCAGTTGGTGTGTGGGGAGAAGGGACAGGTTTACATAAGAGGAGCTGGGATCTAAAATGGGCTAGGCAAGTTGCAGCAGACTGTCACCTATTTTGGTGCTTCCCCAAATTTTCTCACATCTCCCACTCTCCTTTCTCTGTCTCTTCTACACTCTTTCTCACCTCCCTCCTCTTCCTTTCTCTGACATTTGCGTTCTCTTTCTTTGCTTTTTGCCTCTTTTTATTCCTGCACAACTTAGCAGGCTGCTGGAAATAGGACAGGTAGCAAAATCAGACACTTGTGCCAGACTTCTGAAATGTGGCTAGGGGCTGCTGCTTGCCCGCTGGTGCTTTTAGCAGGGCAGTTTGCACAGCTAAAAATAAAATGAAATAGTTTAAAAAATGCATCCAGCCCTCTGTGCTAGATTGGCTCATGAGAAGACAGGAGCAGTCTATTTGTGATCTAAAGTACAAAACAGGAGTTGGCCACTGCAGTGAGACTGGCAACCTGTTTTCTGCCCCAGAAGTCTCTGAGGGCTGCGTGGATTGCCAAAACACACATACACACACAATCCTCAGAAAATGGCTAGAAGTCACTTCTAGTTTTGAACAAGGGGACTTTTTGTGTTAAAAATGTTACGTTATATGAAATAATGTCTGGGGCCCTGCCGCTTAATGAAAAGGTGAATAACTGCTCTTGTCAATTCACTGTTTTATTTCTCCAGGCCAGAAAAAGAGTACAGGCTCAGGAATCTAGAGGAGTTCAGAATAGTAAAGGCAGCCTGTGGTCACATTTTCCCCACCTCTGTTGCCAGAGTAAAAACCAAGGAGGACTCCTGTACCTTTAAGAGTTGTGCAGGTAACAGGTGGCACTTGCTGAAATTTCCACTTGTGCACAACCATTAAAAATACAGGATCCTTCTCCAGCTTTCACTCTGGCAATCTTGTACCCTTAATGCAGAGGTCAATAAAGTGCGGCCGCCACAAAATGGAATGATAATGTTGTTCCAAAATACCCAAATATTTATGGAATGCATTTCTACATGTTTGGAGCCCCTTGGACTCCCTGAGGTCAAAATGAAACTTGGTGGATTCCCCTTCCCCCAATTTCTTTTGCCTCAAATGTCCCAGAAAGCTCTCTGGTACCTAGAAAGGCCCCAAAACATGCCCCATAGAGGGTGTTCAGAGTAAAAAAAAGCAAAACACAAAACCCTGATTTCCTTTACAGGAGTGGGTGCAGCCCCCAAGGTCTCCTGGAGGGCTAATGGAGGCCTCTGATCTTCCACAGTTGACTACTCTTGCTTTTGATGGTTGTGTAGAGCAGGTCAAGCTTGTTATGTGGTTGAGTGACAACCAATTGCCTGCTGAAACTCCCTTTTCTACACACCCATTAAAGGTATAGGAGCCCTCTCTAGCTTTCAGGCTGGCGACCTGGTTAGAAAAGACTGTCTGTTTCAGCAAAGTAGAAGTGAATAGCATACTTTTTTCACAAACTGCTGACCATCCTCTTCCTTTCTCCTTCCGTCCAGAAACAGGCTTGTATGCTGATCCGTAACCTTGTGGCCCACACCCAGGACTTCTCCCAACCCATCTTGGAGATGGGGGCTGAGAACTTGATCACGGAGGCCCGGGCGGCCCACCGGGACTGCGACGACGTGGCCAAAGCTGCCTTGAGGGACCTTGGCTGCAAGGTGGAACTCCGGGAACTCTGGACAGGCCAGAAGGGAGGCCTGGCACGTTGAGTTACCTCAGAACGGTCAAGCTGGTGTGCCCGTAGACTTCCTGGGTGGGTAGAGGGGGTGGTTGTGGGAAGTGTGGATTGGAATAAATCCAGGTTGTAACAGTGGGAAAGTGGGAAAGAGCATGGTCCAAATGGTTTCCTGCCTCCTGGAAAGATATATGCTGCTCAGGTGTGGGTTCTTTGCTGTGTAGCCCAGGCCCACGCTCTCTCCTTCACCATAATTTCTAGTTTCTTGCACTTTGCTTACATGCTAAAGCAGTGTTTCCCAGACTTGGTTTTTTTTCAGCTGTTTTGGACTTCAGTTCCCAGAATTCCAAGGTTACTGAGACTTCTGGGACCTGAAGTCTAAAACACCTGGAGGAGGAGGAAGAGGATGAGAGTCTGAGAACCACTGAGCTAGAGTCTTCCTTTTTTTGTGTGTGCTGTGGTTCCTTGTAGATTCTTTGAGCAGGCTATACTTTGCAAACAGGGTATAGTAAGAGTACCATTGTTGCTGCCTCCGTGGGCAAAAGAGTGTCACACATTGTAAAAGCGGCGTATTGTTTAATTCCAATTACTCTACAAAAATGTGAGTAGGTGTTGGGAAGAGATTAGGGTTGCCAGATGGAAAACTGGAGGGGGTTCCTGCATTTTTAACGGTTGTGTAGGAAGGGGAATTTCCGCATACAGCCGAATAACAAAGCCACACCCGCTGAAAGTGCACGTGACCATTAACAGGAGCCCTTACCAGTTTTCATTTTGGCTACCTTGAAAGACATAGTTCCCATGGTGGGTTGTCTTGCCAACGCTAGACCTCTGTTATTGTGGCAACTGGTGTGGTTTGTTGCTTATGGCATTGCTTTGTGAGTGTCCTGCCTGCCCCTTTTCACCCTTGGCTGTTCCCCAGATGTTCTGTTGTCATTTAAAAAAAAAGTGTGTGTGTTTGGGGGTGTTTTTATGCACGAACGCCTTCCTGCCCCCTCTCTTCGGTCTCGTGACTGTTGTCTCACAACCATGTTGATTTAAGACTGCCAGAGTGGAAGCTGGAAGAGCTGTTCGATGGTGGAATAGATTGCATCGGAGAGTGGTCCTCTTCCTTTGGAGGTCTTTGAGCAGAGGTTGAATCAGCATTGCCTTCCGGGGTCAGACTAGGTGGCCTCTGTGGTCCCTTCCAGCTCTATGATTCTATGGAAAGGGGTTCTTTATTGTGTGCGTAGAAGAGGGAATTCCAGCAAGTGTTGCTTGACCTGCAACCAGGTAGCAAGCAACACTTGCTGAAATTTCCCTATCATGATAACTCCCAGGCAAAGATACAGTTACAGTGGCCCGTCCACTTTCACGAGGGTTCGGGGCACAGATATAATCATACTTCCCCCTGCATTCCCTTCCAGGGCTCCGCCCCATTACCTTGCCTTTTTGCCTTGGCACACGTTCTCAATACCGGGACCAAATTTGCAAAGGTCAAACCTGCAAGTGTGGACTGTATTTTGCTGCAATTGTGGTTTACTTGGCTTCATGGGACAACCCCACCAAGCCCTCACAGAAACCCCCTCCAAAGCACATTTTCCTGCAAGAATCACTCTTCACCACCAGCAGGCCAGCAGGTAGCTGGGGGGCACATCTCAGTTTCCACGTGGCCGCCCCTCTTGACGCTCGGCAAAGGTGCAGATTCTCCCCCAGAGAGCCTGGCCAGAGAAGACTTTTGGGGGACAGGGCCTTGGGTGGCAGTCTCCTTTTCCAGCTGCGGCTGGCCAAGGGCTTCTTTCACTGCTGCTGCTGTTGCTACTTGGGTCCAGCTGGCACCTCCAGCTGCTTAGGTCCAGCCTCACAGGGCTGAATGTGAGGCAGGCATACACACACACACACAACACACAATAGCCTAAATACCCTAAGAGAACCAGATCCTGGAAGCTAAGCAGGGCCAGCCCTGGTTAGTCTGTGGATGGGAGACCACCAAAGAATGCCAGGTGTTCTAGGCTATATTCTAGAGGAAGAAACGGGCAAAACCGCCCCTGAGTATTCCTTGCCTAAGAAAACCCTACAAAAGTCATGGAGTCACCATAAGTCAGCAGGTGACTTGAAAGCATGTGCATACGCATGCACGCGCACACATATACAATTATCTGCTTGCAATTAATCTATGGGATCCAGGTCATAGCATGCAGTAGATGGTTGGACTTTTCATACATATCCCCCAGCTGCTAATTTCAGCCACCCCACCTGGTGGACTTTGGGGTTCTAGGGGAATAAAAGCCCACGCCCCAAATAAATCCCACAAACCTGAATTCCGTTCTTGGGCTGCCACCCTGCCCCCATATGGATTTTGTGCCATGGAGAAGTATGCATATGCTCTGCCGGCAACTGTGGTTTCAGGTGTTGTCTTGCTGCTTGCTTGTTACGCATCCTCCTCTCCCCAGCCTCACCCTCCCTCCGAAGCCTCTGCATGTCCCACGCATGTGAACAGGCACCATTGACCCTGGTGTCAGTGTGTGGCATATTTTATTAAAAAAAACCCCAAAAAACAAATTTCAGCGCGAGTCATCTGCTTGACTTCAGGGATATCTGCTCTCAGGGCACCAAAGCAGCGAAACTGTGTCCGGGTAGGTTGTGTCACATTAATTATTTGGGGGCTCTTTTTGCAACGCCCTTGTGCGTGGCGTACGAAATTGGCAAGTCTGTTGGGTCAGACCAAGTACCAGCCATGCCTCGTACAAAGGGCCGTTCCTGTCTTGCTTTGCTCTAACCGCCCTGATGAAAATACGTTTTGTTTGAACTGAATTCCCGTTTTGTGCCAATTCCTTTCCTTTGGTGGGCACTGTAAACAAGATGTGCTCCCATTCTCAAATACTTTCAGTCTCACTGGTTGGCCTTCCCTGAATCTTCATAGGTTAAATCTATTTATGGAGTGGTTAACAGCCACCTGTGTGGTCTCCTGGGGTGAGTTGAGAGTTTTCTACAGGCAACCATTCTCTCCCCTTTTTAAGAAGTTTATTAAAAAATTTAACATACACACATATGGGAGTTTGTTTGGAATCACAGAATTGTAGAGTTGGAAGAGACCCCAAGGGCCACGAAGCCCAACCCCACATGGAAGACACCATCAAAGCATTCTGGACAGATGGCCATCCATTTCTAGGCCTACTCCCAAATGCTGTGTTTATTATTTAAGTACATCCATTACCCATTCTTCAAGGGTGGTGGTACATGGTTCTCCCTTTTATTTTCAGAAGAACCTTGTGAGGTAGGTCAGGCTGAATGAGAGAGACAGACAGAAAGAAACTGGCCCAAGGACACCTAGTGAATTTCATGGCTCAGCTGGAGTGAGAATCTGAGAATCATAGGATTTGAGAATCTTTGAGATGCTTCGATGAAGAAGTTATATAAACCCTCAACAGGCAAAGAACAAAGAATAACATCCAAGACATCAACCAGAGGGGCCATAATGCCGATTGCAGGTAGGCTGTGCCTCAGCACACCATTTCAGAAACTGACCCAATGATGTGAGTAGCTTAAAATGTTACTTAGCTAGTTGTGTTCGGATATTCTGTTCTTTTGAAAACTTTGGCTGATCTGATGGAACTCTCTGTACTTGTAACTACCAAGCAACTCTGGGGCCGGGGAGCCTATAGTGATATCTCTATTATCTATATTGCTGTTCTTAGAATAAATGCTTTCCTCTAAAGAACTTGCTGCTTTCTCTCCATTCCCACATATTTCTTGGTGACACACATAGATAGGAACCCTCTCTCCTGGAGGGGTGGGAAGGATCTCTAAGCTTAGAGAGGGTTGGCAGCATCCCACTGTGCTGCTGGGATAGGGATTTTAATTCAGTGGGTGCTGACGCTGTTTAATTAATGGAATCTTGGGTGCCTCTATCTCCTATTCAAGGGCAGAAGTCAGCATTGAGTGGGAGAGGGGCCCCAGTTCTTTGACACTGACAATTCTTTGACATGAATCTGAGAATCATAGAATCTAGAATTCTAGGTCAGGAAGAGACCCCCCAGGGGCAATCCAAACCAAGCCCTTCCTGCCATGCAGGAAGGCCCCATTAAAGCCCTTCCGACAGCTGGGTTAATGTGCCCCCCCCACACTCTTCAAGTGCTCCCTGCCAGGAAGTAAATCTTAGGAGAGGCATTTCAGCTGACCACAATGGTTGAAAAATTGTACAAAACCTGGGAAGCCACCCAATGACAGTGCCATGGGGAAGTGCGGGGGGCGGAAATCACATGGGAGCTATATTTGCCTCCAGGGACAGAGACAGTCCACCCCTGCTTTAAACAATTTAAGCTTCTTCCATGTTATTTTATGAATCACAGAAATCAGAAGACATGGGGGATATGTTTGTTTTTAAGAAAGCCTTCCCCTCACCATTCCTGCTCCCCAAAGGCGCGCCACTAGGATCAAGCTGGCCCTGGATGGACACGGCCATTCTGCTGAGCAAACCAGAGTCTCAGCCGCCTGCCCAGCGGCATCCTGATTGTAGCTGTCCCATGGCTGGTGCTGGGCCGTGGCTGTGGCCGTGGCTGTGCTGGCTTTCGGAGGATTCTCCGCACCCAGGAAATCAGAGAGTGGAAGCTGAGGCGGGAAGAGGTGGCACGAAGTTCCGGAGGGGTGCCAGGGAGCTCTGGGGATGGAAGGCTGCTCTGAACTGATGGCACCCACTGGGATGATTCATTTTCCTTCCTTGGCACAGCCTATGAGAAGAAAGAAAAAGCCAGGTGTGCTAAGTTTCTTATTGAAGGGAACAACAAGTAATGTTAGCAGTTTTCTTCTCTCTGCAAGAAAGTCTTCAATGTTTGAAGACAATTGGTGATTCACAAAATCTGCACCTTTTTTTTTTTTTTTGCACAGAAAAACATGGCATTTTCTGAGTCGGAAATTGCATTTTCTGTTAAGATTTCCTTTGCAGAAATATATTATTTTTTATTTCTTGCACAGAAAATGCAGTTTCCTATGCGGGTTTTCTCTGCAAAGCAACCACATGTGAATTTTGTGCAGACGAAATTCCCAATTACAACACTTTCTGAAAGGAAACAGTTTTCTGCTCAGGAAATGATACTTTAATGCAACAGTATCGCTTCCTGTGCAGAAAATGAAGTCTTTTGCCCGAAAGGACCACCTGCAAATTTCATGCAGAATAAATTCTGAACTGCAAAGATTTTCATCAGTTGAGGGTTTCTCAACACTTAAAGGGTTTTTAAATTTGCCCTCACTATGTGATGCCTCAACTGACTCTTTTTAAAGGGTTGGATTTTACTTTTACTGGATATGAGTTCTAAGTTGTTAAAGTAGTTTGCATGCAATTAACTCAGCAGTGGGGAGAGGAAGAGAATGGGATGAATCTTTGCCCTTCCCAGTAGGTTCAGGCAGAAGCAAACTGCTGTAGCCTCTGCTAGCTGGCACAAACATCCACTTTTAAGTTGCCTTTAAAATGTCTCGGTTTCTCTCTCTTCCTTCCACCTCCTCTCTTTGTCCTCAGCTTCCTTCAGTCACCACAAACTGAATTCAAAGTGCAATAGCAGTTTGCACTCAATTAACTTAATTAACTTAGGCCTCATTTGGAATCCTGTGTCCAGTTCTGAGCACCTCAATTCAAGAAGGATATCGACAAGCTGGAGCATGTCCAGAGGAGGGCGACCAAAATGGTGGAGGATCTGGAAGCCATGAAGCTCTATGAGGAGTGGCTGAGGGAGCTGGGGATGTTTAGCCTGCAGAAGAGAAGGTTAAGAGGGGACATGATAGCCATGTTTAAATATTTGAAGGGATGTCATGTGGAGGAGGGAGCAGGCTTGTTCTCTGCTGCTCCAGAGACTAGGACAAGGAGCAATGGATTCAAGCTGGAGGAAAGGAGATTCCACCTGAACCTCAGGAAGAACTGGAATAGGCTGCTGCCTCAATGAAGTGTGGTGGAGTCTCCTTCTCTGGAGGTTTTTAAGCAGAGTCTGGACAGCCATCTGTTGGGAATGCTTTGATGGATGTTCCTGCATAGCAGGGGGTTGGACTGGATGGCCCCTGGGGTGTCTTCCAGCTCTAGAATTCTATGATTCAATGAACTCAGAAAAGAAGAGGGGCAGAAATTCTGCCCTTCCCAGGAGGCTGAGGCAAAAGCCAACTGCTGCAGTCCCTCTCAGCTTGTGTGCTCTTCCTCGTGAATAACTTTAGCCATCTTGACCACACTCAGATGTTGCTTGGTCACACATGTCCCTGCTTTTCATTTGTGAAATATTGGACGGTTTGCGTATGAGGGCAGTTTCCACTTACCTCCCTGCTCTCTCCTGCCCCCTCTGTACTGTAGCAACACACAGGCAGCGGTTTTGCTTTCTGCTCTGGAGTTGGGGACAGCGAATGGTGGTCCGGGAGCAACGGTTTTAGCTCCATTGACTTTGCTGAATCCTTCTCATTCTTTGGGGAACTGTGATGCTTCCTTTTCTGGAGCGACTTCCTGCTCACAGAGGCTGTGGGTGGTGGTAGTGGTGTGCCAGTCCACGGCCCTGGTCCTGGTGCCTCTTTGGAGCTCCCCAGTGTGCGGGGCTTGGGACTGGCTGCTGTCTCCTTCATATTGCCCCCAGCTTCTCGACTGCCATCCCCGTGGGACCTCGAATGCCTGCTGGATCCTTCCGGCCTCCTCACTCCGGATCTGGGCCGGGACCCTCCACGAGGCTGTCCCTGGGGGACAAGTCATGGAGAACCACCATTGTTTCTTTGGAGTTGTTGTTGGTTTCCATACCCTTCTTCTCTCCGACCACCTGGGGCGGGCACCCATTACACTGGACTCCAGCGTCCCGGCATGCCCCTTTGCTCTCCTGGCGGCCATCAGTGGTGGGGGCCTGGTAGCGGGGCAACTCCACGTACGTTCGATAGCAGGGGAAATAGCCCGTGGATTCTTTCAGGAACGCTTCCTCGTCACAGAGGAAATACCCCTCGTGGTCCAGCGGGATCTTCATAGGGCGGTCCAGACTGAAAACGTTGGCGCTTACTGTTTGCTTTCCATTGGATTCAAAGCCGTCCATCACAGAGACCTGGAAAGAAGAAATGTTCCACAGAATAATAGATTTGGAAGGAAGCCCAAGGGTAGTGGTGTAAGTAGGGTTGGTGTCTGCCACTGCAATTACAGATGGTGTCACCCCCATGGGGCCTTTTCCACCCAGGAGCCCAAATTCCAGGGGTTCTGGTCTACTGCCATGGGGGCCCACGCCCTGAGCATCTACCTGGCCAGCTCTGTGTGCATGAAAGCAATGAGGAACTCCTCCAATCATTTGTAGGATTTGGCCTACCATGAAGCTAAATGGGCTGTCCTGGAGGGGGAGAGAAAGAAAGAAAAGAGAGGGCGGGAAGCGAGAGGGAGGGAAGGAAGGAAGGAAGGAAGGAAGGAAGGAAGGAAGGAAGGAAGGAAGGAAGACATCACCTCTCTCTAATGGTGTTACCTGGTGCAGTCTGCGCTCCACACGTGCACACACATACATACATACACACAAGACTCCTAGATCCCTTTCACACACACTGTTGTCCAGCCACATGTCCCCCATCCTATATTTGTGCGTTTCATTTTTTTGTGCCTAAGTGTAGGACTTTACATTTCTCTCTGTTGAAATTCCATGTAACCTGTTGAAAAGCCATCCTGCTAGCGGCTCTTGTGGTCACCTCTTGGGGCAGAGAGTTCCGCACATGACTGGTGCATTTCCTTACCTCCTTCCCTTGGCATTCCTGGTGTTCTTCTGTGTTGTCCCCTGGCAAGGGCCAAAGCCCTTCCTGGGCATTATGCGCTGGATTCTTGGTTAGTGTCTCCTGGCTGTTCATTTCCTCAGGGCCCCTGTCAGCACTGGTGGGGTGCGGGGTGCCTTCCTTTTTCTCCTGTCCCTGCAGCAGGACGAGAAAATGTGGAGGAGGTTCAAGAACTTAATCCATTGATAGAACTTGGAAAAGAATAGGTTGCCCACAACTGGCTAGAATCTCAGCAAGCATTTTGAAATGTTTTTCTAGGCCTTCCACTGTCTCTGGGAAGTACAGGCACAGCTTGGAGGGACGGTCAGTGCCCCACATTCACTAGGGTTGGAGTGCAGGACCCCCAGAAAAGTGGAGAAATGGCCAAGTGTCAAAATGTGCATGTGTGTGTCTGTGGAAAAGGAGCTGAGGCATGGTGGGGGAGAATAGGCACCCAGAGTCCAAACCAGGTTAGGGGATGGAGAGGGAAAGGGGGTTGGCATGGTGACCCCAGATTTCTTCTCTCTCCCCAATTTCAAGCTTTTGAAGCTTCAGTAATGGGGAGTAAGAAGGACCCTATCCCCCACTTCTGAAAAACCCCCCAGCTTCAGAAATGGGGAATAAGAAGGATCCTCCTTCCCACTGCTGAAGCTGCAACCTCTTTTATGCCCGTTGGCACAAAAGCCTCCAGCTTCTGGAAGGGGGAGTAAGACGGATCCTGTTCCCCACTTCTGAAGCTGCAGATGGCAAAATCACAAATGTGGAGGGCCGACTCTGCTTAAATTGTTGAAACTGACTTTATTGGAATCTGTCCAGAAATTCTGGAATATAGGTTCATTGAATCGTAGAATCCTAGAGTTGGAAGAGACCCCAGGGGCCATCCAGTCCAACCCCCTGCTATGCAGGAACACCCATCAAAGCACTCCCGACAGATGGCCGTTGGGGTATAAAGTTGAGACTTGAGACTTGAGACTTGGAGTAAAAGAGTTAAATACATCCCTGCCCTCAGCGCATGTGAGGAAGGGGACTGACATCCACAAAAACACATGCTGGAACACAGCAGGCTCAAAAGTCTTTCTTGATTCCTTCCTGACTCCCTTTCCCTTTTATACGAAGCAGATTAACATACATGGCTGTATCTTTCCAGCTTTCCTGCACTCTGGTTGTGGCTGCCACCTACCGGTTCAATGTCAAGCCAATTCATAGGGGGTGGTTTGGGGCATTTCTGGTTCCCCGCGCGGTCTTCCTTCGGATGGCTCCCTGCGGCCGGCCCTGCCGTTTCCTCCTTGGCAGCCTCAACATCCCCTCGGCGGTAACCTTCGCCTTCAGAAGGCAGCTGCTGGTATAACAAGAACTTTCAGGCCAGCAGGGGCGGAAGGCAAAATTGGGGAAAACACCCACAAACCCAACTGCAAAGGGGGGAAAATGGAAGCCAAACTGCCTGGGTTGTGCCGCTCCCATGGCTAGTCTTTGCTTGCTCTCCTTTCCCACATGTCCAAACCCAAAGTTGGTCAAGTTTCTTTTTTGGTTAGAGCTATTGCCAGTATCCTGGCTGGCCGTGCTCGCCATTGGGATTTTGGACCAACCGTATTCCCGGAATCCTCCGCAATTCCAAAAGTTCCATGGTAGACGGTACAGAGCTTTGGCCTCACCACCCCGCAGGACTATTTTTCCCCGGCGCTCAGGCCTGCCACCCAGACCTTGTACCCCCTCCCCTCCTTTCTGTCACCCTGTACCTCCTTGATTTCCGCCAAATGGGTGCCGTCGTCTTGGGCCTTGCTTTCTGCGCTTGGTGGACCGGCTGACTTGGCGTCTCTTTGGAGAACCAGATGTTTCTTGCCAGTTGGGGTCTTTTTGCACACATCCTCGGAATCACCGATGTAGGTTTCGGGGAACTAGGAAGAGGAAAAGGGGACATCGGCCACATTTAGGAAGTCCGGGACAAAAAGACACGTGCAAGGGGATGCTGGGATGGGGAGAGAAGCATCCCCAAAATGAGAAGCGTGGAATCACAGAGCTGGAAGGGCTCGCTAGAAAGGTCTCTCCTACCACAATCAGGGAAAAACTCTTTTATTAGTATTATTATTTTTAAAAAATTAAAAATTAAACACAAAAGATACAAACACCAACAAAAATAATAGATAAAAATAAAATAATAGATAAAAATTAATTATGTTTTTTTTTAGGTTTATTAAACTAACAAAGTACGCACTTCTCTACAATTATTTAACACAAAAGAGAACATATTTAATCTAAACTAACAAACACAAATGACTAAACTGCCTGCTCCTTCTGTGGAGGTTTTTAAGCAGAGGCTGGAGGGCCATCTGTTGGGAATGCTTTGATGGGTGTTTCTGCATGGCAGGGAGTTGGACTGGATGGCCTCTGGGGTCTCTTCCAACTCTAGGATTCTAGAGCGTCCCCAGCAGGTAGCTGTCCAGTCTTCTTTGGAAGACCTCCAAAGAAAGAGACCCCGCCATGTCTCCAGGACATTGCTCCGTTGCCCAATTGCTTCACATTCTTTCTTGAAGGATATTGACAAACTGGAACATGTCCAGAGGAGGGCGACCAAAATGACGAAAGGTCTGGAAAACACGAAGACCTCTGAGGAGCAGCTTAGGGAGCTAGGAATGTTTAGCCTATAGAAAAAGAAGTTTAAGAGGTGACATCATGGCCATGTTTAAATATTTGAAGGGATGTCCTATGGAGGATGGAGCAAGCCTGTTTTCTGCTGCTCCAGAGACTAGGACACGGAGCAACGGATTCAAAGTACAGGAAAAGAGATTCTGTCTAAACATCAGGAAGAAATTCCTGATAGTCCGAGCTGTCCAGGAGTGGAATATGCTGCTGCCTCCGTGGAGTGTGGTGGAATCTCCTCCTCCTTTGGAGGTTTTTAGGCAGAGGCTGGATGGCCGTCTGTCAGGAGTGCTGTGATGGTGTCTTCCCAGGTTGAACTCATTGGGCCTTGTGGTCTCTTCCAGCTCTATGATTCTATGATGTCCAATCAAAATGTGCCCTCCTGCAATTTAAAACCTTCAGACCTGGTCCTCCTCTCTGGGGCAGCAGGGAACAAACCTGCCCCCACCTCTCCGTGACAGCCCTTGAGATATTTAAAGGGGGGCATCGTGTTGCCCCTCCGCCTTCTCTTCCCCGGGGCTGAACTCCCTCCCCCTTTTCTCACAGGCTGTGTTCTCCATCCCTCCATACTTTATATGATTATAATAATTATAATTATAATATAATCATACTTTATATGATTATAAAGTACCATCCTTACCAATTTCCCAGCCATTGGGCCTTCCTATTTTTTTCCTCCCAACTGGAGATCGACTCTTTTCCTTTCCTCTTTTTTTGTCCTTTTCCTGATTTGCTGGTTTTTCCTGATTTTTTTCCACTTATTTTTAAAACCACCCCCTCTCTCGGGGTCCCCGGGGGTCAGACTCTGGACCGCCAGTGCCAAGCCATCTGCCCTCTGCCCTGCCCAAGGCTGGGCTCCCAACCAAAGCAGGAGGTGACAGGAAGTGACATCACAAACGGGCCCTGGAGTCCGGTCCCCGGGTGGGGGACCCCTGCTTTGCAGGTTGCTGTGGGTGGCCAGGGCTTGGGGAAGTTACTTTTGAAAAAAAAAATTGCTATGCAAATACTTTTCACTATTGCATTGTGTTTTATTTTAAATTTTTACATTTTTAAATTTAAATTTTTAAATACATTTTAAATGTTAACATTTTTAAAAATTACTATTATTAAAGTTTACAAAACATCCCTCAAGATACATAAAATGGATGCCCCATGAAAAAAACAACCCACAGAGATCCACCTGTGTGTAGATAATACGGACAATTAGAGTAATTAATCATTACCATTTTACAATTGTTAAAATTAGAGTAATTAATCATTAGCATTTTACAATTGTTAAAATTAGAGTAATTAATCATTACCATTTTACCTAAGACAGATTCTGTGGTTTGTCCTCGCTTTTCTCATGCTACTACATTGCCAATTTTTACACTTTTTTTGGAAAGTAATTAGTTACGTAACTCCCTACAAACTCCCCCAAGTAACACCTTTCCATGTTGTCTTTGGGTTTTTTAAATGTTATTCTCCCATTCCACTGTTCCATTCTCTTTCCTTGCTTTATACTTCTTTTTCTTTAAAATAAGGAACCATAGAATTGACAAGAGAATGGCATCAGACCTGTGAAAATTTCCACTCAGAATGCCTCTAAAATTGCTAAAGAAAAAAAAAAAAACTTTGAATACACCAAGGCCTAAAGTCAATAAAATCAATGATCACACTCCCAGGCGGCAGCGTATTCCATTGTCAAACTGCTCCTATCACTAGGAAGTTCTTCCTAATGTTTAGATGGAATCTCTTTTCCCGTAGTCTGAAACCATTGCTCCGTGTCCTCGTCTCTGGAGTAGCAGAAAACAAGCTTGCTCCGTCTTTCATATGACATCCTTTCAAATATTTAAACATAGATGCGGGGATATTGCCTCTCAACCTTCTCTTCTTTAGTCCAAATACCAGTTCCTGAAGCCACTTCTCATAAGGTTTCATGGTTTCCAGGCCTTCTACCATTTTGGTGGCCCTCCTTTGGACATCTTCCAGCTTGTCAATCTCCTTCTTGAATTGGGGTGCCCAGAACTGGACACACAAATGTTCCAAGTGGGGTGTGCCCAAAGCAGAATAGAGTGGTCCCATCGCTTCCCTTGTAGACACTGTACTCCTATTGATGTAGCCTAGGATCATATTAGCATTTTTAGCTGCCGCATCACACTGCTGACTCATGTTCATCTTATAAGACTCCTAGATCCAAGCCTAACAATAACCCATTCCTCTTATAACTATTATAATAATTAATAATTTAGTTACTAATAGTCACATTATGTTTTCTTTAAGCCTCTATTCTCAATACTAATGCTAATGATCACTTAATTCCCAACATTAATAACAACATAAAGTGCCGATAATGATAATGTCCTAACAATATAACAATAATAAAGTGATTCTAATGACCTCAATAGCAATTATTATTTTAATAACAATTAATTACAATTAATAATTAAGTTATAATAATATATAATTATACATTATTACAATTATAATATAATTTTACATATGTTATAATGTAATAATGTAATACATATATATAATATATAATAATAATTATATATAACATTGTATTACATCTTACATATATGTTATAATGTAATAATATAAAATATATGTTAATAATATATATATAATAGTATTAAGTTATTATACATATTATGATGTGTGTGTGTGTGTATATATATATATATATATATAAAATATTATTATGTTGTTATATAATTATAATTAATAACAAACTGTTATTAACAACCTGCCCCAACAGCCCTCCCCCGGCCATGTGGGCGTGGCCACTGCCTTGCCAAACCCCGCCCACTTCGCCTCGCTTCCCGCCTTCCTCCTCTTCCTCATCCTCCCACCTACTTTTAAAACCTTTCACTCTGTTGGTTGGGGCGCCTGCCAATCACAACGAAAACCCGCCCACAGCGCCGGGGCTGCCCCTCCCTGCGCTCATTCCCCCCCCCGCCGCCTCGGTCTGGCTCCTCCTCTCCTCCGTCCCGTTTGGAAGCCGGCCGCGCTGATTGGGCCAGGCGGGGGCGTAGGGGGCGTGGCCTCGGAGGACGAGCCCAGAAGGAGACGAGACGAGGCGGCGGTGGAGGGGATGCGCGCGTGCCTCGGCGGGGAGGGGGTGAGTCTTCCTTGGGGTGGCTGCCCGAAGTGTGGGGTGCGCGCATGCGCAGTAGGCGACGGCCCCCCACCTCCCTCAAAATAATACCAGTAACAGGGGGTGAGTTTGCTCCTTGAAATGAAAGCAAAGTAGGTGGGTGGGAGGGGGTTTAAATTGTGTAGAGGAAGAGGAAAGTAAAGCTGAATGCCCCCCTAATTGGACCCCCAATTAGATAGTGAGGGGCCAGTGGACCCTCCCACTGCTTTTTTTATGAGGGGGGAGATTAGGAGGCATTTGCCTCTTGGGGGGAGGGGGCAAGCCAAGGGGTTGGCTTAAGATGGGGAGGGGGTCTCTAAATTTGGGGGGCCCCTAAAAGTTGTGGGAGGGGGGTGGGCCTATTCCAGTAGGTTGGTGTGCCTGGGGGGTCAGCAGCCACCCCCTCCTCTCTCAGAAAGATGGGGGGCTTAAGGGTCAATTGCACCTTCTCCCCCCCCCAAAAAAAACTTGAAGAGTTAATTTTATTTACTTTGCTTGGAGGGGGTGGAGATAATTTCTGAAATGCTCAAAGGGGGGGGCTGTAAAGTAATGGATCCCCTGGCAGAAATGGGGGGGGAGTGATTCGAAGGTTACACAGATTGGAGGAATGGTCCCCATTTTGGGGGGGAGCAAGGTGACTCAATCCGTCGGGAGAGGCAGGATATAAATAAATTTTATTATTATTTATTATATTATTATTATTATTATTATTATTATTATTATTATTATTATTATTATTACTTGAGCAAATCTGGGGGCTGAAGGTGAGTTGATCTCTTATTCCCTTCCTCTTGCATTTGGGGGAGGGCCCATGATGGCTTCTGTGTCCCTCCTTTCCAGCCCAGGACTGGGATTTTTTTTTTTTGAGGAGGGGGATTCAAGAGAATCTCCTTCTCTGTCCTTCCCCCTAATATGGAAAAAGACCGAGAAAAACTTAATTTAATTTTGGAAGCGAGGGCTGTTTAGCAATGGGGTGGGGGCTCTTATCCCAGCCTCTCAATTTGGGGCAGGGGGAGGCCAAGGTTTTATCCCCCCCACTCCAGTAAGGGTAGTCACTATCCTTCTCATTTTATGGGGTGGAGAAGAAGGATGATTATGTCATTTTTTGCTTAATTTTTCTGCACTCTTTCAGCCGGCAAGGGGGACGCAGCTGAAGGTTATCTCCACCCTGTAGGGAGAGTAAAGGGTTAATCCCCCCCCATTGATTTGAGGGGGTGGGTTTCCGGAGACCAAAGTTTGCAAGCCAGCATCTCTCCAAAGCTAAAGGTTAACCAGGCTGGATAGTTTTCGGAGAGGGTGAGGGGGAATTCAAGGTTAACCATTGTAAGAAGTGGGGAAAGATAAAAGATTTGTTGCCCCCCCATCAAAATGAGGGAGGGAGGAAGATAAATATTAATCTCCTTTTTTCCCCAGTCTCTGGCAGTGGTTGACCTAACCTGTGCGATTGTTGTTTTTGTTGTGTGCCTTCATGTTGTTTCCAACTTAAGGTGACTCTAAGGCGACTCCATCCTGGAGTTTTCCGAGGCTGAGAGTGTGTGACACGCCCAGGGCCACCCCGTGGGTTACTGTGGCCAAGCAGGGATTCGAACCCGGGTCTCAGGCACCAGATCTTGTCTGATGTTGGAAGCTAAGCAGGGTCAGCCCTGGCTAGTACCTGGATGGGAGACCACGAGGTGCTGTAGGCTCTATTTCAGAGGAAGGAACTGGCAAAACCACCTTGGAGCATTCACTGCCGAAGAAAACCCTAGGAAATTCATGTGGGTCACTGCAAATCAACAGGTGACTTGAAAGTAATATAACGCAGGGTCCAAATTCCCTAAAAGCTCTTATCCCATCTTATTCTGGAAGCTAAGCAGGCTTAGCCCTGGCTAGTATTTGGCTGGGAGACCGTCAGGGAAGACCAAGTGCTGTAGGCTCTACTTGTGGCGACCCCAGTCACAGGGATTTCCTGGCGCGGTTTGTTCAGAGTGGATTTGCCATTGACTTGCCCAGAGGCTGAGAGATTGTGACGTGCCCGGATGATTTTCATGGTTGAGGGAGGATTTGAACCCAGATCCTAGGCCGATGCCACGCTGGCTGTGCAGAACCAGTTCTCCCACTGGGTGGGGTGGGACAGTTGCTTTTAGGCAGTCAATATTGTTGCAAAAAGTCTTTAAATTTCCACTTAATTAACACAGTTATCCATAACTAATTGCTTTTTGGCATAAAGAGGGTGCAGCCAAGCCACATTTTAAAGGTGATGCCGCAAGTCAGAATGAAGTTACGTGGTTGGTATAATGAGCAATGGGTTTCTAGTTACTTTCAAAAGTTACTTTTGAAGGATGTTTTTAAAAATTGGCCGGAGTTTTTGAAGCTTAATCCCAAATTGTTCCTTTTTGCCTAAGCAACAAAAACAGTACGTTACTTTTCCAATACAGAAATGTGTCACTGTTAAAAGAAAACTTTCCAAGTTCTGTTTTATTGTCAAGAAGAGGTGGGTTGTGTATGTTCGAGTTGTTTCTTACCCTAAGGCAAACCTGTGATGGGGTTTTCTGGAGCTGAGAGTATGTGACCCACCCAGTGGGTTTCCATGATTGAGTAGGGAACCAAATTCCGGTCTCCAGGGTTGTAGCCCAATGCTGAGACCACTAGACCACACTGTCTTGTGCAAAATAGGCGGTTGTTGTGTGTCTTCGAGCCATTTCTGACTTATGACCCTATCGTGGGGTTTTCTGAGGCTGAGAGGGTGTGATGCACCCAAGATAGGTTTCCATGGCTGAGCAGAGACCACTACACCGTAGGAATCTCTGCATTGGGTTTTCAAATAATTTGGGGAAATCTGCAAACACTTGATGCCTGTTGCCCTTGTGCTTTCTCATTTGCCTTTTTCCCGATTTAGGACCCAAGGCAGATACACACCTGCCGTTCCACTGCCCCATATTGAGTTATAGGTTCCCTTCTGGATTAGAAATTCCCAATTCCTTTTACTACTCACGAAGTGGGGCCGGGTGAGGGTAGAGGAAGGAGATTTTAAATAATCGACCTTCAGCACCCCAAATCCCTATGGCTTCTTCTCTCTGCATCCGTCCTAGTTTGCACCTAATTTAAGAAGAAGGGCCTTACAAAGTGGTGGCCCCCTTAGTAAGGAGAAGGTTCCCCCCATTATTAAAAATACTCTGGGCAGTTCAGTGCAGGAATAAATTTTTATTTATTTTTATTTATTTATTTATTTGTATCCCGCCTCTCCATATGGATCGAGGCGGCGAACAACTTACAAATAGCATGTATTTTGAAACATTTCTATATCTGCCCCCAACAAGCTGGGTACTCATTTTACCGACCTGCGAAAGGATGGAAGGCTGAGTCAACCTTGGAGCCGGGCAGGATCGAACTCACAACCTTGTGGCTTGCAGTACTGGCATTTAATGCCCATCCAACCAAAAGAGTCCACCAGCCAATATAGGGGAATTGTTCTCCCTTTTTCTTTCTCCAAGATATCTCTTGTGTTCCTCATTTCTGCCCCCGTGTGATTAGAGTGTGTTTCTGTGTGCCTGTGTTGTGTTTTTCTTGTGGGGAGGAAGATAAGAGTGGGAACTCCTCGCCCGTTTGTTGTCGTAAGGCGGGCTGCAGTCCTGGGGCTGAAAAAGGCTGATATACCCCTGATACCCTCTTGGTCCTAGAATTATAGGATCTTATAGCTGGAAGGGATCACAAAGCCCATCTAGTCCAACCCTAGGCAGGCAGGCATACACAGCTAAAGAACTCATAAAGGATCTGTGTCAGTGCTTTGTTAGGATCATTTTGGGAGCAAAACATTTACCCTACCATTGTGGAATCCTTTGTTGGGGGCATTTTGGGGGCAAAACATTTACCCTATGACTCAGCTATGGCTCTTCTCTTTGTAGCCTATTAGGTGCTTTGTGGCTCTCTTTCTCTCCATTGCAACAAAAACCCAATGCACAGGTGTAGTTTGGGGGGGATATTTGTCATAGCAGTGGGACAGTGAAATTGACTGTGGGATTATTATTGATTGTAAGTTGAATATGAAACAGCAGTGTGATGCTGCAGCAAAGAAGGCAAATACTGTCTTAGCCTGCATTAATAGAAGCATAATTTCCAAGCAGAGGGAAGTAATATTCCCACTATATGCTGGGCTAGTCAGGCCTCGTCCAGAGTCCTGTGTTCAGTTCTGAGTGGCTCACTTTAAGAAGGATCTAGACAAGTTGGAGAAAGGCAACAGGGATGGTAAGAGGGATGGAGAACAAAACATGGCAGGAAAGATGGATGGAGTTGGGCCAGTTCAGCCTGGGGAAGAGAAGACTAAGGGATGACATGGTAGCCTCTTTAAATACCTCAAGGGCTGTCCCAAAGAGGAGGGGGCAGGTTTGTTTGTACTATACTAGAGCATAGGACCAGGTCTGGTATTTTTAAGTTATGGGAAGTAAGTTTTGATCAAACATTAGGAGGAGTTTCCTGACCATTTCAGCAGTTTGACAATGGAACCAGTTCCTTAGAGAGGTGGTGGGGTCTCTTTCTTTGGATGTCCTCAAAAGGAGGCTGAACAGCTCACAGGGGATGGAATTCCTGCACTGAGCAGAGGTTGGACTTAATCGTCTCTGGGGGACCCTTCCAATTCAAAGATTCTAGGATTCTATCTTTTTTTGGTCTTTTTTTGTCAGGTCTAGTAGGAACCCCACAGTCTGGATCGATGGCAGTGACTCCCATAATTTCTCCCTGGTAGCTGATACTTGGGAGCATAACTGAACCTGGGTCCTTACAGCCGTCATGGCTTGTAGCCAGAATGACTAGTAGCCATTATGTCTAGTAGTCCTAATGGCAAGGGTGGCCCTCCAGCTACAGTTTCAAACCAGAGTGTGCAAAATCCAGCCACCAAGCCTATCTCAGCAAATATTTTAGTGGTTTTAGGGCTTGGGTTCCCACCCAGGATTAGTGCCTTTGGTGCACCCAAGTTAAAGATTGAACTAGGATTTCCAGCACACTGACTTAAGAGTATGGTATGTTGGTTGGGGGCTGCTGGGAGTTGCAGTCCAGCCACTTCTGGAGGTCTGCATGTTTGCCATCCCTACATATTGGCTAGTAACAATGGATAGGACCAGGTCCTCTGAATTTGTCTAGTTCCCTTTTAGCAAATTCCCTGGTTGCTTGTGATGTGATTTCCAGGAGCTCTTTATCCCACACTTTCCTGTTTCTTGCTGTTAATCGTGGTCAAGTTGACTTGGAGTTATGGTGACCCCCTAAATAGAGCCCCCCAAGTCATGCTGTTGTCACCAGCCATGCTCAGGTCTTGCAAACTCATGACAGCTGCCGTGGCTTCTTTGACACCCTCTTACAGGCTCAGAAAGTAACCCTTTCGGACGCAGGGAGTAAATCTGCTCAGAATCATGTCCGTATCAGATGTTGATTATTAAATGAAGCCTGGTGCTCCATTTGGGACACGTTTCGGATGACAGGGCAGTTCCTGGCAGGCCTGTTTTCGGCGGCTGGATTAACGGAACAGATGCGTTCCGTTCCTAGCCGAGGACCTTGTTGCGAGAGTGGAAAATACCTATTTATTTATTTTGCCATTTCTCCCCCTCCCTTCCTGTGGACCAGAAGCCCAGCTTTGCTGTTCAAATTTAGTAACCGTATCCGATTTCCTCTGAATGGTTTTTCAACCTGTTAGGTCACTTGTCCAAGTGAAATGGGGAAGCTCGCCTTTCTGGGCGCCTGATTATTTTGGATTTGCGGCCAGCGCGCTTGTCCGTCGGATCTTTTATCTAGGTGAGAGATTGTACGTGCTTTAAAAATTAAACTGTCCCGCTGCTGTTTATTCTGTGGGCACACCATGTGAAGGGTTAGCTGTGTTGACGTTTCAGAAGTCGAGCGCACCATTGACCTAAAAAGTTTTGCTTTTTAAGCATATCTTTCTTGGAGCCAAAGGGCACGTCTGGCCGAGAGGTGGAGTGGAAAAGAATTCTCATAGGAAGGAAAGATGTGGTCCAAAACAGAAAGCAGCCCCACGCTGGACCAATGGGAACACTAGCTGGCGAACTCCACCCCATAATCCAAAGGAAAACACAGGGCATACTTTGTGTTGTCTGCATAGTTTTGCACAGCCTTGCAAAGAAGACAACAAGAGATTTTGCTGTCAAGTTTATGTTGATTTATGGCGACCCTTTGGATGAGAGAGTTCCAAGTCACCCTGTCGCCAACCTGCCCTGCTGGGGTCTTGCAGATTCAGGGACGGGTCTTCCTCGATGGAGTCTGAGCCACCTGTAATGCTGTCTTCCTTTTTTCCTGCTGCTTTCCACCTTACCAAGTATTATTGTCTGTCCTAGTAAGTCGTGTCTTCTCGTGAAATAGCCAAAATACAACATCCTCAGTTTACCCATCTTGGCTTCTAGGCAGAGTTCAGGCTTGCTTTGCTCCATGACCCATTTATTTATTTATTAGGGTATATGTAGAACTCTTCGGGAGCACCGTATTTCAAAGGAGTTGATTTTCTTCCATCAGCTTTCTTCCCTGTCCAGTTTTCACAACTGTACATAGAAATGGGAAATATGGTGGCGTGCACAGTTCTAACTTCAGTGATCAATGATATATCTTTATACTTCAGGATCTTATTTAGTTCCTTCGAGTACAATGGCCTGGACCATCCTAACTTTACCTCCCCATTTGCGGGTTTCACTCTTGCGGATATGATTATTCACGGATTATTTGCCGTCACCCCTGCTGCTTCTCTGTGCCATTTTTAATAGGGACTGCAGGCCTCGAGAGACCGAGAAACTGCAAATGAGGCTTGTAAGTCCTTATTAAAAATGGTGTGGAGCAGCAGTGGAGGTGGTACCAGCCCCACCAGCCCCCCACTTCTGCCTTGGGAAGGAACCCCGAGGCCTTAAAGAAACCCACGGTGGGCTGAATATGGTGATCATATTTTTTATGTGTTAAATATGGTTTGGGAGGGCCTAGAGTTATTCACGTTTTTTCCACTTTCACGGGGGTCCCGTGCCCCCAACCCTAGTGAATGTGGAGGGAGGGCTTTATATCTTTACACTTGAGGATCTTGTCTAGATCCTTCATAGCTGTCCTTCCAAATCCTAGTTTTCTGATTTCCGGATTGCAGCCTCCCTTCTGATTAATGGCTGAGCCAAGGTATGGAAAATCTTAAACTGTTTCAGTTTCCTCATGATCTACTATATAAAGCATTTGTGGTCATTTTTTTTTTACTGTTGGTAAAATGTTGAGTAGCCTACCTGGAATGGCAGACCATGCTGGAGGGTACAGAGTTGCATTGGATTCTCAGCGCTCGCTTGCATGCAGTACCTGGCCACAAGCGGCAGATGGGCTAATGCTTAAATCCAGGTTGAGTTTGCAAGTGTAGGCAAAATACTATGCTATAAGGCGGATGGGGAACCTGAGACTGATTTTGTGGTGCAGTTGCGACTCTAATTGAAGATTCCATTGCGTTAAAGTTGCCTCTCATCCTTTGGAAAACAGAATCTGTAGCATTTTCAGTCAACCTTTAACTTGGGTGCACTGATGGCTCTAATCCTGGGTGAGAACCCAAGCCCTAAAAGCATTACGGTGTTTGCTGAGAGAGGGCTTGGTGGCTGGACTTTGGACACTCTGGTTCTAAACTGACCTCCAGGTTCAGTTCTCAGAAGGTGTCGTCACCCGCACTCCTACCCCGTAGTCTGAAGGAGAGAACAGCGGGGAAGATTCCACAGTAGGGAAAAAACCTCTGGGAGTTTGTAAGTAGATCATAGTTCACAATGCAGTGCGTGAAGTTTCTTTCCTCCGTTTTGGTCCTGTGTTAAGGAATGAAGGGAAGAATCGTAGAATCAGAACTGGAAGAGACCGCAAGGGCTACCCAATCCATCCCCGTTCTGCTATGCATGAAAGCTTTCCTGACAGCCTCTCTTTAAAAATTGACAAAGAAGGTGACTCCACCACATTCTGAGGCAGCATATCCAGTGTCAAATGGCTCATATCATCAGGAAATTCTTCCTAACTTTCCTGAAGTTTGAAGCCATTGCTCCGTGTCCTACTCTCCGGAGCAGCAGAAAAGAGGCTTACTCCATCCTGCGTGTGGCATCCCTCCAAATGTTTAAACATAGCTTTCATGTCGCTTCTTAATATTCTCTTCTCCAGGCTAAACATCCCCAGCTCCCTAAGCTACTCCTCCTAGGGCTTCATGGTTTCCAGGCCTTTGATTATTTTGGTTTGCCTCCTCTGGACACGTACTGGTTTGTCAACTTCCTTCCCAGGCAGCAGCATATTCCACTGTTGAATTGCTCTTACCATCGGGAAGTTCTTCCTAATGTTTAGGTGGAATCTCTTTTCCTGTAGTTCCGTGTCCTAGACGCAAGAAACAAACTTGCTCCATCTTCCATGTGACATCTCTTCCAATATTTAAACATGGCTAAAATATTATCTCTTAACCTTCTCTTCTCCAGGCTAAACATATCCCTGAGCTCCTTCATGGTTTCCAGTCCTTCTACCATTTTGGTTGCCCTCCTCTGGACACCTTCCAGCTTGTCATTATCCTTCCTGAACTCTGGTGCCCAGAACTGGACACAGGATTCCAGCCAGGTAAGGTCTGACCAAAGCAGAACAGAGTGGTACCATCGCGTCCCTTGACCTAGACACCGTACTCCTATTGATGCAGCTTTGTGGGATGGTTCATTAAAAGGCACAGCCGTTGGGGCTCCTTATCTGGGGGTGGAAATCCTGTGGATGAGGTTGGACTATAATGCCCAGCATCCCCCACTATTGGCTGAGATGGCTCCTGGAGGTTTGTAGTCCAGCAACATCAGGAAGGCTGCCTGATTCCCTCAAAGCCCCCTCCCTAAACTGCAAACCCCAGGATTCCGTAAGATGTTGAAAGTGGGATAATAGCACTACAACAGTCTAGTGCGGAAATGACCTGAGTCTCATGAGGAGTGGCTGAGGGATTTGGGTATATTCAGCTTGAGGATGAGAAGATGGAGAGGGAGCATGACAGCCATTTTAAATATCTGACGGAATAACTGCGGCAAGGTTGACCTATGCGCAACACTGGAAAGAAAAGAAATATATTGGTATAGAAGAATGGAAGTTAAAAGTTCTGGATATGATAGAGGGGCAAAAATTAGCATCTTCTTTGAAGAATAAATCTATCCAGAACTTTGAGAAAGAATGGAAAGGAGTATTGGACTGGGTAAGGATATAAATGTATAAGAAATCGAAGAAGAAATAATGTAATTGTTCTTCTACGTCAATAATGCAGTAATGTAATTGCTCTTCTCTTTGTAAGATGGAAATTATGTTTGTATGGAATGGAAATAAGCAGTCTCAACTGGAAGATTCAAGCATGGAAGTCTGGGAGGGTTATTTTCGAGATTAAACTTTTAATAAAAATTACTATAAAAGCAAAATAAATATCTGAAGGGACGTCACATAGGAGAGGGAGCAAGGTTGTTTGCTGCTGCTCAGAGAGTAAAACATGAACCAGTGGGTTCAAATTACACGAAAAGAGGTTCCACCTACACTTTGGGAAGAACTTCTTGATTGTAAGAGGTGTTCGGAATGGGTGCCTCAGAGGTTGGTGGAGTTTCCATCTTTGGACGTCTTTAAACAGAGGGTGGATGAGCTTTTTTCAGGAGTGCTGCAGTTGTGTCTTTCTGCGTGGCAGAATGTGGTTGGACTAGATGGCCTTTGGAGTCCCTTCCAGCTCTGGGATTCTGTGATTTTGTGTCTCAGGCTTCTACAGTCCGTTCAGTGGGTCTGCCTTGTTTGCAATCAGTCTGTGAGATCCAGGACATGGCATGCAGTAGGTGGTTAGGCTTTTCATACACATATCTTAGCTGCTAATTTTCACCACACCCTACCTGGTGGATTGGGGGGTTCTCAGGGAAAAAAGGCCACACCTCAAATAAATCCCACAAACCTGAATTCTGCTCTTCCGCTGCTTCTCCCCAACCCTGTATGGATTTTGTGCTGCGGAGAAATGTGAACGTGGTTTCACGTATTGTCTTGCTGCTTGCTGGTTACACTGCTTGCTTGTTATTTGCAGCGTTTTGTTCCATGGATGTGAACAGTGACCGTTGACCCTGGTATGAGCACGTGGCATATTTTGTAAAAAAACAAAACAAACAATAACTTGGGTCACTTGCTTGACTTCAGGGTTATCTGCTCTCAGGCCACCCAAATCAGCAAACCTGTGTAGGTTGTGTTGCATTAATTATTTGGTGGCTCTTTTGCAGTACTCTTGTGTGTGGTGTATGAAATTGCAAGTGTGTTGGGTCAGACCAAGTAGCAGCCACGCCTCATACAAAGGGCCATTCCTGTCTTGCTTTGCTCTAATTGCCCTGATGAAAAGACATTTTGTTTGAACCAAATTCCTGTTTTGTGCTAATTCCTTCCCTTTAGCGGGCACTGTAAACAAGATCTGCTCCCATTCTCAAATGCTTTCAGTCCCACTGGTTGGCCTTCCCTGAATTCTCTTCATAAGTTAAATTTACTTATGGGGTGCTTGATAGCCACCTGTGTGGTCTCCTGGGGTGAGTTGAGAATTTTCTCTAGGCAACCATTCTCTCCCTTTCTAAAGAAGTTTATTAAAAATTTTAAAATACATCTGTATAAAACAGAAAGCAACAGCAAATGATAACAAACAGATATAAATGAGAAGTCATAAAAAAGATGTAAAGAAAAAGAAGATACTACATACCTAACCAAGACAACCAAAAACAATAAACATACCATATTTTTAAAAAGTGGTTTCCAGGTTTCCTAACTCATACTATTTTTAATTTTTTTTTAATCTACGTCTATGCGTAGACCCCACTCTTTTGCAACTCCCTTGGCTAGTTGGTTGTTTATTGCCATTCTCTACTGCTGGTTTGTCATCTGCTTACGAGTTGCAATGGCAGACCCAGACTATGGATAACTCTGTGTTAAAGAAAAAACATATATAGTCATGTATATCTGTCACATTCTTCCACTGCTGTTCTCCCCAAAATACTGGTTACTGTTGACCCTCCACATTTGTAGGTTTGACTTCTATGGTTTTGATTATTTGTGAGTTTCTCCCTTGACCTCAAATGCTTCTTTTCTAGGGGGATCTTCCTTCTCGGAGGCTCTAATCAGGCTCTGCAGCCCTTTAAAAGCCCATATCTTGTCTGGTGATTTTTCTACTTTGCAAGAGTCTTGCGCCCCTACCCTAGCAAAGGTGGAGGACAAACTATATGAAATCCTATAGTGAACAAATTATATTCTTTATCTTTCCAAAAGCTCATTAAAGGTTCTCTAGGAAACTGTTCTTGAATCCATTCAGAGTATTGCCACTAAGTGCTGTACACCAAAGGCATAAGCGAGGCTCTGTTGGGTTCATTTGCCATGATTGAATCTCCCCGCGACTCCCGATTCCCCACCTATTTTGTATAGCTTGCTCTGTGTGAAAGCTCCAACTGTTATTATACCTGCTAGGAGTAAGGAAACAGGAGGAGGGGTTGGGAACAGAAGGGTCCCCATTTCTCACTCAGTGGAGAAAGGAATCACGGGGTTGTACACATGCCCACGTCTTTTTTTTTTTTTTTCAGTTAAATCTTGAACCCAACTGGGTCGTCCAGTGAAGCCGAACAGCGGGAGGCTCAGGAAGGACAAAGAGAAGGACTTCTTTGCTCAGAGCCAAATTGTGGAATTGGCGACCACAAGAGGTAGTGATGGCAGCCAGCCTGGAGAGGCTGAAAAGAGGATTAGCAAAATTTGCAAAAGAAGAGAAGGCTAGCCTTAGCTTAACAGTCAAGATGGATGTGCATCACATAGCCTGGTAGAAAGCCCACAAGCATGATTGCACCCTGGCCTCACATAGTCCAGGAATTGATACAGGTTGAGCCTCTCTTCTCTGGGAATCCAAATCCCAAAAACCTCCAAAACCCAAAACTTTTTGGCCACCGGCTGCCCACTTCTGCCCTTGAGGTGGTGGCTGTGGCACTATCTCAGATCTTGTGGTAGGAATAAAGGAGAGTTTTCTTGTTCAGACATTTTAATCAGATAAATATGTTCTAAGTCACCTGATGATTCATGCATTGGTGAGGAAATGCCTTTGCTACCATTTTACTACAGTAAAGTTGGTGTTACTAATTAATAAGCATTTGCCATTTATGAAGGAATCAGAGTTGGAAAGCAGAAAAACAGAGGAGTCGGAGTTGAAGGTTTGCCATACTGTCTCTGTAGCCCTGGTTTCTTTAGCATATATTTTAGGAAAGGAACAATTCTTTTCTATCTTCCCCGCCCTCCGCTGCCCCTCCATTTGTTCTTTTTGCACTCAGGATGCAGCCGGTTGCCAAGTAAACATAAGAGCACCAAAATGCTATTAAGCAGCCTGCTGTAGCACAGGGATGGAGAGAGAGAGCGTTGCTGGTACTTGACTCTTTTTTCTTCCCCCGACAAATGAAAATATATGAATGTTGCATTCTAGCCTCAAGCATGAAAACTCTGTTTGTTTTTGGGTGTGTGTATTTTTGACCAGAGTCTAATGTGAGAAGCAAATGCAGCCAGGAGGTTTTAATACCGGGAGGTTGTTTTGAATCGTGGACACTGTCAAAGCACTCCCAATCAATGGCCATCCATTTCTAGGTCTTACCTAAAATGCTGTGTTTATTACTTTTTAAGTAGATCCATTCAACCTCCTTCAAGGGTGGTGGTACCTGGTTATTTTCCCTTTCATTTTCAGAACAGCCTCGTGAGGTAGGTCAGGCTAGGAGAGAGAGACAGACAGAAAGAGACTGGCCAAGCACATCTAGTGAATTTCATGGCTCAGCTGGAGTGAGAATCTGAGAATCATGGAGTTGGAAGAGACCCCAGGGGTCATCCAAACCAACCACCTTCTCCCATCAAAGCACTCCTGACAGGTGGCCATCCAGCCTCTCCTTAAAAACCTCCAAAGGAGGAGACTTCACCATGCTTCCAAGCAAAATATGCCATTGTCAAACTGCTCTTACGACCAGGAAGTTCTTCCTAATGTTTAGGTGAAATCTCTTTTCTTGAAGTTTGAAACCACTGCTCCATGTCCTAGTCTCTGGAGCAGAGAAAACAGGCTTGCTTCATCATCAACATGACATCCCTTGAAATATTTAAACACGGCAGTCATGTCCCCCTTTTCACCTTCTCTTCTCCAGGCTAAATATTCGCAGCTCCCAAAGCTGCTCCTCAAAGGGCTTCATGGTTTCCAATCCTTCTACCATTTTGGTCGTCCTCCTCTGGACACATTCCAGCTTGTCAGTCTCCTTCTTGACTTGTGGTGCCCAGAACTGGACACAGTATTAATCCAGGTGGGGTCTGACCAAAGCAGAATAGAGTGGTACTATCACTTCCCTTGAATTAGATGCTGATTTTCTGGATAACTCTCCATTTCTGTCTCCAAGCTTATATGCAGGTGTAAGTCTATAATTTCTTGCTTGCTTGCTTTGCAAATCCCCTCTGAATAGGTCTTGCCAACTGACTCCAGGCTCCACCCAAAATTGCTTCCGACTCCATGGCCCTAGGAGAAATTTGTCTAATCTCATCAGAATACAAACACACCCACACAATCTCTGTTGTGTACTAAGAATGACCCAGCTGGGGGGACAGGTTTGTCAAGCCATGGAGGGAAGGGGAATTTGAAAAGGAAGAGAGGCTAGCTTAGGTTTATTAATGGCCTCCTGGGCTTTGCCACAAACTCAGATTGAATTTGAGACAAAAACAAACTAAACTGCTTTTGTCTTTTGCAAACCAAAAAGTCTTGGCTTGGAATGAAATTTTGTGCAGAACTGTTTGCTTTGCCTGCTGGAAAGTTGATGCTCCACTGGCGCTGCTGGGCGTTCAACCCTCACCTGTATTGCTCCTGTTGTCTCCTTGACAGGGGTTTTGCTTTGAAGCTCTAGGAAAAAAGAATTTATTGGACAACATTCCTAAACACACTTAACTGGCTCTGCTGGGAGGGAGATACAGTAACTGCCTCGGGCAGCAGATACGGGGGGTCAGCAATAGGACCCAGCCCCTGTCCAGTTCCTCCTGAGCAGTGATGTAACTTTTCCAGGAAAAGTAGGATATTTAAAGGACACCTAGGTGACACTGAACGCTCTTAAAAACCCCTTCCAAAGCACGGTTTCCATTTTCTTGTGAGAATCACTTGTGTTTTCTGTTGTTTCCCTTCAAGTTGTTTCTGAATTGGTCCCCTCGCCCCTTTTGCTGCAAGTTGCCATATTCCAGAAAAGAGATTTTTTTCTGAGCGGTGTTCCTAAACCTCCATAAATCTCTGCTGAGAGAGCTGGACTCAAAGAGGACAGGGAGAGGAGAGGAGGTGGTGGCCCTGAACCCGAACGGTGACATTCCCAACTTAGCTTGATCAGCAGAGCCTAAAAACGGCACAGGCTTTTAATCTTTTGAATAATGGCTCTGACTCTTTTCCCTTCTTCTTTCTCTCCTGCTTGCAGAAGTCCTGATTCTCTTCCTAGCCAACCGGTCAATCTGGTATGGGTAATGGTCGAGCGGCGGAAGGACAAGTGGCTTTGAAAGATGTGGAGGCCGGATTCCACGGACGGGTGTTGCCGGAGGTGAGCGGCAGGGCCTGGATGGAGAGGGCAGGGGTCCGTCCCGTGTTTCTTTGGGAGTTCTGTGTCTGCCTTGCCTTTTTCCCAGCAAGCTCAAGACAGTGAACACAGTTCTTTCTCCTGTTCCCTACCTAATGCAACAACAGCGACAACCCTGTAAGGTTGCAAAGGTGTGTGTGTGAGAGACAGAGAGAGTGTGGAGTGGCCCAGTATCACTCAGGTGAGTTTTATAGCCAGGAAGGGCTTGTACCAGAGGTATATCAGGATGTAGCCACATTACACACTTAGAACAGTTTGATACCACTTTAAGCACCGTGGCTCTATGCCAGGAAATCTTGAGATGTATAGCTCTATGAAATGCTTAGAATTATCTGCCGGAGAAGTGTAATGCTGCAGCACTGGAAGAGAATTCTAAGCACCTCTCCAAATTACAAATCCTAAGAAACCATGCCTTTAAAGCAGCACCAGAGTGCTATAGCTGTGTAGTGTGAATAATCCCCTCGTGCTACACAGTTTGGAGGAGTCTGAGACCACTTTAAACCGCCACAGTCCCTTCTGTGGGATTTGTAGCTTGGTGAAGTACTTAGTTTGAAGTTTGGTGAAGTACTTCTGCTAGAGCGTTTGTTGTTTGCTGAAGTACTTCTACTAGAAAGCTCCTATAGCACTGTAATTCAGGGCGTGTGCACTAGAACTCTCCAGCAGAGAATTCTCAGTACTCTTAACCAAACTACAAATCCCAGGATTCCCTAGGATGGGGCCACAGTAGTATCGAAATCCTGTAATTGTTTACTGTGCCTACACGCGAATCTCCAGTCCAATTCTCTGCCCGCCTTTCTTCCTGTTCAGGAGTTGTATGCGAATTCTCTGGCTCATTTTAGCACACTCTGATCAATGGAAGGGCCTTTCTGCACTGTTATAGTGCTATTATTCCACTTTCAACCTCCTGTGGAATTCTGGGGTTTGTAGTTTCCTGAGGCCAAGAGCTCTCTGGCTGAAAATTCTAAATGTCTGTTCCTATACTGCAAACCCAAGGATGCCATAGGATTTTGAAAGTGGAATAATAGCACCATAACAGTGTAGTGCAGAAAGGCCCAAAGCAATCCAACAGAGAGAGCCATTTCTTCCTGCCTGGATGTTGTTTTTGGTGTGCATCAATGTTCTGAAGATAAAAAGAGCTGAACTCTCCCCATTTAAAGCATCTTTGCTTGCTCACCTGGAGCTGATTTCTGATGCGCCATAGGCAGTTGAGCAAACGGCTGTTGGGTTTCATGATGGACTGCAGGCTCCCTTCTCAAACCCAGATCGGTCTTCTGTTGCAGAGCGTCCAAGAGAGGAGGAGCGTGGTCCACTCCTTGATGTCAGGGGCACTGGCCGGAGCTGTGGCTAAGACGGCTGTGGCACCGCTGGACAGAACAAAAATCATATTCCAAGGTAATTCTGGGAGGCACAAGTCTTCTCTGGAAGTGCGTCTATATCTGTGCTGCTTTTCAGGGAAGGAGAGAGCAGCTCTGCGTGTTGAAAAGGAAACGTCACAGAATGTTAGAGCTGGAAGAGATCCCTGAAGGCCATCCAGTCCTGCCTTCTGCCAGGGAGGAGTCCTGTAATGTACTAAATAGCTTCAAGTTCAGAGAAGAGGCTGAGCGAGTTCAAAAGCTTTATTTGGAGTGGGGTTTATAGTTTATTGATGTCAAAGATCTCTCCAGCTGAAGGAGGTTGGAAGTGGAAAAATAGCACTATAACAATGTGGTGCGGAAGGACTTTTAACGCCTAGGATAGAATCCTGGCACTTCATTTGAGACTTCCTTTCACTTTGAAGCACACAGTGAGCCCAGTTTTACAGCCAATTATGAATTCCCAGTGGTCCCATCTGTTCCATATTTAATCAATTTGCTAATCAAAATATTATGGGGGACCTTATCAAATGCTTGGCTGAAATCCAGATAAGTGACATCCACAGCATTCTCACCATCAAGTAATCTGATTGAGAAAAGATAGAAGATTTGTTTGGCAGGATTTGGTCTTGACAAACCCACGCCGGCTCCTAGTGATGACTGAATTGTCATCGAGAGACTTGCAAACAGACGCCAGTATAATCCATTCTAATATTTTTCTTGGTATTGAGGTCAGGCTGACTGATTTGTAATTTTGTGGATTCATATCCTGCCTTGCTCACAAAAATTGGAAATCAGAGCTTGCAACAAGACTTACAAAAATAGAGGAAGGAATGGGGGGAACCTTCAGAAAAGCATAATATTAAAACTTAAGAAATTTTAAGTTAAAAAAACTATTGAATTAAAAGCAGTTGAAATGATATCATTAAAAAAACTTTCAGAAAAGCACAGTGTTAGAACTTAAGTTGACAAATTATAAGATTAAAGATAAACTATTAAAATAAAAGCAGTTTGAAAGCACATCGTTAAAAAAAGATACACAACTGGCCTGTTTAAAAGCCGCTTTCTTAACACCCAGATCGGTTTGAATGAAGAGGTCAGAAAAGGGAAGGGGTTGGTTTGGCCTTCCTTGTAAGGGAGTTGCACAGCCTGGGAGCCAAGACCAAGAAGACCCTGCAAAATAGGGTAGCCATGGCAAAATATCAAGAAGAAATAATCTCAGTTTCTTTAAATCTTCTGTTGGAGTCACACATCAGGATAATTTTTCAGTTTGCAACACCCAAATTGCCAACCAGCTGACTCAAAACAACAGACCTTTTGGAATGGTCCAGAAACATTTTTGGGCCGGGTGGGTGGGTGGGTGGGTGGGCGGCTGGGAAACTTGTAAGGAAAGGATTATATGGAATCAGCAGATTAGTACCATGGACTTTCAACTCTGTCAGGAGGATGAGGGAAATTCCAAATTCCAAACCTGGTTTGCCGCTGAGAGATTAGAGTCTTTCATTTGAGGATTAAAGTGCGAATGAGATTCTGCGAGAAAGAGATTTGGCTTGGGTTATTTTTTTTTCCTGTCTGCTTATCTCCAGCTGGGATAATTGGAATCAGGGCAGAGTCAAATTGAGATTGGAGAGCTGGAAGGAGCATTGTGAACTGCACAGAGAGCTGGTGGGGAACAGGATGGGACGAGGGAGTGCTGTGTTAAAAACATGCATGGGAGACATTGCTGCTTAAAGAACAGCGTTTAGCTTCTCGTTTTCTTTATAATTGCTCATAGGGTATGTAAAATAAGGAATTAGGACTGTTGTCCATGCAAAGAAATCTCACTTGCTCACTTAGCCAATCAGTCAAGAGTGGTAACAGTTGTTAAAAATAAAAAATAATTTTTATTTTTTTTTTAAAAAATCCTTATAAAGATCAGCAAACCCTTTCCAGCCATTTTCACCACCGGAAAGAATACGTCTTTTGCAAGGCTAATGGCTTCTAACTTCCTGCTTAGAAACACACCGCTTTTTGCATTGGCAAATTTTTCATAGGAAAAAAGGGGCCACAGTGTTATAAAAAAAAAAAGCATCAGAAAGTGAACAGAAATTCATGTAAACTCAGTGGGCAATTTTAAAATTTTTCCTCTTGCTTGTGTAAATACACTAAATAAAAAATACTAAATAAACTGAATAAAAATGCTACTATTGATTGATTAAATTTCATTGTCAGAATGCTTTGATGCTGTCATAGGTAAGCCCCAGTATATCTAATAGTACAGATGCAGCAGAGTCCATTGGACAGAGCTTGCTAAATGGTAATATATATCAGTTAGTAATGGTTGTCTCAAACAATATCTATATCTGATTGTAATACTTAAAAGTTTCATTAGGTTTCAAATGGGCAATTACTGTGTATTCAATGTCACCTTGCTGTGGGCATAAGAAATCATAGGTCAAAGTGTGGGGGAACAACAGAATCCCAAGAAGGTGTTACGGGAATGCTTAGGAAGCTGGAATCGTCTCACTCCCATGATGAAAAGTGTGTACATAATGTGACCCCGGGAAATTGCCGGCACTGGTGGGATGATTCGACATGTAAGCCTTTGGACCAATCTTCAATATGTGTGCCAAAATTCATATTAGAGGTATAAAACTTGTAACGAACTCTGATGCCATAGTCTCAGCAATATTTTGGTAATGTTGCTGTCTTGCTTGTTTTTCTGAAATGAATGCGTCTGTTTGAAACTCGGAGCAAAGTTTTTTTCAGAGCAAGTTAGCCAAGACACGATATTCTTTGTGCTCTGATAGCATAGATGTTGAAAGCCCAGATTTCTATTTCCATGAATTGCTGCGAGGGGACACAGAAAAGAAGAAAGCCCAGATTCCACCAGCATCAGATATAAAACGGCACCACTGATCAGTGGTAACCGGAGCCTTCCATTTTGTTAGGGCTGTGAATCCTTTCTCTGTTTTCTGCCGGGCTTTGAAGATGCTCTCCAAGATGCTGAATCTGTTTTGGAGGTAGCACTCCGCAGTTGCGATAGCTTCTTTGAAGTTCAGACTGAAACCTGGAGCAGATCCACAACCCCGCTGACACCACACTCTGCTGTTGTGGACATGTGTGTAAGCCACAATGTCTGGAGGAGTTTATAAAAGTGCTCTCAAACATCCTTTAAGGGGTGGGGGAGGCATTTTCACCATATTTTGGGTCCTTGTGGGCCATTTTAAGCTCAGAATAGGCCTTTTTTTAAAAAAAAAACCACAGTAAAAACTTCCTGTTTTTAAGAAAAGATGAGCCTAAAATGCTTGGGAGCAGAATGTGGTGAGGACATCCCCCATGTCCCCTTAAGATTGTTTTGGGGCAAAATAAAAAACTATTTTTTATGAGGGTGGGTCTTTGAGTATATGTGGCTTTTAAAGGTCTCCTGGGAGGGGGCTCTAATGCTAATAAATTTGACCAGGAGGTTTGCTCACCTGTGGGTTTGCTTCTGTGCCTTGATTCTTCTCTGTGTTTATGTGATTTCTTTTTTTCTTTCTTTTCCAGTGTCATCAAACCGGTTTTCTGCTAAAGTAAGTTGAAATGTGGTTCTCCTTTCCTTCCCCCTGTCCCTGTATTTGTTCTATTAGTCAGGCTGCTTTTTCAGTCCAGAAGCAAGACAAAACAAACAACTCTAGATGTTGGAAAAAGGAATAAACATTTTATTTCAAGCCCTGTATCTTTGGAAAATTTCCTTTTTTTTTCTTCCCTGGGCTGCTGTGTACAAACATACATACATGTAAGAAATAGAAGCAGTTAAGTTCTGGTGGAGATTTTTTTTGCTTGAAGCTGGTGGAGTGTGAATCCACAAGAATCTTGGACCATTTCCACACTAGAGTGTTATAGTGCTATTATTCCACTTTGAACACCCTATGGAATCCTGGGCTTTGCAGTTTCGGGAGGGGCCGGCAGGTGGAAATGGCTCTAACTAGACCTGCCAAGGGGAAAGGTTCCCCCATAAAAGAAGCGCCTTAGATGGAGGGGAGGGGGCAGTAGTTACAGGAACTCACAAGTAAATCCGTCAAAGTCAAACCCACAAATCTGGAAGGCTGACTGTAGATATATAAAACATATTAAAATCAAACAATATTGTACAATCCCAAATTTAAACATAATTTGGATAGGCTGGTCAGAAGAATCTGGTCTTGACTGCCAGTGTCTCCAACTGATGAATTTCCTCTGGCAGGTCATTCTAAAATCTCAGAGTGGGTGAAGAAAATGTAGTCTGGGCCATTTTGGCCGACTAAAGTAAATGTCCCCCAGATGGGTTGAGCACACGTTGTGGATTATACAGGAACAAGCAGTCTTGTAGCTAACTTGAACCAAACAATGCAGGGCTTTAAAAGTAACAATCCAGACTTTGTACCTTGTCTGGAAACTAAAGGCAGCCAGTGGAGTGATTTTAATACAGCCAGTGTGGTATAGTGGTTTGAAAGTTGGACTATGACCCTGGAGATGAGAGTTCAATTCCTGCTTGGCCATGGAAACTTACTGGGTGAGCACTCTCAGCCCCAGAAAACCCCATGATAGGTCCACCTTAAGGTCTACATAAGTTGGAACTGACTGGAAGACAGACAACAACAACAGTTACGACAAATCCTACATGTGCTAGTAACCAATCTGGCTGCCATGTCTTGAAAACATTGAAATTTCTGAGCTTGGTACAGAGGTAGCACTAAGTAGAGCACATTGGAGAAATCCAGCCTTGAGGTTACTAGTATAGGTACTACCATCTCTAGCTCTTTCTTCAGCTAGACTCCAGAGGCATATCTGGGGTGGGGGGCAAGTAGGGCACATGCTGTGGGTGCCAGTGCCAGGGGGGGCACAACAAAAGCAGTGCCAGAAGCATCAGAGGAAGAGGAGAAAGCAGCCTTGGAGGTAGGGGCATAACTTCCACGCTTGCCCTAGGCACTGTTTATGCTAGATATGCCTCTGCTAGGCTCCCCCTTAAGACCAAACCTTGCACACATCCAGACCTCCGATGTGGCCTTGCCTAACCTCCTTTCTGCTCTCTTCCAGGAGGCTTACCGGCTGATCTACCGCACCTACCTCAATGAGGGCTTCTTCAGCCTCTGGCGCGGAAACTCCGCGACCATGGTCCGGGTGATCCCCTACGCTGCCATCCAGTTCTGTGCCCATGAGGAATACAAGCAGCTCCTGGGAAGCTATTATGGCTTCCAGGGAAAGTAAGACGCTGCGGAAATCGGGGTCCTATTAAGAAAGCTCTGGGGAGATGGTGCAGGGGTCTTGATCTGGGACTGGGGGGTAGTTCCATGCTTCTCCAAGGGTTCTTCTGTGCCGAGCGCGTGGAATTGGCACAGCATAAACTTTATTGGTGGTCAGTGACACGGAAGATAGTGCTCTCCCTTTCCCTGATCGACTCAAGGACCCCTTCATGACCTGTGTTAGAATTGAGCCCCCCAACAAAGTCCACACCTCAGGTTTCAGTGGGATGTTGCCACAGCCGTTAAAGTGGAATCATAGGGCTGTAATAGTGATTTCTGAAAGCTACCCCCTTCTATTAAACCCAGGAGAGACCCTGACAGATATGGGCCAAGCAGACCAAATTTCTGCCATCGATTTCGTATACTAAAGTTAAAAGACATGAGGACTGGAGACTTGATAATTTGATGGGATTGTGAGGATTCTGCCTTTTCAGAACCATTTTCTTTTTTGCCATAGGGCACTGACCCCACTGCCCAGGTTCATCGCAGGCTCGCTTGCAGGGACAACTGCCGCCATGTTGACATATCCTTTGGATCTGGTCCGCGCACGGATGGCAGTGACGCCAAAGGAAATGTGAGTGGTTGGAGGGGTGTGTGTGTGTGTGTGCCTTTCCACATGTACAATTTTGCTTTTCATTGATGTAACACCAGCATCCATTTAAAAATACTGACTGTAGGGTGGTCGAGAGTGTCACCTTTGGATGCAGCTCTCCTCACTTTTATTTTGCCTAACTCAAGAGAGAAACTGAAACATTTTGTTAATATATTTATAAAGTTCTGTTTGTTAATTGCTCCCAATAAATATACAGGTCCAACCTCCCTTATCTGAAATGCTTCAGACCAGAAGCATTCTGCATTTTAGATTTTGGAATAGCCTTGTATCTTGTTTGTTTGCTACTTGTATGAGATGCAAGGCTGGAGAGAGTCTCAGGATCTGTGAAATGGCAGGAAGGCAAGCGAGGCGCTCCGTGCCAATCCAAACGTCCTGCCATTTCACTGATCCTCCGTCTCTCTCTTTTTGCCACCAGTTGCCTGCTTTCAGGCAATGGCTACAGCTCTCCTCTGACCTGCGAGACAAACAAGCAGGTGTTTTGGCTGTCAGTGAAAAATTTCAGTTTTTGGAGGCTTTTGGATTTTCAGAGAAGGGAAGCTCCACCCATATAGTTTAAGCAATGGGCTGCATCCTTCTGGGGTCCAGAACAACCCTGGCTGGAAGGGCTGACTGTTTATTTTTAAATCTCCAATTTATTTCTAATTCAAATGAGGTACTCTAGGCATTTTTACAGCCCCTGAATCCTCCTAAACTGGAGGTGGGACCAGCCACCAAGTCCTCAGTGCAACAGTTTTGGGGCAATTTTTGACCTGCAAATATATAGGAAGTCCCCAAACGAGTAAAAACATGAAACTAGCTCCCCAGTGTGCCAGAACCTGGCACTCTGTCCTAGTTGCCTCCCCGGATGTGGTGATCCATCTTGGAACTGCAGGGGATCTTTATGCCTCTGTGTGAATGTGTGAGACAGGTCAAGGAGAAGCCAGAAGGCTTCTTCGGGTATGTAGGACTGGGTCCACTTTAAAGGTACCCTTTGTCTGCAATGTGTACCGCTGGCCATCCCTGCGATGTAGGCCCAGCCTGAGCTCCCTCCCTCCACTAAGTGTTCTGCTTAGAATTACCTGTTTGCTTTCTCTTCCTCTCTTCTCCAAAGTCATGCTGGGCAGTTTCCAATGCTTAAAATAGGACCAATCCTCCAACCTACGGTGCCAAAAATAGTTGTCGCATCAGACCTTTGGCTCTGTCTTTACGTGTGCACACATTCTTCTTGTGACTCTGAAAGACAAAAAGAGACAAGCAGACAAGATGGATCCGTTACTAACCCTCCCAGATTATGAGCTGTCCATTTAGCATGCTCTACCATCATTGCTTCTTTTTGTTTTGTTTATTAATTGTTTTAAGGCACAGAGTTTTGTGAGAATCTGGGGAATTAATTGCTAACGCAGTGTACCATGTCAAAAGATTTCAGAGTAGCAATCCAGGTGCCTGCTGTATTTCAGGGTCTGTTGGTTTGCATAACCTTAAAGCAGACGATGAATACGTTGAAATAGTGCAGGATTTTCTATACCTCAACTCAATCCTTAAATCGGATTGGAGGCTGCAGTTAAGAAACCAGAAGAAGACAAAGACTTGGAAAGGCAGCTAGGAAGGAACTAGATAAGATCCTGAAGCATAAAGATACATCATTGAATATTAAAGTTAGGCTTGTCCAGGCCATAGTTTTTATGTAAGGTTACAAAGGCTGGGCAGCAAAGAAAGCTGAGAGGAAGAAAATCTGACTTACAAGGTTTTTATTGGCAAGATTTGTTCAGAAGGGGTTTTCTTTGCCTTCCTCTGAGGCTGAGAGAATGTGACTTCCCTAAGGTCAGCCAGTGGGTTTCTGTGGCTTAGCAGGCCACCAGCCTTCTTGCTGATAAGACCTGATGCGAGAGAGTGTCTGGCCTTTTGCCGGCAGGTATAGCAACATCGTTCACGTCTTCATCCGGATATCTCGGGAGGAGGGCCTGAAGACGCTGTATCGGGGCTTTGCACCCACTATCTTGGGAGTGATCCCTTACGCTGGGTTGAGTTTCTTCACCTACGAAACCCTGAAGAAGTTACATGCAGGTAAGTGTGATAGAGGTGTTTGCTTTTTTTATTTTCCTTTGACGGTTTTTGGTTTAGAGCAAGACGGGGGGAAATATGCCCTCCACAATGCCATTTTTGAGTCTCTCAGGGTCCTTCTGCACTCCCAAAATTAGCTTTTCCCCCAAACATCCATCAGGGCTCATCAGGAGCAATTTCACTGTGTTTTCACCCTTTCCCAGGCTGTTTTTTTGGCAAAGAACAACAAATAGGATGTTGAATACGGAGTTAGTCCCTGACAGAAATGTGGGCTGGCAAATGAGAAAATTTTCCCCAGGAAATTTTCCACTGGTATATTTTTCCATGGAAAATCTTTTCACCACCACCACGCACAAATTGACCCATAGTTGTCCAAGTCGTTGTATTACACCCAGTTTCCCAGTGAAATAGCACATTCAACTCATTTTTCTCAATCTAATTTCCTCCAAGTTAAAATAAGTGGTGCAGAGACTGACTGACTAAAGCTCAGCAGCGAGGCGTGGCAACCCTCTGTGGAAACCCCCATTTTGCACCCAGTCATTTCTGCAGAGTAGTTCTACTAGGTGCTAGAATGGTTCCTATAGGACACAGGGGTTAACCTCTGAATTCCTCTAGATTTTCACCAGTTTCTAAAGTGGCAAACCAGCTCAAGCTGCACCTTGCACTCTTTCCCCAACAAGAAAAGGGATGTCTCCGTGCCATTTTCTCAACCTGGAAGTTTGCTGTTCCCCTCTGAGAAATGTATCCTGTGCTCTGGGTGCGAGCCTTTCTTTCTGCTCTTAGGAAAGTTTTAGAAGGCTCCTCTGATATGCAGCAGGGACAGGCCTCAACTCCACCTCAAGCCCATTGCCTAACCTGTTCGCTGTTCCCCTCTGAGAAAAGCACCCATGTTTTGGGCTTAAGACCAGGAGGGAAGAAGAGATGGCAGCATTGTTCAAAGTTGTAAGGCTTCAGCGTGAATGTCTTATGTTATTGAACCAAGTGCAGCAAATCAGTCACTAAAATTATACCAGTTGAGTCGAGTCAGTGTGTCATTTATTGCTGCAGCGAGTCCAAGTTGAGTCACTGAAGTGACTTAAGTCCGACTTGAGTCCGAGTCAGTTGACACAAGTCTACATCACTGCTGTGTGCAATGAAATTAGAAGATTAAAAAGGAACAGTAGTATGCAAGTTCAAAATCCTAAAATCATCCTAAAATCATCAAATCACCCTCATAATCCTTTATGTAATCCATTGAAGATCTCCATTCTGAATTAATGTGGTTTTTCCTTCTGTTTTCCTTCTGTTGGTTCCCTCCCTCCCTCCCTCCCTTTTATATCTCCTCTCCAGATCACAGCGGAAGGTCGCAGCCCTACCCCGTGGAACGGCTCATTTTGGAGCCTGCGCAGGCCTGATCGGACAGTCGGCCTCGTACCCGCTGGACGTGGTCCGCCGGCGGATGCAGACGGCCGGAGTGATGGGTTTTTCGTACGGGTCCATCCTGGGCACCATGGCGGACATCATCCGAGAAGAGGGACTGGTCAGGGGCCTCTACAAGGGGCTCAGCATGAACTGGGTCAAGGGCCCCATTGCTGTGGGGATCAGCTTCATGACCTTTGATGTCACGCAGATCCTTCTCCGGAAATGGCAGCGCGGCGTCCACGTGGAAAGGTAGTGGCTGACCTCGCCCCTGTCGCTTGTGGACGGGAGAAGGATGACCGTGGGTGTTAGCGCGAGCCGGTGCGAACAGGTGTCCCTCTTGATCTCTGACCCCTTCTCAAACCCAGACAGGGTTCTCGTGGTCAATCTGAGCAATCTGGGAAAACGAGGTCTGCTGTGGCCGTCCGCTTGGCTTTCCCGAGGGTGCATTTACTGGAATGGAGTGGTCTAGAAATCGCCAAACCCCTTTAGCTGAGGAGAAGGGGGTGACTCTCCACCCCAGAAATCTCCCCGGTTTCAAAATGGGAAGGTTGCCCCGTACCTCCCCCCCAGCTGGCTCTCGGTAAGGCTGCCTTTTTTGTGGCTGAACCGTGCTAAATGCAGAAACTTGCCCTCACGTGAGCTTTGTCCAGTGTCCCCATTTCATTTTGTGTTTTAAACTTAACAGAGAGCTTGAGAGGTGGGAGGTGTCCATCCTGTGCTTTCCTCCTGCCTGTGTTTTTATTTTTGGGTTTGTTTCCCAAAGCCTGGGCTCTGCTGAGTGGAAGTCCCCCCTCTTTCAGCCTCTCTTTTTTCCCACCCGCCTCCCACTCCGCATCCTTTAAAATCCCGCTTGTCAGCATTCACGGCACACAGAAAAGCCCTGGAAGAGTGCGCCGTCTCCGGGAAGGAGACCAAAGACTGGATCTTTCTTTTTTGTAGGCTTGCTTAGAGAAGAGCGAGGGGGTCACCAGATCTTGAATTTCGGTGGCCGCCATCTCGGAGGATGCTCCTGGCTTTGAAACTGGATCTGAATGGACAGTGTTAACATTTTTTTTAAGAGCAGCATTTCAATAAACTTTTTCTTTTTAAAGCCACAACATTCAAGGTTTGAGCCTGGAGGATGTTATGCTCTGGGGAGAAATAGGGGAGTGAAGCTAGGCCAATGATGTTGGACTGCATCTCCTATCATCCCTCATGGTTGGCTGTGTTGGCTAGGATTGATGGGCGTCTAATGACATCTGGAGGACCACAAGGAGCCTATCTGATTATAGAGGTTTTGGCCCCTCTAGATGTTTGGGACTTCAGCTCCCAGAAGCCCTGGGCAGCATACCCAGTTATAAGGCATGATGGGAAGTGTAATCCAGTTCAGAAATACTAATTTCTTTTTCTTCAGTATTACAATTTGCTGTAGAACCTTTAAAATTTTCCTCCTCCATTTTTCTGAATCCCTTCTTTCTCTCCATGAATGGGTTTACAGTCTTGTGGGGAATTAAAGGGGCCTACAAGCCCCCCCCATTCATTCAGTGCAAAACTTCTAAGCTCTGTGATGAGTGGGGGTCCCACTTGCTTCAGTTTCGTGTCAAATATCAGGCTGGGCTCCTGGATTGCAGCTAAGCCTTGAAAGAGACAAAGGCCGCCTCACATGGGCAATGTTTTCTTCTCTTTTGCTTCCTCCTTCTTCCATCAGGGGTCATGCAATCATAGAATCATGGAGTTGGAAGAGACTTCAGGGGCCATCCAGTTCAATCCCATTCAGCCATGCAGGAAAAGCATTCCCAACAGATGGCCATCTAGCCTCTGTTTAAAAACCTCCAAAGAAGGAGACTCCAACGCACTCCTTTGAGGCAGCATATTCCATTGCTGAACAGCTCTGACAGTCAGGAAGTTCTTCCTAATATTTAGATGGAATCTTTTCCTGAAGTTTGAAGCCATTGCTCCGTGTCCTAGTCTCTGGAGCAGCAGAAAACAAGCTTGCTCCATCCTCCATATGGCATCCCTTCAAATATTTAAATATGACTATTGTGTCACCGCTTAACCTTCTCTTCTCCAAGCTGAATATACCCAGCTCCCTAAGCTGCTCCTTATAGGGCTTCATGGTTTCCAGGCCTTTACCCTCTTGTTTCCCCTCCTCTGGACACATTCTAGTTTGTCAATCTCCTTCCTGAACTGTGCTGCCTAGAACTGGACACAGGATCCCAGGTGGGGCCTGACCAAAGCAGAATAGAGAGGTTCTGTTACTTTCTTCAATCTAGACACCATTGTCTATTGATGTAGCTCAGAATTGCATTGGCTTTTTTAGCTGCTGCATCACACTGCTGACTCATGTTTGGCTTGTGACCTGCTAAGACCCTTAGATCCTTTCCACATTGTACTGTGGTCAAGCCAGTGTCACCTGTCTCATATCTATGCATTATATGATATGTACATCAGATGATTTTGTTGCAAAGTTCCTCACCTCACTTTCTTAGTTCACTGGTTACCATAGCAAGGAATGTTACAGAAGCATCCAGTTGGATGGGAGTTCACAGACCATCTAGTTCAACCCACTGCTGTGCAAGAATCCCCAACTTAAAGATCCCCATCTAACCTCTGTTTAAAGATCCCCAATGAAGGGGAATCTACTACTCTTTTAGGTAGAACAGTCCTCTGTCAAACAGCCATCAACTGTCAGGAAGTTTTTTCTAATGCTTAAGGAGAATTGTATTTTTTCTCTTTGTAATTTCAGTCTAGTGGTTTGTCTCCTTTAGAAAAGGCAATGATGCTCAGTAAGGTGGAAGGCAGAGGAAGAAACACATTATAGATGGATTGACCTCATCAGAGAAGCTCTGAGTTTGCAAGATCTGAGCAGAGATGCTGATAAGAGGGTGACTTGGAAGGTCTCTCGTTCATTAGGTCACCCTAAGACAAAGTCAACTTGATGGCAGCTAACAACAAAGTTTGTCTCTTAGGAGGAAATACGCTGACTCCATCTTCTCCCTGACATCAGATCCAGATATTTAAAGATGGCTATCATGTTATTTCTCAGTCTTATCTTTTCCAACATACCCGGCTCCCTAAGTTGTTCCTCCTAAGTCTTGATTTCCTGACATTTGGCCATCTCATGATCTTATACGGCTGCCTTTTTCCTGCAAAACACAAGATGATAGTCAGATGGGAGCTTGTTTTGCTCAGCCAGCCCGAAACAGCTGTTTCGTACCCTTCCTCCCACTCCCTTGACCGTAATAGCTTTGTACATAGGAGACAGCTTTATACTTGGTCTATCTAGACCCAAGGGGAGAGACAGGATGTAAATTAAAGAAATAAATAGAAAAATGTGACCCTGGGGAGGCTCTATCTGGCCTTTAGAGCCAGTGCTTGTGTTTCATAGGTGTGCCAGATCTTGAACTCTAGTGCCTTTTTTTGCTACTGGACGACTCCCACTCCTTCATTGATGGCAAATGTCTATTAATTGGTATTCACAAAGTTATGGTGGTAAAATGATAGCAACCAGGCATTGCATCACAAAAACATTGATCATCTGGCTATGCAGATAAATAAAATGTACAGTATACAAGTTGAGCCTCCCTTACCCAAAGTGCTTGGGCGCAGAAGTGTTCCATATCTTGGATTTTGGAATACGGTACTTTTCTTAGGAATAACCTCACATCTTGTTGTTTGCGACTTGTGTTGTGGATGAGATAGGAGGCTGGAGAGAGCTGTGGATCTGTAACATGGCGGGAATCGGCACAAAGCCATGCCTCCCACCATTTCACGGATCCCCTCTCTCTCCTTTTTTCCCCCTAGCTGCCCATTTCAATTTCCAAGACTGCGGCTGTGGAGCTCCTGCTTGTTCATCTCTCAGATCCTCAGTCTCTGTCCAGCTGGTGGCAAAAAAAAAAAAGAGACTAAGGATCTGAAAGATGAACAAACAGGAGCTCCACGAAGTGGGCAGCTGGCAGAAAAAAGTTCCATTTTATTTTGCAGGTTTGGGGATTTCTGGATAAGGGAGACTCAACCTGTATTTATTTGATTAAAAATTTTCAAGAGTTTTCCTAAATTCCTAGGAAAATAAATGTGCAACCTTTAATATATGTTTTTATGTTGAAGCCAAAGTGAGTATATTTCTACCAACTGTGACTCCACAGCCCTGCTTGGGACTCTGGCAGGTGCCCCCCATGGTCTGAGGTCCACTCCCACCCCCAACTGCTTAAAAAAGCCCTGAATTTTTGGCTGAAACTAACAGTGGTTGGACACATTAGACCATTTCAAGCTGTGTCTTTTGGCAGGAGGCACCCTCAAGCCACAGTAACAACACTTTTGCTTCACCAAGACAGAGTACCACAGCCCTCTGGAGGTGCCAAAACCAGCTCACGAGCCACGTCTGCCAAAATTCCAGCCTCTGCGCAACCCGTTTAAAGGTACAGGAGACAAAATTCAGCCCCATCTCAATCTGTAGAGTGATCGTTGCAACAAAGACTCTTAATGGCTGGGAACGACTAAGTTTGACCCGTCATCTGGACTCCTGGGCTTGATTCGGAGCACCTCATTTTAAGAAGGATAGAGACAATGTGGAGCAGGTTCAGAGAAGGGCAACAAGGGTGATAAAAGGTATGGAGGACAAAACCCCAGAGGGAAGATAGAGGGCATTGGGCACTTCCAGAATGGTGAAGAGAGGGGTGACGTGGTTGCCCTCTTTAAGTATCTCCAGGGCTGTCCGAGAGGAGGGGACAGGTTTGTTCTCTGCTGCCCCAGAGGGGAGGACCAGCTCTGGTGGTTTTAAGTTACAGGAGAATAGATTTCAATTGAACAATTAGAAGGAGCTTCTTGACAGTGCGAACAGTTGGGCAAGGGGACCAGTTGTTGTCTAGAGAGCTGTGGGGTCTCTCTCTCTCTGGATGTCTTCAGAAAGAGGTTGGACAGCTCCTTGATGGGGAGGAGTTCCTGCACGGAGCGGAGGTTGGACTCCATGGCCAAGCGGGCCCTGCCAACTCTCGGATTCTGCTTTGTGACTCTTGCAGAATTTAATACCGTCCGCCTACATTTTTGAGCTTTCAGTGAATTGGTGTCAAAGGCTTCATCCGAGGATCCTTTCTGGGGAAAAACAAACCCCTTGCTTTGTTCCACTTGGTACCCATTTAATGTCCATTTATGTTTAGTGCAACAAATGCCATAACTTCAGTCTTTGAGTAATTCACATTATAGTTGTTCTTTATTAGAAACTTCCACAAGAACCTTCAACAGTCTCCTTGGATCGCTTATGTTCTATGACAGAAGACCTGTATCGTCTGCATGTAGTAAAAGACTCATTGTATGAGTCTCTTGCACCACAGGAAGTTCAGACTTGCAGTCCACTGTGGCCGGCTGGAGAATTCTGAATCTAAGATTAACTTTTCTAAACTCCGTCTGTGCCACATCTCTCAGAACTGGTTACACACCCACCCATGTTCTTCAGTTCTTCCTTTTCTAATCAGAGGAATTTTCTGTGCCATTAGTAGTTGGTACAGTGCATTCTGTTTTCTTTGGGGATAAGAAGGAAGCCATGGAATTCAGCTTAGATTGGGGTTTAGTAGTTTGAGTATTGGACTCTGAGAGACCAGGGTTTGAATCACTGCTCAGCCCTAGAAACCCACGGGATGACCTCATGCAAGTCACACTGTCTCACCTTCAGAAGGTGGCAATGGTATACCTTCCAACTGTCTCAATTTGGCAGGGACAGTTCGAATTAATCCTTTGCCATCTCACTTTTTCAGCTGCTTTTAAAATGTTCTGGTTTCTCTCTCCTCCTCCCACTTTGGCTCTTTGTCTTCTGAGTATTTTACATGCAGCAAACGGAGTTCTAAGTGCAAAGGTAGTTAACATTTATCGGTGGATGAGAAAGAGGAGAACTAAGGGTAGAGTCTTGCCCTTCCCAGTAGGCTTGGGCAAAAGCAACCTTTCGCCACCTCTTCTAGCTTGTTTGTTCTTGCTCATTCATGACTTTTGCAGTCTTGACCACACGGCTTGGCCACACGTGTCCTGGTTTTCATCTACAAAATGCTGGAAGGTATGCAATGGCAAAACCACTCTTGCATATGTCTGGCCATGATAGGCTCGCTTTATTGTTGCAAAGAGCTGGGAACAAGTTGAGGGCAAATGGAACAACAATTTTGGTATAATGCAAAATATAAGGAGAACATCCCAGTGAAGAAATTTCCTTCCCCTCCTGGCAAGTCAGAGAAGAAATTGTTCTGAAGAGTTCTTTCTTAGGGTCAGAAACCTGGAAATGTTGCCTGTCTTCTCTAGAGAATTCCTAAAATTTTGCAAGTTTGTGGACCATTCAAGACTAACAGTGGCACCTCTTTGTTTTGGGGAATTCAAGGGACTTGTTCATAGACTGGAGTGGGAATCATGTGACCCTCCAAATATTGTTGGATTGCAACTCCCAGTAGGCACTTAGTTGGTAAGGAATGCTGGGAGTTGACAGCATCTGAAGGGTCACACAATTCCCACCCCTTTTTTAGAACATCAGGGTCTCAGACTGCAACTCCATTCAGCACTAGGTATGGTAGGAGGATGACAGTTCCAATAAAAATGATTGGAGAGGCCATAGGTGTCCCACCTCTGGACTAGACAATTTTGCATTACCCAACAAGTGATCTATTCTAGGTATTGTCAAACTGCAGTTCCCATCAGCCCCAGCCAAATGAAGGCTAATGAGAGTCTTAGCCCAATACCACTTGGAAGGCCACATGAATTTCACTTGTTTCAGGCCATTTCCACACTAGACTGTTATAGTGCTATTATTCCACTTTCAACATCCTATGGAATCCTGGGGTTCACAGTTTAGGGAGGGCCCAGGATTCCATAGGATGTTGAAAGTGGAATAATAGCACTATAACAGCCTAGTGCGGAAATGGAGTCAGGTATTTGCTCAGTTCAGTTCTCAAACTCTGGTTCTCCAGTTGTTTTGGACTTCATCTCCCAGAATGCCTGACCATTGGCCAAGCTGGCTGAGATTTCTGGGAACAATAGGCTTCCCAGAAAACCTCAACACCTCCCCTGAAAAAGCTTGCCTCTCCTCTTTTTGTCGAAGACTGAAGATTTTCTGAACCTACCTGGAGTTCTTTTTCTTCTGACTTCTGGCTTGCAGGCCACCAAGCAGAAAACCTCAGATCTGCACAGTTAATTTTTTTTCTTTCTTGGCTTTATACAGAGATGTCTAGGTGGCAATGGGACAGAATGATTTTCTAGACCTTTGATTCAAAGGTGCACGGCATGAAATGCAACAGCTACGTTGCTGTTATTGGCAAATCTCACTTGAAAACTGTTTGTACGACATCCGTACCAGACTGTTTGGGTTGGGGCAGACTATGCACAGTGTCATGGCGTTGTAAAATGCCGCGTCTCTTCACAAAATGGACAAGTTTCCTGCCTCCCTTCATCCCTGTGGCTCTTTGTGGGTCTCAAGTTCTCTCTCCTTGTGTGCCCCCATGTGGAAAGGGGGATGTTTATATAGCAAATGATCCTTTTGTTTTATATAAATGTTTATAGTGACAATAATTATAAAGATCTGTGCCAAGAGAGGAGGTATATTTAATAATAAAAATGCTTTATCCACTTCCCTATTTAGAATTGGTCTCTTTTTCTCCCCCCTAAAAGTGGTTCCCCTCTCAAAATGCTGTAATGCTCTTGGGATGTCATAAATGACAAGACATTGTTAAAGAAATTGTTAGTGGCATTCATTTTTCTCCTTTTAGTTTGCAAGTGGTAGCTTATCATCTACATAAAATCCTGACATTTCGACCAAGGCAAAGGTGAGTAAAAATACCTGGCCAACAAAGACCAGGCTATATTTCAGAGGAAGGAAGAATCCCCTGAGGATTCTTTCTCCAAGAAAACCTTATGAAATTCATGGGCCCACCGTAAGTTGACAGAGTTGAAGGCGCGCATGTACACACAAACACAATAGGAGGCAGTACGAAAAGAGAGCAATTGTACAAGTGGGCAGACCCAAATTTGCAAAACTTGTTTGCAAAACCTGTTGATCATAGGGTGTCTGACACAGTCAGTACAAATTGAAGTCAGCTATAGGAAAAGATTCCACGTAAATGCTAGGAAGAACTTCCTTGACAGCAAGAACAGTTCAACAGGGGAATACACAGCAGTCTGGGAATATGGTGACGTCTCCTTCCTTGGAGGTTGGATGGCCATCTGTCGGGAGTGCTTTCATGTGCATTCCTGCATGGCAGAATGGGGTTGGACTGGATGGCCCTTGGGGATCTCTTCCAGCTTTTAAGATTCTATGATTTAGTTTGATGGGGATCAAAACCACAACATGTAGGAGTAAATTGGAACAGCTGCCCAGCATGCTATGATCCCCAGAATCTATCCATGATGTGGTTGATGGAAGAGCTCCGGGCCCCTGGCTGGTTTAGGGACCCAGCGCTGAAGGGAAATGGTCACCATTTCCCTTTTACTCCCATCATCCCCATTTTACTTTGTCCACACGAGCAGCCTAGAAGCAGGTGGGAAGCAAATCTGGACATGTTTTAGACTGGCCATTTTGGAGAGGACTTTTATTTCCAAAAGGAAGTTGACTTTCAGCTCACACCCTATCAGAAAAAGACGACAAAAAGCAAGGAGAAAATGTGGCAGGGGGATCTGCAGGAGATTGTTTTCTAGCCCCAAGTTTTCCACCCCTAGAAAGTGCAAGTGGTTCTCTTACAGAACTTCCACCACTATAAAGCCACAGCGGGGTCCCACCAGCATTTCCAGACTTTGCTGCTAAACTATAATCTATCTTCATTTCTTCCTGGAGGCTGGAGAGAAAGAGGCTGGCTAACTGCCTCGTTTCAGTTAAGAGAGAACAGGTCTGGGCAGTTGCATACTTCTTTGATACGGGGCCAGAGTAACAGCTTTCCTAATTGCCCTGCCCCGGGTTCCTCTGCCCCATCCGATCCATCAATATCCCTGGGCAGTGAGTCTGGGCAGCGATCCCACGGGTAGGCAGTGAGGAAAGAGTCTGCTGGTGTGGCCATTGTCCTTAATTCTGGCTGCGATGAATCAACAGTTTCCATGGTGTGTGTTTGAAACTTCAAAAAAATTTGAAAAATTTTTCTGGGCGGGGAAGAGCACCACTGCCAGGATCCCACAGCCAGCTTGAGGGATTCTAGGCACTATAATCCCCCTGTCCCAAGTAACTTTTGTAAGCTACTTACCTAGCAGGGGTTTGTCTAAATGGCTTCTAGGATTCCCTCCAACTTTATAATTCTGTGATCCAGCTGAAAATGAGCTTGAGGATGTTCTTCCAAGGAGATGGAGACATATTTGGGGCTTTTGAACTTGGACAAAAAAAGGGACGTATCCCATCTGCAAATTACAAAACTATTTGGTAAATTACAGACGTCATATCCTGCTGTTTTGTGCCTTGCATCTTTAGTGCAGTTATTTTAGTTTTTAAGAATGAAGTGAGGGGCAGTGGCTAGAACCAGGGAGGGACTCACTGGGCTTCCAGATGACGTTGGACTACCAAGTCCCATCAGCATTCGAAAGCATAATCACAAGTGAGAATTGCTGACAGTTGTCGTCCAGTGTCATCTGGCGCCCAATTCACACTGCACAATTACAATGCTATGATTCCAGTTTAATGGCCACAGTTCCATCCTATGGATTCTTGGGATTTGTAGTTTAGGGGAGCACATTTAGAATTCTCAGCCAGGGAGCATTAGGGGTCCCTAAGCTACAAATCTCAGGATGCCAAAGGATGGAACCAGGGCAGTTAAAGTGGAATAAAAGCACTTTAACTAAGTGGTGTGGTTGGGCCCCCAAGGGCCACATGATTTCCACTCAAGTTAAGACGATAGGCCTGGGAGTTGGGGGATCCAGGGCCGAGTTTTCACTGACTTGCAACTCGGTGACCAAGGGCCAGATCTAGAGAAGGCACAGTCCCTTATATTCTGCCCTAGCTAACCAACGCGGGAGTCCTGCATTTAGTTCTGGGTGCCACATTTTAGGAAGAGCAGAGACAAGTTGGAGCAAGTTCAGAAGCCGGCAATAAGGACGATAAGAGGGACGGAGAACAAAACAGAAGAGGAAAGGTTGAGGGAGGTCAGCCTGGGGAAGAGAAGACGGGGGCACGATGGCCCTCTTTATACCCGAAGGGGTTTCACAGAAAGGAGGGGGCAGGCGCGTTCCTTGCAGCCCCAAAAGGGAGGACCAGGTCGAATGGCTTTAAATCACAGGAGGGGAAATTTCGATTGACCCTCCTCCACCCCAGTTTGTACAGTTATCACTCTTTGCTTCCAAAGCCATATTTTTGCAACCATAAGCTCTAGCAACTTGTGTTTTAAAAATGAGATTTGTCTGACTCTGACCAGTTCCACTCAAGCTGTTCAAACACCATTGCAAAACACGCAAAAAAACAGCCCTGATTGAACGGGGCCGTGAACCAGCGTCCTCCTTCCAGCTCTGAAGCAAATGTTCACATTGACAGAAATGGATAAAGAGAGCCAAACAGACTTTTTCCCCCCTGCAGAGGGCAAGCTTTTGTCCGTCTTGCTCAGATAGCCGAGCAAAGAGAAACTCTTTTGTCTTGTTGGAGGACACACAGTGCCGTAGCTGACAAAATCTGGGACAAGCTGCAGCTGGTGATAGGACAGGAAAAGGACAGAGTCCCACTGCTTCTAACGCAGGTTGGCCCAAGAAGGAGTCTGAGTAGGTGCCGTAACGAACATCACAGGAGCACCTTGAGGTTAGGAGGCAGCCAAGCGCTGGTGGAAGTAGAGGCCAAAGAGCGCAGCGACGATCTGGCAGGCAGAAACCCACCAGGTGAAGAAAGAGAAGAGCCCACGGTAGAAAAGAGGGGTAAAGATGGCGCCCAAAGTCCCGAGGACCCCTGTGATCTGCTCCACAGTAGCTTGGACCTCATCCTTCCCCGTCTCATCAGAATTGGGGGCGGGGATGGCCTGGAGTGCTGGGGAGGTGAGGACGCCCTCTGGGTACAGCCCCCAGGAGTATTCACCTAGAAAAGGGGAAAGAAAAACACAATGAAGGATGCTGATAAGCTGGAGTGGGTCCAGAGGAGGGTGGCCAAAACGTGAAAGGTCTGGAAACCACGAAGCCCTCTGAGGTTAAGGAGCTGGGCATATTCAGCCTGACAAAAAGAAGGTTGAGAGGTGACATGATAGTGATAGCCATATTTAAGTATTTGAAAGATGGAGCAAGCTTGTTTACTGCTGCTCTGGAGACTAGGACATGGAGCAATGGATTCAAACTACAGGAAAAGAGGTCCACCTAGGCATTAGAAAGAACTTCCTGATGGTAACAGCTGTTCAACAGTGGAATATGCTGCCTGGGAGGTTTTCTTAAACCTTCTTTGGAGGTTTTTAAACAGAGGCTGGATGGCCATTTGCTGGGGCTGCTTTGAGTGTGTGCTCCCACACGGCAGGGGGTTGGACTCATCTCTTCCAACTACGATTCAATGGAGAAAGCAGCAAGGGTGACTGCTATTCTAATTCGAACTCCTACCCTGGTGCAAAGATATACAGGTTGAGTATCCCTTATCCAAATGCTTGGGACCAGACGTGTTCCATAGTTTAGATTTTGGACAACGGTACCTTTTTGCAATAGCCTCATGTCTTGTTTCTTTGCTACTTGCCTTGTGAATGAGACATGAGGCTGTAGAGAGAGTGAGGATCTGTGAAATGGCAGGAATTCCAAGTGCATTTGCTCAGCATGAATCCGCGCCTCTTGCTATTTCACCGATCTTCAGCCTCTCCTCTTTTTGCCACCGACTACCTGCTTCGGGGCAGGCTCTGCTTCGTTGGCGCCCCAGTTGACCCAAACGTTTCCTTACCAAGAGTTTTGAGGAGCAGCGTGCAGTGCAAGGTGAGCACGATCGGGGCCAGGTACTGCAAGCTGACCACCGTCACGTAGCAGTAAATTCTGGTGATCTGGGAAACAGGAAGGAAAAAAGGCAGCGGGAGGGGAGAAATAAAAATGCTACAGCATAATCTCAACAAGGCCTGTTGTGTGCCTTCAACCCATTTCTCATTTACAGCAATCCAAAGTTGACCCTATCGTGAGATTTTCTTTGCAAGATTTGTTCAGAGGGGTTTGCCCTTCCCTTCTCCTGGGAGGCTGAAATTGTGTGACTTGCCCACGGGTACCCTGTGGCTTTCCGTGGCCGAGCGGGGATTTGAACCTTGGTCTCTCCACACCCAAAGCAGGGGTTCTTGACCAGATTTGTTCAGAGGAGGTTTGCCAGGGCTTTCCTCTGAGGCCGAGAGAGGGGACTCGCTCCAAAACACCCGGTGGGTTTCCATCGCTGAGCTGGGATTCGAACCCTGCTCTCCTGGAGCCCTCGTCCAACACGTAAGGCACTATACCACGTTGGCTCCTTAATAAGGATGTGCTGTTGTGTGCCATCAAGGCATTTCTGACTTATGGTGGCCCTAAGGCCAAGTTATCACAGCCTATCTGGAGCTAAGAGTGTGTGATGTGCCCAAGAAATTCCCTGGGCAAGCAGGGAACAGAACCCTTGTCTCGAGGGTCACAGTTCAACACCCAAACCACTACATCAGTGGTACTAAACCTTTTCTTTACCAGGGACCCCCTGTAAATATAATTTGTTGCTCAGGACCCCTAAGACTTTACTCAAGATTTAAATACTAAAATTTAAATATTCATCCATCCATCCATCCATTAAAGGCTTCTGGAGACTAGGATTCAAATCCCTGCTCAGACACTGGGTGACCTTGGGCAACTCACCTTCTCTCAGCCTCAGAGGAAGGCAAAGGCAAACCCCCCTCTGAACAGATCTTGCCAAAAAAAGACCCTATGACAGATTCACCTTAGGGTTGCCATAAGGCAGAAATGACTTGTTTAAATGTTTGAAGGGATGTCATGTCAAGGAGGGAGCAGGCTCGTTTTCCGCTGCTCCAGAGACCAGGACAAGGAGCAATGGATTCAAGCTGCAGGAAAGGAGATTCCACTTGAACTTCAGGACGAATTTCCTGACGGTCAGAGCTGTCCGGCAGTGGAACCTGCTGCCTTCATGGAGTGTGGTGGAGTCTTCTCCTTCTTTGGAGGTTTTCAAGCAGAGGCTGGATGGCCATCTGTTGGGAATGTGTTGATGGGTGTCCCTACATAGCAGGGGGTTAGACTGGATGGCCCTGGGGTCTCTTCCAAGTCTAGGATTCTATGAAATGAAAGTTTTTCACAAACTGGGAAATGGGCCCCCTCTCTTAGCTCAACCTGGGACTCCCCGCACCCAGCCACCCCTGCCCGGGGCCCCCTCTCTCATACCTTCCTCTGGATCTCCAGCACGGTGATACGGCCAGCTTCTCGCTTCATCTGCTCCACCCAGCGGTCAGCGAGATTCAAGTAGGCCTGGAGGTGGAGGCGGGCAACGGCCAGGCGAAGGAGGCACAGCACCACAATGGTCCAGAGCCGCACCGTGTTGTAGGTGGTGTCAGACATGCTGCGGGAAAGGAGAAAGAGAAGAGGTCGGCTGCGGGCAGGGATGTCTGAGCAACAGGTTTCAGGCCCATGCCAAGGTTCTGCTGCAGCAGCTATTAAAACGGGAGGCAGGAAGCAGGGTAGAGATTGAGTGTTTGACTAAGCCTCCGGGAGATCAGGGTTCGAATCCCCTCTGCTTAGCCATGGAGACCCACTGGGAGATCTTCATAGGATCACAGAGTTGGAAGAGACCCAAGAGGCCATCCAGTCCAACCCCCTTCTGTCACGCAGGAACGCACATCAAAGCACTCCCAACAAATGGCCATCCAGCCTTTGCTTAAAAACCTCCAAAAAAGGAGACTCCACCACACTCCACGGAGGCAGCAGATTCCACTGCCGGACAGCTCTGACCGTCAGGAAGTTCTTCCTGAGGTTCAGGTGGATCTCCTTTCCTGCAGCTGGAATCCATTGCTCCTTGTCCTTGTCCATTACTCCTTGTCTCCTCTGTTAAAGGCCTTCCCAGGGAGCATATTCCAGTCAAACTGCTCTTATCCTCGGGAATGTCTTCTTAATGTTTTACTGGAATCTGTTTTCTTGAAGTTTGAAGCCACTGCTCCATATCCTAATCTCTGGAGCAGCAGAAAACAAACTTGCTCCATTCTCCATATGTGACATCCCTTCTTGGATGGCCAAGAGGAGGAGAGAGAAATAATGCAGTTTGGAAAGGGCTGGGTGGAAGAAAGGCGATCATTCACGGCACACTACTGAAATGCAAAAACGACCCAACTTACATCTGGACTGTCTCCTTCCCCATGGGGGCCTGCAACAGGAGATCCCGGGAGACGGGCTTGATCCACATGAACACAACAATCACGGGGGCAAGGAAGCTGGCATGGAGGAGGACCCTGGGGAAGTAGAGAGAAGAGAAGGACAGGTGAGGGTCAACATCGGACCAGTTGTGGCTGGCGGCTTCTATTTCTGTGGGGGTGGGTGGCAAATCTGCTCTGGATTTCAGTCTGAACTTTTGATCTCCCACACTCCATCCCATGTTTCCTCAAGGCAGTAAAGCATTACGTAACTGGACCATTGGCCGGTCAGCCGTCATCTTGAGAGCATCTAGGTGAGTCTGAGCCAGTCGCAGGCCTGGGAAGGTCAAGCAACCGCCGATGAAGGAGCACAAGCCCACCAGCGCCAGCTTGAAGGTCAGCTTACTCACAGGGATCCTGGAGGGAAAGAAGAGAGAAATTCACATGAAGCCTGAAAGAGGCAGTGCTCAGGTTGAAGGAAGTCCTAGAATGCCAGAGTTGGCAGGGGGACCCTTGGTCACCGAATCCAAGCCCCCACTCGATACTGTCAAGCTTCATAGAATCATTGGAAGAGACCCCAGGGGCCATCCAGTCCAACCCCCTGCCATGCAGCAACACCCACCAAAGTACTCCCTTTGAGATGGCCATCCAGCCTCTGCTTAAAAACCTCCAAGGAAGGAGACTCCACCACACTCCATGGAGGCAGCCGCCTATTCCACTGATGGACACCTCTGGCCGTCAGGAAGTTCTGTCTGAGGTTCAGGTGGAATCTCCTTCCTTGCAGCTTGAATCTATTGCTCCTTGTCCTGGTCTCTGAAGCAGCAGAAAACAAACTTGCTCCATCTTCAACATGTCATCTCTTCAGATATTTAAACATGGCTCTCATGTCCCCTCTTAACTTTCTCTTCTGCAGACTAAACATCCCCAAATCTGTTCTGCACAGGGCTTCAGGGCTTCCAGACCCAACACCATTTTGGTTACTTTCCTCTGGACATGCTCCAGCTTGCTGATATCCTTCTTGAACTGCGGTGCCCAGAAGTGGAGACAGCATCATGCCTCATAGGGCTTGGTTTCAGACCTTCTACCATTCTGGTCACCCTTTTTCTGGACACTGGATTCATTTTGTGGGGGGGAAGCTTGCCCTGCTTCAGGCTCCCTCCCTCCAACCCGAGAAGCCCCACTTACGTCCACTCCCACCCTTGTTCGTTCAAGAAGGCTTCCAGGCTGTCACTGATGTTGGTCAGCCCTGTGCAGAAGAAAAGAAGACAGGATTAAAACGGTCTCCAGAGAGAAACCAGAACGGAGTCCATTTGTGTGCCATGCAGCCAACAGTCAGCCTGGAAGCAAAGTCGGCTCACCTGCATCGAGGCCAAATTCAAGGTAGTCTTCACGGACGACGAGGACCACCATGGCGATCAGAAGGAAAAAGAAGGCGAAGGCCAGGCAGACGGAGCGCTCTCCGCCTTCCTTGGAGCGGAAGTAATGCCGCATCACCATGAAGAAAATCTTGCTATAGCACTGTGTTAAGGCTGCATGACGTTAACCATCTCGAGGCCCCAGGGACAAATCCAAAATTCTGCATTTAGCCCACAAATGTCAAATGCACAGATACAGGAAGGGGGGATACTTGGCTTAGCAGTAGTTCACATAAAAAGGATCTCGGGATTATTGTTGATCATAAGTTGAACATGAGCCAGCAGTGTGATGCTGCAGCAAAGAATTCAAATGCTATCTTACTCTGCATTAATGAAAGCGTATTTTCCAAGACAAGAGAAGCAAGAGCCTCACTATATTCTGCAGATTTTAAGATTTATATGTATATGGTATTTTTGGGGGGAGGCAGCGTGGTATAGCAGTCTGAGCTTTGGACTACAGCCCTAGAGACCAGGGTTCGATTCCTGACCTGGCCACGGAGACTCGCTGGGTGACCTTGGGCACATCACACACTCTCAGCCCCAGAAGACCCCCGAGATAAGTTCACCTGGAGGTCTCTGTAAGTCAGAAACAACTTGAGGGGACACAACAACAATATAGTCTTTGAATGAATTTTAATGCTTTTAACTAAATTGTCTAATTGTTTTTTTGAAGTAACTTTTATATTCATACCGTGACTGATGTTTTTGCATAGTTTTTCATCTGTATTATTTTTAATTATGATGTTAGCCACCCTGAGTCTCATTATCAGGAGAAAGGCAGGAGATAAACGAAGATGATGACGAGGCATTGGACGGGGATTTGGGAAACTCTCATTCTAGGTCCAACCGAGTCATGGAACTACTGGAGTGTGGGGACACCTTGTGGCATACTAATGTTGGGGAATTATTTGGTGCAGCACGTAAGAGGGTCAACTAGGAACTGGGGAGATCCAGATTCTAGTTCTCACTGAGCTCCAGAAATCATGGAGTGACCTTGATCCTTTTCCTCTCTCTCCTGGCCTACCTCGCAGGGTTGTTGTGAGGATGCGAAGGAGCCTTGCTCTCAATGGAATAAAAACGGGGACGCAAATGGAAATAGTACATAAACTATCAAACATTGGAGTCACCCATTGAGGAGGATACATGGAGAAAATGACGGAGAGCAAGCACCAAAGGATCCCAATGTTAGCTTCTTTCCGGGGATCCACCAGGCAGTAGTAACCTTCGGTGAAGAGGTAGACGAGGGTGGAATAGGCTGCAAAGTCCACGTACCACTGGTACTCCAGGAAGTAGCACAGGACTGGATAGCAAGAGAAACACACAACCTTATTCTTTCTCAAGCCAGCACAAGGGTGGATCTATAGGGCCGGCCCTCCCAGTGGACAGAGGGGAGAGGGCAGTGGCCTCAGGCAGCAGGATGTCCTGGGACAGCCCTCTCCATGCAGCGTAGCTCACCAGCAACGGAGTGGTCATTTTTCCAGACATGCACAAATGCATTCTTGCAACCCCAAGTCTACACCCCAATGGAAAACCCATAGCTGTGCCCCTAGAAGATGGACGTATAATGTACATGTGATCATATATACCAACAAATAAATATATACCAATACCAATAAATATTTTCAATTCTGCTTTTCCATTACTCACTTCCCCAAAAGGAGCAAACACTCTGGTTCAAAACCCAGACACCCAAAATCTTAGATGCTAGTAAACAGCCCACAAAGGAGGCACCCATAATTAATAGTTTAATTCAGGAGTAGTCAACTCGGGAAGATGTGGAGGCTCAGATGTTGGAGAGCTGTACTCCTCCACTGCATCTTCTCCCACCAAAAAAAAAATCAAATTTTTTTGTCCACAAATACCCGCTAAGGTGCTTTTTTGCCTTGTTTTGGGCCATTCAGAGGTCGTTTCGAGCCCCAAAAAGGACTTTTTTTAACAACAGAAAGTGAGCAGAAGGCACTCCCTGTTTCAAAAAAAGGCCTCTTTGGGGCATAAACTGGTCCAAAGGGGCCCCAAAACATGGTGAGAATGCACCCCATGCCCCAGAGGACATTTGGGGACAAAAAATGTTCTTGACCCTTTAGAGGGCGGGAATGCCCTCCCTACATTTGGGGGGCATTTTGGAGCAAGAAAAAAAATTGACCCAAGGGGCACAAAAGTGGTCCGGGGGTGCATCCAGCCCACTCCCGTCTAAGATCTCCTGTCCATCGTCATGGTCTCAGGAAAGACTTACTGTTTTCAAAAGCTAGGATTTCAGGTCCAGGCACGGCCAAGAGGGGCGAGACCACCCCTCCCAGACACAAAGCTGTAGCCTCCCCCATCCTCAGTCGTTACCCCCTCCTAGCCCACCCTGCATGGGGAAGAGAGAGCTTAGGAAGTCCAACCTCCACACATTTACCCAGAGCATCCACAGCCGTGATGGGGCTGCTCTCCAGCCGCAAATCGATATCTCTGGGGACCGTGGAAGGCTTCTCGTCCGTAACTCCGTTGATTCTCCTGCCAGACAGACAAAGCAAGGTCAGCCACCACAAGAGATCATTTCTGGCTCCTATGCAATGCCGCTCAGTACATGACAAGGCATGACCATTAGAAAAAGCAATAATGCTTGTTAAGGTGGAAGGCAATCCATGCATCCGTCCATCCATCCATCCATCCATCCATCCATCTTTGAGGGAAGATAGATAGATAGACTCAGTCAAGGACACCACGATTGCCCTAAATCTGCAAGACCTGAGCAGGGATCTTGCTGGCGACTTGAAGCTCTCTTATGCACAGGGTTGGAGGAAGTCAAAGTTGACTTTGACAGCAGCACTTAACCACAGCAAAATATTGCAATACAGGATAATTATTCTAACTAAAGGTAGGAGAGAATTTCATGCCTCAGGGAAGCTGGAGCAGGGGCGTTCCAGTGAAATCATGTGTGCGCCAGTGGAAACATCCGGAGAAGGAATGGCTTGCCTGCGGAACTCCCTGCCACAGGATGTGGCATCCACTTTGAAGTTTCAAAGTTAAAGACATTTTAAAACATACAAAGAGTCCTGAGGACCTCCACACCATCCAGCCCATCTCTCTGATCCCAGAGCAGGCAACCAGGTAGCCCAATATTTCCCCAATGAGTCATGCTTCTCAGACACTGGAATTGAGAAGTATTACTACAACTACTACTATTATTATTATATAAAGTAACAATAATAGGAGGCAAGATAGAGGTATCCTGACCAGCAGCCACTGGTGGCCTTTGCTTCCACAATTATATCTTACCTACTTTCAAAGCCTTTATGACTGGTAGTCATCATGACATCTTGTGGCAGTGAGTTCCACAGCTTGACCCTGAACTTTGTGAAGGAGGACTTACTCTTGTCTCCCCTGAATCTCTCAAATTTCACCTTTTGATGATGATGATGATGCCCCCCTCCCCATAAAAGCATGATATAAATGCAAGTAAGTCCTATGGAGAATGTATCCAAATAGCTGCAAGCCAGGCTAGCTAAGTGGAAAACCCATGCCAAAATACTAGGCTCTGGGAACAAGCAATGGAGGGAAGGCTGTTGCTTTCATGGCCTGCTGAGCGCTTGGAAAAAAGCTTTTTTTTTAAGACTATAATTTCCAGAATACCCTAATTGGCCATGGCGATTACAGGAGACCAGGAATTGTAGTCCAAAAAACTAACTAATTCTAAATAATTCGAACCCCTCCTACCAATTCTTGAATGCAACGCCCCACCCCACCTACAATATGACCCCCAAGATGGTCCCCCTCCCTCCAACTAGGCTCACCGTTCTCTTTTTCCCTTTGGCTTCTGCTTGCCCGCCAGGGCTAGGAGCTCCTCTTCAGATGGATGCTTGTAGCGGTGCAAGCTGGTCGAAAGGAGAGAAAAAAAAGAGGTGAGTTGCCAAGCAGAGAAAAAGCGGAGGCATCACATAGATGGGCCTCGATCCATCACTTACAATCCTTCTTTTATTTTGCAACCACGAATAGTTTTCAAAAAGAGGGGAGAAAAAGAGGCATTTTTTCTCCTATCTGAAAAGGACAAAATGATTCTTCTGCCACTCATGATTTTGGAAGCATCTGGTTTTTGCAGTTGCAATCCAGTTAAAAATTGCAATTGCAATCCAGTTTAATTGCAAAAATTTAAAGAAAAAACCAGAGTGTAGCAACGAAGAGGCATCCTCTCCTATGTAAGAAAGACAGAATGCCTCTTTCAAAGAGGTCTGCCACTCACGAAGTGGGACTCATCTGCACTCAAAATGATGAAGAAAATGTTGCTTTTAAATACTTCCGTGCTTTTGCACTTAAACGATTCAGATAAATAAAACTGCTGTTCCGCTGTCTATGTTGATACTCTGCTGGAAGCCTGGCCGGAGAGATCACAGGTGGAGAAAGAAAGCTTGCCACTCCTTTCTTGGTCCCTCTAAACTCTTAAAAACTTCAACAGCCAATAATTTGGTACTGCTTCCAGTCCGTAGCACTCCCACAAAAAACAGTCCCCTGATTCACAGTACCTTCCATTGCAAAGAAGCCATCGGGCAAAGGACCAGTGAGGAGCCATCTTCTGCATGATGCTTGCCATAAGGAGGGAGACCACCAGTTGGATCCCCATCACTGCCTGTCAGTAGGAAAGAAACATAGAATCCTAGAATCACAGTGCTGAAAGACCCCCCAGGGGCCATCCAGCCCCTGTTTAAGAACCTCCAAAGGAGGAGACTCCACCATGCTCCCAGGCAGCAGTGTATTCTGCTGTCCACCTGCTCTTACCATCAGGAAGTTCTTCCAAATATTTAGCTGGAATCTCTTTTCCTGAAGTTTGAAGCCACTGCTCCATGTCCTAGTCTCTGGAGCAGCAGAAAAAAAGCTTGCTCCATCCTCCATATGACACCTCTTCCAATATTTAAACATAGTTATCCTGTCACCTCTAAACCTTCATGGTTTCCAAGCCTTCTACCATTTTGGTCCCCCTCCTCTGGACACGCTCCAGTTTGTCCATATTCTTCTTGAAATGAGGTGCCCAGAACTGGACACAGGATTCCAGATGAGGTCTAACCAAAGCAGAATGAAGTGGCATTATTATTATTTTCCTCGATCACTACACTCCTGTTGATGCAGCCCAGAATTGCTTAAAGGAGGTAGGACTGGATGGGCCCTGTAGTCTCTTCCAACTCTGTGATTCTATGAAGATGCACAACAGCAAGAGAAGTTGGATGGCACCCTAGAGGTTATTTAGTCCAACCCCTTCCCAAGCCAGGAAATCAAACTCCTATTCCGCACAACCTTCTCCCCCAATACTTTAAATCCATTCCACACTCTCCAAATACCAGGAGAGCAGTTTAGCAATTATTCCTGAGCCCGGCTTAAGAAATGTTGGCTGCAACTTGCAAAACCCCCCAGTCTGTGATTCAGATGCCCCAGTCTGGGCGCCGTAGTCCAAAAGGTTAAACGTTTCCAACCTTTTCTCTGGAGTCTATTTTATAGTTGCCCAGTCCTTTTTAACCCGTTATCAAGTTTATTCACATACTTAGCACTTTCTACTCAACAGTCAAAATTCTGGGAAGCTTTTTGCTACGACTTTCTGGGTTTCTTTTCTGCAAAGGAAAATTCTTGTCCTGGATAATCAGTTTCCTCAATTTTCTCTGCCTCCTACATTTTTTTCTAAAACCGCTGTCTGGATCCGGCCGACAGGAATCTTGCCTTCCCTGTCATCGCTCTCAGCCAAAACACGGAGACCCTATTAAGGTGCCCGAAAGCTGGGACGCTCGTCTTCCATCTATTTTTAAGAGCAGACGGCTGATCTGATAGGCTCAGGTTTCCAAGGGAAGCTGGAAGGGGATTAGCACTTCTCCAAACTTCTTTTGCACTTTGGACTTAGTTTGCAGCCATGGAAGTCAGCTGAGGCCAAAGAGGGAAAGTGGGAGGAGCAGCAAGAAAACAGGACATTTTAAAAGGAAGGGGGAAAGTGGGATGGTGGAGGATTAATTGGGACTGTCCCAGCCAAATTGGTACAGTTGGAGGGTCCATTACCACACCCTTTTCTAGTAATAGCAAAAGAAGAAATAGGATAATAATATATACACACACACACACACACATATATATATATATATACATTTAATTGATGGTTACTGAGCTCACTTTGTCCATAACGATTTACTAAAAACTGTTAATCGTTTTCTATTTAAGTTTTCCACGACAGGGTATTAATTATTATTGTTATTATTATTGGCTGGTATTATTAATTGTTGCTATTATTATTATTATTAATTATTATTATTATTATTAATCTGCTGATACAGACCCTCTTTCCAATTGCAGCACCCTCAGATTTTTTGTATTGAAGGAGGCAGGCCTTCCACCCTGCGTGCAAACTCACCATTTTGTCGGGGGATCTCTGCTAATTAAAATCCAAGGCCATGGAGAGAGAGAAGGAAGGTGCAGCCAGGGCGATCCACACTTTTGGTCTGGTCGCAAAAAAAAAAGTAGGAGGCGGGGAATCCCTCTGGCCAATCAAAGGAGGCCGCTGAGAGTGATTGCCAGTCAACGAGCCAATGACACAGGGAGTGGGCGGTGCTGTCATCTCTCCTCGCTCTTTACTTGGGGGCAAGAAAAGGCGCGGTCCACCTGTTTCCGCTTTTCAGCCGCCTGCCGGGCGCGTTGCATTGTGGGGCGTGTAGTTTCCCCCACATAGCGCTCCATTTTAGTGAGGCGGAAAGGTAAAGTTATGTGTTGGGGGCCTGAAGTGTTCCCTCAGGAGCCTAATACGGAGAGTGTTGTACGGCATTTTTTTTTGAAAAACTGACATTTTTTTGTGGCGTTTAAGCGGCACTCTTTTAGTATTTCGGCGTCTTTACCACAGGTTTTGACTCTCTGGCTCCGTGTGAGACTTTTCCCGCTCTCTGGCCCGACGCCCCGGTTCCCGAGGCCCATCTCCGGCCCAGCCAGGAGAGCAGCGCCTGGCCGCCATTTGCAGGGCTTCTGTCAGGTCGGCTTTGCTCTCCCGGCCTGCTTTCTTTCCCTTGACAGACCGGGAGGGGGCGCGGCCTTCCCAGGGCCTGTCTGCACTACACTGTTATAGTGCTATTATTCCGCTTTCGGCCTCCTCTGGTATCCTGGGGTTTCCCGTTTAGGGAGGGGCCTTTAGGAGCCTCAGCCAGAGAGCTCTTGGGCCTCAGGGGACTACAGGCCCCTGAATTCCACAGGAGGTCCTGAAAAACTGGAATGCCCCACAGCTTTCATGCAGTTTAGAGCTTTTATAGGTTGACATTGCAAATTAAGGCACACAAAGCAGTGATTGGTGAGGGCCGTCCATCCATCCATCCATCCCTCTTCCTCCCCAGAAGTTCCCAGGCCTGTGTCTGCCACACAGCCCCCTCCTTCCTTGGCCGGGGTGACCTGATTGCATTCTTCTTGCTCTTATCTTGCAGCCACTGGGTTCGTAGAATCATAGAATCATAGAAATGTAGAGTGGGAAGAGACCCCAGGGGCCATCCAGTCCAACCCCCTGCCATGCAGGATACCCTCAAAGCACTCCCGACAGACGGCCATCCAGCCTCCGCTTAAAAACCTCCAAGGAAGGAGCCTCCACTACACTCCGAGGCAGCAGATTCCACTGCCGGACAGCCCTGACAGTCAGGAAGTTCTTCTGAGGTACAGGTGGAATCTCCTTTCCTGCAGCTTGAATCCATTGCTCCTTGTCCTGGTCTCTGGAGCAGCAGAGAACAAGCCTGCTCCCTCTTCAACATGACACCCCTTAAAAGATTTAAACATGGCTATCATGTCCTCTCTTCACCTTCTCTTCTGCAGACTAAACATGCCCAGCTCTCTAAGTCTGTCCTCATAGGGCTTCATGACTTCCAGGCCTCTCACCATTTTGGTCGCCCTCCTCTGGACTTGCTCCAGCTTGTCAATATCCTTCTTGAATTGGGGTGCCCAGAACTGGACACAGTATTCAAGATGGGGTCTAACCAAAGCAGAGTAGAGTGGTACCAGTACCTCCCTCGATCTAGACACCAGACTCCTATGGATGTAGCCGAGAATTGCATTTCACCCTTATCCGCTCTTCTCCTAATACCGGATGCTTTCTTACCCAAAGCAATTAGCCATAGATGCATTTTAAACAACATAACTCCTTCTGCAATGGTTGAATACATACAGCAGACCATACTTGTTTCCTATGACAGGGAGCCTCGCAACTGGACATCTAGTGAGTCAGTGTTTAAAAATTTTGTAGTTTTCTGATTTAGTATTGTGCTTTAATTTTAGTTTATGTTAAAAATGTTAGTTGATTTTATATTATTTATGTGTTAAAATGACTGTGTGCGTGTGTATTTGAAGGGTTTGATGCGCATTGGAGCACTCTTGTCTGGATGTGAATCTTTGCCACTCACTGACAGAGTTTTGTTGAGTTTCGGAAACATAATTATGAATTTGTGAAGTTATAAGACAGAAGAGGTGGTCAAATATCTCAGCCATTATCCTTCGTTGATCTTTCTGTGAGTTGTGATCATCAGTAAAAAGAATGACATGAACTAAGAATTGTTTCAGAAACAGACATTCTGAAAAGATATCTGTTTGCTAGATGTCGTTGGAATGCAGATCCCATCATCCCCAGCCAGGACAATCAATGGAGAGGAATGCTTGGGAGCTACAACTCAAAAATATCTGTTTGATTTCCTCCCATGGACAAAATCCATTTTTAATCCCAACTGGAGCAGGCGCATTGAAATGAGTGCTACTTGTTGGTCCTCATTTATATAAGTTCCATTGGTTTGAATGGTGTGCTCTACTTGGGATAAAACTTGTAATCAGCCCAAAGTTCCTGAACATTTTTTTTTAAATGATCATTTTTACTAACGGTTGTTAGAAATGAACAATAATGATTTTGTTTTTATGAAATACTAGGAAGTTAAATACAAATTGTTGTTGTTGTGTGTCTTCAAATCGTTTCCAATTTATGGTGACTCTAAGGTGAAGTGAGTTTTCTGGGGCTGAGAGTGTGTGACACACCCAAGGTTACCCAGCAGGTTCCCACGGCTGAGTGGAAAATTAAATCCTGGTCTCCAGGGTTGTAATCCAATGCTCAAATGTCGACAGCACACAGAATAACAGAAACAAAAAACTAGCAACAATTGCTAGAGGAGCGATTATTTGATTACTGATATTTCATCATAGGTTAACAACAGGCAGCAGTAATCAAAGTTGCAGAATTGTCCTGAGGTGCTTAAAAAGAGCTAATCCAAAAATTCATTTGGTTGCTAGGAGTTCTGAACTACAAAGTTTCACCAGTCACGTAATTAATAAAAGAGAGCCGTATGGAGACAAATATATCAGTTCTAGATTATTTCTCAGCCGCTCTTGGTTTCAGACAGATTCTCCCTGGTAATTCCCAGGGAATTTTGGGATGACTCCTATTGCCTCTGGGGAGGCTGTGGATGCCCAGTTCAGCATCCTGTAGGAGTACCATTGGCTCTGATTGGCTGGCAGGGATGCAGGTTGCCATGGGTACACCTCTGTGTGATGGACGGTTGTTGCTGTTCGTGGCCACTAGATGGTACTTCATCCTTTCTTTTGCTGTAAACTTTATAGTCCTAGAATTCTTTTTTTTTAAGAGGTGCAAAAACCAACTTGTGGTAAATATCTGTACCACAAGACCTGAAAAACATTATGCTAGCTTTCAAAGCTTCACAGGTTTCTTCATCAGACAGAGATGATAAACAGCAGTATAGCTGCAACACCCCCAAAACAGAAATAGATACCCTGGGGAATACATCTGTTGCCTCTGCCCAATGAAGATGACTGTGAACTTTTGAAAATCAGCAAAATGTATTTGATGCTTTTTGGTTGGCCCACTAAAGGTATTTACCACAAGACACTTGGCTTGAAAACAATAGATGTGGACACCACCTGGCTTGAAAACAGTACATGTGAAAACAATCTAGGTAGACCACAAGATAAACGTGAATCAACAGTGTGATGATTGCTCTTTTGTGTCTTCATTTCTGACTTATGGTGACCCCAAGGCAAACCTATAATGGGGATTTCTTGGTAAGATTTGTTCAGAGGAGAGTTGTCTTTGCCTCCCTCTGAGACTGAGAGTGTGTGACTTGCTCAAGGTCACTAGTGGGTTTCCATGGCTGAGCAGGAATTTGAGCCCTGTTCTCCAGAGTCCTAGTCCAGTGCTCAAACCACTCCACTGGCTCTCTCAACAGTGTGATACAGCAGCCAAAAATGCCAATGCAATTTTGGGTTCCATCACCAGGAATATTGTGCACAGATGGAGGGAAGTGGTAGTGGCACTATTCTATCTGGGTCAGGCTTCTTACCTGTGTCCAGTTCTGGGCACCTCAGTTCAAGAAAGATATTGACAACCTGAAAGATATACAGACCAAGATGATTAAAGATCAAACCAAGACCTATGCAGAATGGCCAAAGGAACTGGGTATGTTTGGGATGGAGAAGAGATGACTGAGAGGTGGCATGACAGAACAGCCTTCAGATATCTGAAGGGATCTCATGTAGAAGATTGCGCTAGCCTGCTTTCTGCTGCTCCAGAGATTAGGATATGGAGCCATGGATTCAAATAACAAGAAAAAAGATTCCATCTAAACATTGGGCAGAGCTTCTTGATCTTAAGAACTGTTTGACAGTGGAACAGGCTGCCTTGAGAGGCTATCATTTTAGGGCATTTTTCAGAGGTGATATAGTTGCATATTCCTCCATGGCAGAGTATTGGACCAGATGACCCTTGAGGCCTCTCTCAGCTCTAAGATTCTATTATTTTTGTCACTCCAGGACAGATTTGGGTTCTTGATTTTGTTATATTTTTATGGCCAACACAACTGCCCCTGTTGTTGTTAAGTAGCATCAAGTCCACTTTGACTTATGCTGACCTTATGAATGAGAGACATTCAGGTCACTATCATCCTCCCAGCTCGGGTCTTGCGGACTCAGGGCTGTGGCTTCCTTGACTGAGTTTGTCCATCTGTAGTGTGGTCTTCCTCTGCAGAAAACAAGCATGCTCCATCTTCAACATGACGTCCCTAATACGTCAGGTGAAACAGGAGGGGGTGTAATTTACTGTCCTGCCTCAGGCAGCAAAATATCTTGGATCTGCTGTGGTTCCAAAACTCTGATGGAAAAGCAGGTCATGATTTGTTGTGAAGGGAAGGTGTGGAGTGGGATCTGCCTGCACATTCAGATCTAAATCTACATTCTTCTCCCATTATATTCAGATTCAGGATCAAATATTGAATGTATTGTTGTTGTTGTTGTGTGCCCTCAAATAATTTCCCAGTTATGGAGACCCTGAGGCAAACCTATCATGGGGTTTTCTGGGGGCTGAGAGTGTGTGATGTGCCTGAGGCCATCCAGTGGGTTTCCATGGCCAAGTGGAGAATCAAACCCTGGTCTATGGGGTGTGGTCCAATGCTCAACTGTTACCCTACACTGGCTCCCATTGAATGCGTACCCTTCAACATTTCACAGATAAAATCTGTAACCATGTGGCCAAGCCAGCTCAAAGTGCACTAAAAATGGCTGTGTGATTGATTTATGGAATCAAAGTGTTGGCAGCCATTTGTCTTGATGGGTCTTTAAAAGAGAAGCAAAATACTTTGACAAAATCAGAACCCATGGAGGCAGGAAGAGGGGATAGGGCACTTAAGACGGCTAAATAGAACTTTCATGTTCAAACTCAGTGTATCTTTGCAGACCAGGCAGGGAAGAGGAACGCAAAAGCTCTGAATTGTTCAGTGTGTATGTGTGTTGGTGAGCCTGCGTGGCACAAGGCGGTCTCTTTGCAGGCCAGAAGGGTGTCGTTGGCAGCCCACCCTAGTTGCTCTAGGGGCCTTTGAATTCTTTAGAGTCCCTGGGTCCATGCAAATAGGACTTGGTGTGTCTCTGGAACAAATCCGAAGGGCTTGAGAACCTCACCCGCGCCTAGACGGTGTCGAATTTTCATTTCATACCAGACAAAAAGAAGAAGATGGATGTGTTCTGTCCTCTCCGACCATGCAACTCCCCCCATTCCATGGTCTCCATCTCTCCCGCCAGCCGGCCTTCCTCAGCCCCAGCCCCAAATGCTCTCCCTTTTCAGACTGATTCATGCAGCCTTTGGCACCCCTCTCCTCTTTCACCCTGGCTGCTTCATAAATTAATGACTGTAAATGGAGATGCCACCAAGACTGGATTCGTATGTTAATCAGGGTCTCCCTCTCCTCCCCGCTGCAACTCTCCACTTTCAGAACAGGGATCTCAATCAACTGTCTGTCCCTCTGCTGTTTTTCAAAATCTCACCCTTTATGGAAAGTGTCCTGGCCATGCTTTCCAGTGAAAGATGCTCACTTTGTAGTTCAGCTGGTGGGGTGGTTTGAGTTTTGCACTAGGATTCCTCTGTGAGACCAGAGTTCAGATCCCCACTCAGCCAAGAAAACCCACGGAGTGACCTTTGGCAGGTCACACTCTCTCAGCCTCAGAGGCAAACCTCCTCTGAATAAATCTTGCCAAGAAACCTCTGTTTTTAGAACTGGCATGGTGCAGTGCAAATCCCTTCAGAACAAATCTTGACACATCCTGCCATGCAGGAATAAGCCATCAAAGTATTTTGAACAAATGGCCACCCAGCCTCCCTCAATCTAAACACCATACTCCTATTGATGCAACCAAGAATTGCATTGGCTTCCTTGGCTGCCACATCATACTGCTGGCTCATGTTCAGCTTGTCATCCACCAAGACTCCTAGATACCTTTCACATGTACTGCTATCCAGCCATGCATCCCCCATCCTGTATTTGTGCATTTCATTTTTTATGCCTAAGTGTAGGACCTTACATTTCTCTCTGTTGAAATTCATTTTGTTAGCTTTGGCCCAGCTCTCCAACCTGTCAAGGTCATTTTGAAATTTGATCCTGTCCTGTGGGATATTAGCAACCCCTCCCAATTTGGTGTCATCTGCAAATTTGATCAGCATCCCCTCTGTTCCTTCATCCAAGTCATTGATGAAGCTGTTGAATAGCAGCCCTGGGCCCAGGAGAGATCCCTGTTGCCCCCCTCCAGTCACCTCTCTCCAGGATGAAAAGCAGCCATTGGTGAGGAGCATCCTTTGGGTTCTGTCAGTCATTCCCAAATGGATCAGCATCCATTTTATAGAAGAAACTCAGGTCAAAGGCTGACCCCATTTCTCTGTTCAAGAAGACCCGAGAAACTATCAGTTAGAACAGTTCGTACGCAGGGAGATGGTCTGTGCCTGGCAGTTCCCTTTTAAGTCAGATAGTATAAGGTTCAACTCCCAAGAATTAAAATTTTCTTCAGTTTCTTCCTCCTACTTTCACCTTTTGTCTTCAGCTTGCTTCAGACTAAGTTAATTGATTTTGCAGTCAGTAATGAGAGGAAAGGAAATGAGGGACAGAATCTTGTCCTTCCTGGTTGGCTCAGGTAAAAGCAAACTGCTGCAGCGTCTCCTGGTTTGTTTGTTCTTCCTCATTAATAACATTTGCCATCCTGGGCACACTCTGATATTACTTGGCTGCAAGTGTCCCAGGTTTTTTTGGCGGGTGCAGAAGAGCCATCTCCAATTTTCACTCTGGCAACCCGGAGCATCAGGTGTCTTCCACTGTTCATCCTAAACACAAACTCACCCTTGTGGAAGTGCAGCCTGAAGGGATCCCCAAAGTCTGTGGTAAACTCTGAGATGACCTTTGGGTCCCTTTGCTTGTACCTCCCCACCCCCAAGATGGGCCTGGGGTCTTGGAAGGGCCGTCACCGTCCCATGGCCTTCCCCGTCCGCAGTCTATATATCTCCCCCTCTGCACCTGTTGGCCACAAGGATCCCCCCCATTTACCCAGACGAAGCCGCTGTTTGCGTTTAAGATCCCCCCCCCACCCGTCTGCCCCAGACACACAACCCTCCCTCGCCCCCCATTGTCTTTGGCCTTCTGGCATTCTTTGACAAGGCAGACGGCCCTGTCCAGGAGACGTGGTGAGCATTTCATGGTCCAGAGCACAGCCGGCTGTGTCGCCCACCCTGGCCAGGCGGGTGCCTGAGCATGATGCCCTGGCATGCGCGCGTGCGCACGGGAGGAGGCATTTAGCATGACAAAGCCAGAGGGCCTGTGAACTCCTTGCTCTCCAGACCTCTCTGCCCAAGGCTCCCTCCCCCTGTGAATAGAAAACCCCTTCGGGGGTGGGAGGGGCATAACAATCTCTCTCCTCCCCAATTCCTCCTCCCAACCAGGCAGAGGGGTCCTTGCCTTCATCACTCCACGTCCATCCATTGGTCAGGGATGTGTGTGGGTTGAGGGAGCAGTTTTGGGGGGGGGTAGGGGGAGATGTTAAATTTATTTTGGGAACAGCAGGGCCCTCAGGGAGATGGTGCACACACAATGGGTGTGTGCCTGTGAGTCTGTCTGAAGCAGGGAGTCTGTGGCAGGGAGAGGAAGAAGTCTTCCAGACACTGTTTGGAAAACTTTAGCCAAAGAAAGACAGACTTTAGCATCTCAGTTTCTGTCCTTCTCTCCTTTGAGCCTGCCCACCCGCCCATTCATCCATCCATCCATCCATCCATCCCTCTCTCTATCCATCCATCTACCTTGTTTTCTGCCTGTCTACCTTCCTCTCTTGGTATTCTTCTTCCCTTCCCTTCCGCCTTTTCTTTCCAGCTCACTCCTTCCTTCTTTCATCCCTTCCTTCCCTCCCTCTTTCTCTCTTTCTCGATATTGAAATAAACCAAGGACGAAGGGTAAAGTGGAAGGAGAGAGAGAAAAACTGGGCCAGCTAAAATAGTGGGACAGCCAGGGATTAATTGGGACCATCCCTGCCAAACTGGGACAGTTGGAGGATATGGAGATAGTGTGGACCTAGTCAAGTGTGTGTAAAATTTGTCCTGCAGGGAAAGAGAGAAGCTCCGTAGCAAGTCAGTCCGGTGGGTCTCCCCAAGCAAAGAAGACAGCAGTGCTAATCTCTCAGCCTGACAGCAGTGTTGGTGATGGCAGTGGCAGGCCTTTCGCCCCACTCGGCTGAAGTCCGCCTAAATCTGTAAGTCACTTGTAAGATCTCCTTGCATCTTAGGCTATATTAGGGATATCACATGCCTGACTGCTCCTTTGCTGGGTGGTCTGTGGGCAGAGTTAAAGGCGGATTAACTCCTGGAGCGGCTTGGCATTGTAATTGGCCAGCCAGGCAAGGGAGAAGAAGAAGCTGTAACCCTTTCCCCACTCTCTCCGTCCCCCTCCCCAGCACATTATTACAACTTTTTTTCTCCAGGAAATATTTCCTCTCCTGCAACCCCCCCCCCACATTTCTTCTCTCCTGAATTAAGAGAAGGAGAAAACAATACTGGAAGAATGTGTGTTTGGGCAAAAGAGTACACTTTTCAGGGCGTGGTGTTGTGCTTGGCATGTTGGCCTGGACTCTGGAGACCAAGTTTCAAATCTGTGCTCAGCTTTGGAAGCCTTCTGAGTAACTTTGGGCAATTCACACTCTCTCAGCCTCAGAGAAAGCCCCCCTGCCCAACAAGGCTTGCCAAGAAAATCCTGTGACAGGTTCACTTTGGAGTTGCCATTAGTCAGAAACAACTTGAAGGTGCACAACAAGAAAACGCTAGAAGAGGATTGCTGTGAGTTGGAGCCAGCTTTAAGGCACACAACAAGAAACTCCTTTCTGGATTCACTCGAGCATAGTGGTGTTGTAGTTTGAGTGCTGGTATGGGACCCCAGGAGACCAGGGGTCAAATCCATCCTCAGCCCTGGAAAGTCATAGAATCCTAGAGTTGGAAGAGACCCCAGGGGCCATCGAGTCCAACACCCTGCTATGCACGAACACCCATCAAAGCAGTCCCATCCAGCCTCTGCTTAAAAACCTCCAAAGAAGGAAACTCCACCACTCTCCATGGAAGCAGCAGATTCCACTGCCCTGTTTCCTGATGTTCTTCCTGAAGTTCGAGTGGAATGTCCTTTCCTGCAGCTTGAATCCATTGCTCCTTGTCCTAGTCCCTAGAGCAGCAGAAAACAAGCCCACTCCCTCCTCAACATGACATCCCTTCAAATATTTAAACATGGCTGTCATGTCCCCAGCTCCCTAAGTCTCTCCTCATAGGGCTTTATGGCTTCCAGGCCCTCCACCATTTTGGTTGCCCTCCTCTGGACACGCTCTGGTTTGTCAATATCCTTCTTGAATTGAGGTGCCCAGAACTAGACACAGGATTCCAAATGAGGTCTAACCTATGCAGAATAGAGTGGTACCACTGAATGACCTTGGGCAAGTCACACACTCCCAGCCTTTAGAGGAAGTCATTGACAAACCTTGTTGGAATACATCTTCACAGCCAGTGAGATGTAATCATTTGAGTGTCTGACTAAGACCCTGGGAGACAAGAGTTTGAATCCCTGCTCAGCCATAGATACCCATTGGGTGACCCTGGGCAAGTCCCACTCTCTCAGCCTCAGAGGAAGGCAAGGGCAAACTCTTGATAGGTTTGACTTAGGGTCAGTATAAGTTGTAAACAACTTGAAGGGACACAAGAAAAATATTGATGTATCTTTCTGGGTTCAGCCTGAAAGTTGATCTAGCCCAGTATCCTCTTTCCAATGGGAGACCCCTGGACTCTCTTCTGCCCTCAAGCAAGGCATGGTGTGTCAGGTTGGCTTTGGTCTCCCTGCCGTGCCATATATTGCCATGCCCTGTAATGCCATGTAGTGCTTCGAAGAGATGAGGGACTTGAGGGAGAAACAGTGTGCTGGAAATGAGGGAATGTTATTTGATTATTTTTAATAAGGGGGAACAGACGCAGCTGCCATGCAGCTGGCAGGCGGGATGAGAGTCTGGGAAAAGAGTTGTTCTAATTAGCTGGCGGTCAGAATGCTTGCATGCACTAATTTGAAATGCCACAGCTTATAAAGTGCTGCAATTCCAATTGTTCATTAGTCTCGGCAAATGCCAAGGTGCGCTGTTGTTGCTTCGATCTTCTGAATAAAGCTTTTGAATTCTCTAAGCCTGTTCTCTGAACTTGAACCTAGCCAGGACATGACATGATGGGCATAACAATCTCCTCTTGTTTCAACCCAGTGAGGAAGACTGGGCTTCTCTGTGGGGGTCTCATTTAGGTGTTGTTAATAATACTCATTGTTTGAACCCGTTCTCCAAGAATTAGTGTAATGCCATCCATTCTAGCAGTCATTTAAGCTAGGATAGGTTTATCACCAGGTGAGACTTATGTGGTCCTTCAGATGTAGTTAAACTTCAGCTCTCATCAGCCCTGGTAAGGAATGCTGGGAGTTGTGGTTCAACATCCGGAAGGCCGCACAGTTCCTACGCTTGAGGTGGCAGTGCTAGACAGAGTCCATTTCCACACTAGTCTGCTATAGTGCTATTATTCTACTTTCAACATCCTATGGAATCCTGGAGTTTGCAATTTAGGGAGGGGCCTTTGAGGTCTGGGACTTGGAAGATCTAAGTTCTAATTGCTTCTGAGCCATGGAACTCACTGGAGACAGTGTGGGGTGGTGATTACAAGGTTGGATAGGGACTTGAGAAATCCAGATATTACATTCTGCTGAACTCATGGGATGACCTTGTGTCATCCTCCATTTTATTCTCTCTAACCAGCCTACCTTACAATGTTGTGAGGATAAAGCTGGAAGGAGGCAGAGAGCCATGTTTGCCACCTTTAGCTATTAGGAGAGGAGGCAGGATATACAAAACTAGTAACAGATGAACATATGATTGTTTAATTCTGCCTTTCAAAAGAAAAAACCCCACAGCAGTTTTACAAAATGTCAATTGCTCCAGAAGCAAAAGAAAATCCATTCAAAGCAAGCATCCCAGGTGGTAGTGGTGGTGAGATACATTCTGCATCCAGGAAGAAGAACCCCTCTGTACAATGGTAGTCTATCTGTGAGTCTGAGGCCATTTCCACACTACACTGTTATAGTGCTATTATTCCACTTTCGGCATCCTATGGAATCCAGGGGTTTGCAGTTTAGGGAGGGCCATTTAGAATTCTCAGCCAGAGAGCTCTTGGGCCTCAGTAAACTACAAATGCCAGAATTCCACAGGAAGTTGAAAGTGGATTAATAGCACTATAACAGTGAGATGCAAAATAGCCTGAGACTCCGAAGACAAACACCAGGAAGACGCCATCTCCTTTCAGTGTCCTCCTTTTGAACTTCATGGCACCCAGATACTGGAAAAATCCATCACCACGCTCTTTTGCTTGCTCTCTTGTGTGGTTATTAGAGTCGGTGCTATCAAGGATTAATGTGAGACCAGATGCATTTAGAAAACGAAGACAAAAACAGAACAGAAAACTGCTCAGGACTTGAAACACTCCAAAAATCTCATTTATTTAACAGTTTTTGATCATTAAAATGAAACCTTGTATTTTCTATGGAAATGTCTTCTTCCTATCTTTAATACAAAAGTGTGCGGTACCTTCATGCCCCCACCAGCTGCCCAGCAGATGTGTCTATACACTGTTGTTGTTGTGTGCCTTCAAGTCATTTTTGACTTATGGTGACCCCAAGGCAAAGCTATCATGGGGTTTTCCGGGGAAGGTGACCAACCCCCCCCCATCCAATGTTCCACAACACCCCAAAAATGATGGCAGATTTCTTTGGAATATACGTCCAGGGAGACGATGAGGTCCAGGAGGGCTTCTCAAAGAATGCTTTGCCGTCTGGATAGATCCATAACCTGTGAAAGAAGAAAAAAGGATTATTAGGGACACAGTTGTGGACTCTGACACTGGCAACAGTTATATTCTTTGATCCAAATTGGTTTCAGAACAGCCAAGATGCGTCACAGACTCATCCACCTGGGACTAACTTGTTTGTCATAAAATCATGGAGTTGGAAAGGGGTTTCTTATTCTATAATTCTGTGATCTAGATGGAATCTCTTTGCTCATCCCACTTTTCCTCTGATGAGTGCAAAACAGCAGATGTGGTCCCCCTCCTCTCCAGTTTAGACTCACAACAACCCTGTGATGTAGGCCACTCAGAGAAAGACAAACAGAAAAAGAGAGAGAGAGACTCTGACCCAGAGTGTTTATTGGGGGCTGATATCTGGATTTCCAAAGTCCCAGCCTAATACTCTAACCATTAGACCACACTGTTCCCCAGTGAGAGTCCTGGCCCAGCAGCAACTACTGCTTGAGCCTCTCAAATCTGATCTATGCCCTACCATCACCCATGCTCACCCAGTAAGTGTCATGGCTCAATGGGGATAGAACACTTGGATCTCAGGCTGCAATTACTGCTCTGATTACTACCCCGCACTATCATCCACTGGGTCAGTACAGACTCAAAACTAGATCTCCCATGTCCCCCAATCCAGTGCCTTAATCACTACACCACACTGTTGCCCACTGACTTCCATGGCTGAGCTGTCTCAAAACCAGATCTCTCTATGTTCTAACCGTCCGCCCCATTGTCATGCAATGATTTGCTTGGGTTGGCAAGGACACACCCCTGGCTATTGGAACCAAGCAAATCCCAGTCCAGTGCTCTAACCACTACACTACAGTGCCTCTCACACCAAGCTCCCTTATACGTGGAAAATATATGAGAAATTCATTGGCTTTGCCTTTTGAGCTGATCTGAACACATACCGACAAGCTGGAATGTGTCCAGAAGCTTTCTGAGGAACGACTTAGGGAGCTGCGTGCATTTGGCTTGGTGAAGAGAAGTTGGAGAGGGGACTTGATAGCCATCTTTAAATAGCTGAAGGAATGTCACATGGAAGATGGAATAATACCGCTCTATTCTGCTTTGGTTAGACCTCACCTGGAATCTTGTGTCCAGTTTAAATATTTGGAAGGATGTCATATGGAGGATGCAGTAAGCCTATTTTCTGCTGCTCCAAAGATTAGTTTGAAGTTTGAAGCCAAGGAAAAACCCAACAGCCGGAAGGCTATTGGAACAGCTGGAAGGCCTGGAAACCATGAGGCCCTATGAGGGGCGACTTAGGGAGCTGGAGATGTTTAATCTGGAGAAGAAAAGGTTAATAGGGGCCATGATAGCTATGTTTAAATATTTGATGGGATGTCATATGGGAGATGGGGCAAGCTCATTTTCTGCTGCTCCAGAGACTAGGACATGGAGCAGCGGCTTCAAACTACAGGAAAAGAGATTCCACCTAAACAAAAGTGGAATGCATTGCTGCCTGGGAGTGTGGTGGAGCCTCCTTCTTTGGAAGATTTTAAACAGAGGCTGGATGGCCATTTGCTGGGTGTGCTTTGAGTGTGTGTTCCTGCATGGCAAGGGGTTGGATTCAATGGCGCATGGGATCCCTTCCAGCTTTTACTATGAAACATCTGATGGGATGTCATATGGAAGATGGTGGGCATTTGTTTTCTGCTGCTCCATGGGCTAGCACACAAACCAGTGGATTCAAATGACAAGAACAGACATTCAGCCTAAAACTGTCCAACTCTCACCTTCTGTGATTCTGTTATTCAGAATCTGGCAGCAGGGGAGGGACATAGCAACACAGATTCTACCGGCACACCAACTTTAAAACATCAGTGTTCCACTTGCACATCTGATCATTTCTAATGAGACAACCTTGACCTCCGGTCCCAGGCGGAAAACCAGGTTCCTGGCTTGAGAGTCCCCAGAGGCGGTGGACGTTACCGACACTTTTAATGCCTCCCTCCAAACCTTTGGACTTCTGACGGAAAAAGTCTCTTCCTCTTAATTGACTGATGGGAAATTGTCACTTAAGGAAGGTGCTTTTCGCCTGCGACAGGTGCCTCGGGGTCAGTTGGGCTAAAAGGAGGTTTTTCTTGAGTGCGTGAAAATGGCTTGGTTAGCAGAATACGTGCATGAGTGCATGAGGAAAGATAGACTTCTTTAGCCAAAAAAGGCTGGTATGGAAACAGGAGCAGGAAGGAGATGAATGCCTGAAATACATTAAACCCAATCAATCAGTAGGACTCATAGAAGCAGAGAATCTTAGAGCTGGGAGGGACCCCAAGGGACATCTAGTCCAACTCCCTACCATGTCAGAATAAGCAACTAAAGCACTCCTAAAAGATACCCAACCTCTGTTTAAAGACCCACAAAGAAGGAGAAGGAGTCTTCTCCTTCTTTGGAGGTTTTTAAGCAGAGGCTGGATGGTCATCTGTCGGGAGTGCTTTGAGGGTGTTCCTGCATGGCAGGGGGTTGGACTGGATGGCCTCTGGGGTCTCTTCCAACTCTACATTTCTATGATTCTATGATTCTATGATAAGTTTACTCTAACTTGGAACCAACCAAAGGATTTTCTCTGCCTTCAGAGACATTTCACCTCTTAGGGCACACACCCTCGGCGTCTACAATTCTCATCCCTTCTTTTGCAGATCACAAAAATATCTGACTTCTCACAAAACGAAGTGAGGAAGCTCCCTCACTTTGCCATGGCTGTGGGATATTGAGGGATGAACTGCTTCTGACCATTGAGGCTCGACTGAGCAACCACAGCGAATAGCTGATCAGTCCTGACCTGTAAACACACCCAAACCATTTTCAGACAAGCTGAACCAGGAATTTTAAATGAGCAGAAACACATTTCCTTTTTTTGGGCAAAGAATTTGGAAAGCATTTCAAAACTCTGGGGTTAAACCAGCATGGCAGGGGATGAAATCCATGAATCCATAGAAGCATCAAATCTCAAAGCTGGAAGGAGCAGCAATAGTTAGGTCATCTAGTCCAGTCCCCTGCTCCAACACAGGAACACATAACTACAACTGTTCTGAAAAATGCCCATCCAACCTCTGTTTAAAGATCTCCAGAAAGTCTAACATCTCCAAGAGTCCAACATCTCCATTCCACTGTCAAATGCCTCTTATAGTCAAGAAGATCCTCCTAATGTTTAGGTGGAATCTCTTTTCCTGATGTTTGAAGCCATTGTTCCATGTCCTAGTCTCTGGAGCAGCAGAAAACAAGCTTGCTCCATTCTTCATATGACATTCCTTCAAATACTTAAACACAGCCTTCTTAACCTTCTCTTTTCCAGGTTAAACAAACTCAGCTCCCTCAACTGTTCCTCATAGGTTTCCGGGCCTTCTTCCATTTTGATCACCCTTCTCTGGACATGTTCCAGCTTGTCCATATCCTTCCTAAACTGTGATGCCCAGAACTGGACACTGGATAATTCCAGATGAGGTCTGCCCAAAGCAGAATGGGGTGGTACCATCACTTCCCTTGACCTAGACACTACTTTCCTACTGGTGCAGCCCAGAATTGCACTAGCTTTTTTAGCTGCTGCATCACACTGTTGGCTAACCACTACCATCAAATTCATACATTCTGCTGAGCTGCTTGGGCCCTTGCAGTTCCCCCATTGTTTTTTCTCTTTTCCCCTTTACATTCTTTTTTCTTTCTAACCCCCAAATTGGATAGGCAATGGGAGGAAACGGATAAAGACGCAGACAGAGGTGGGCAGGGGAGGGAGATGATGGAGGCTCTATAAAAATGATCTTCCGCCTCCTCTAAAATTCAGACTTGTCTGGTGGTTAATGGCCCAGGTTAGACAAAGCTTGCATTGAACTGTCAAGTCTGGTCAGACAGCCCAGCTGTTCCCAGTGGGCCCAACGCAGAGGCTGGGTGAGGGGGGGAAGGACCCCGGCGTTCAAGGTCAGAGGGACATCCACCCCCTCACTTCATGAATTATTCAGGCCGGTCCTTTGGGGGCCCGGAAGGGTAATCAAGTTAATGCAGTTATGGTGGGAGTGGCCGGGAACTGGGACGTAAGGAAGAGGAAGATGACAGGAAATTTTGACTGGTGGGAAAAAGAGGCTCGGGTGGTATTAAAAATAATAAACATGATGAAGGGGATGATGGGTGGCATTCTGCTGTAAGCTTTACATCTTCTTTTGGAAATAAATACATGTTCAGATAAAAAAAAACCCTCTCAAAATAAACTCTCCATTGTTGCCAGAAATATAGTTACTTAACATCCCTGATGGAATAGACACCCAATCAAAGAACAAACAGAATCACAGAGTTAGAAGAGACCCCAGGGGGCATCCAGTCCAACCCCCTGCTGTGCAGTAACCCAATCAAAGCACCCGATACAGGTGGAACCCAGCTGCTGCTTAAAAACCTCCAAGGAAGGAGGACACTCCACCACACTCCATGGAGGCAGAGGATTCCACTGCTGGACAGCTCCGACCGTCAAGAAGTTCTTCCTGAGGTTCAGGTGGAATCTACCTTTCCTGCAGCTTGAATCCATTGCTCCTTGTTCTAGTCTCTGGAGCAGCAGAAAACAAGCCTGCTCCCTCTTCGACATGACACCCCTTAAAAGATTTAAACATGGCTATCGTGTTCCCTCTTCGCCTTCTCTTCTGCAGACTAAATATCCCAGCTCCCTAAGCTGCTCCTCCGAGGGCTTCATGGCTTCCAGACCCTCCACCATTTTGGTCACCTCCTCTGGACGTGCTAATATTAGTTCAGATTGTGATAATATCAATATTAATAATATTAATATTATAACTATGATAGTTATGACATCACTAATACAGTATATTATTTCAGTTCCAGCTTAATATTATTACCATCATTGTATTACAATAATTAATAATATTCATGGTTTTACTGCATACTCAGTCCTGGACTATCAATAATTCAGATTTGATCTCAGAATTAATCATATGTATTACTAAAATTATTACTGAATATTAATCTTAGCACTATCACTGTTATAGCCAGTGTGGCACAGTGGCCCTGGAGACCAGGGTTTGATTCACCATTTGGCCATAGAAATCCACTGGGTGACCTAGAAGCATCACATATTCTCAGCGCAAGAAAACCTCGTATAGGGTCCCCTTAGGGTTGCCATAAGTCAGAAACAACTTGAAGGCACACAACAACAGCACACTATCACAATGGCCATCATCACTGCCTGGCCTTATACACCAGCAAATACAGTATTTCACAACACATTCCTGTGCATTGACAAAATATTACAGGAAAAAAAAATCACTGAATGTGTAGAGAACAGTGTAATTAAGACAGACTTTTTTTTTTTGAGGAAGTGGAAACAATGTCTTATCCAGAAATGTGCATAAGCTCATTCACAGGAGGATGGAGAAATGAAAACAGCTGCTGAGCAGTCTTTGCAAAATTGGGAAATTACCAAAAACATACCTAACCACCCCATCCCCAAATGAGCAGAATTAGAGAGAAGTGTCGATCGCATTTCGGAAACAAACCCACATAATTTGGAATGCCTACATTCAGGGGAGGGGAAAAAATTAAGCGAGAGACATTTTGCAGTTGCCCAAACAAATGGACCAGAGAGATCTGGTCAGGTTTGGCACAATGATTCTCAGCAAAGAAAGGACAGTTCTTCTCTTGTTAGACAAGACTGTTAATTAGAATGCAGAGGACGAGGCGTTCTTTCTTTCATGAAAGGCCAACTTGTAGTGTGGGCTGTCTTTGGTGTCTTTATTTGAATATTCAAATAAGAGGCTTTCCCTTTTTTGCATTGAGAAAAGAAAGATGGCGTGGGAGCATTCCTCTAGACAGAATCTCACGCACGGTGGCGTGGCACCATTTTGGAGAGGCGCGGCCATTTTGGGGAGCGGGCAGGGCACCTCCAGGCAGCGGCCAAGGGGTCCTGATCCAGTCTCTTGTAAATTGTACCACAGGAGGTTGGCCTGAGAGCATGGAGATCCCCAGTGCAAAAAGAACACACCCAGTTGGCTTCTATGTTCCTTCTAACATTGAAGAACCATGTGGGATCAGACCCAAGCCCCATCTCACACCCGTTAACATTTCTACAGATGGAAACCATGGCATGTGTGGCCAAGCAACATCTGAGTGTGGTCAAGATGGCGAAAATTATGAATGAGGGGGAACAGACATGCTAGGAGAGAGTGATGCATTTTGCTTTTGCCTCCGCTCACTGGCAAGAAGAAATCAATGACACTGAACTGGAGGTTTGGATTCTGAGTGCCCATTCTCACCACTGTGCCTCAGATGTCTTCCCACAGATACACACACACACACTTATTTTGATATTTGCAATTTTTCCATTTTTGCAGGTCATATGCCCTTAAGCCCTAGGGAATGTAAAGGGCCAACTGTAGATTAAAAGTTGTTTATTGCAACCCCCTAAGTAAGCGAGAAGGAGTAACCCCTCATTTCACCTTGATCTGGGAACAGATAAGATTTCTGTTTCCAAACAGGAAAATAATATTCTCTCTCATCCTCTCCCTCTGAATCTGTGTGTCTCCTGAAAGACAAGCTGTGAGCAACTGCGGCAGGCATTTAATATGTAATAATTAACGACCTCATCAAGGGCTGAGGTTTTGTCCCAGAAACCTCAGGGCCTGGGATGATCCTGAGATGGCAACCCTATTCCACAGCTTAATTGATTCCTATGGTTTATTATAGTAACTCAGAAACTTAAAGGTCGAACAGATGAAGACATTAATAAAGAATGGGATCCTTTGAAACAGTTCCTTCAAAACCAAAAAATGCAAAATTTGTCAATAAACAGTTTTTATTAATTTGGTAAGGTTGACTTTAGGAAAATGGGGTAACAAGCTTATGAAGTTTACACTCCAAGGAGGGAAAAATATTCATTTGACTTTGTATAATTGAAAAAGTGTATTTTAGATTTGACAATTGAGGTAAAGATGGCTGATCAGACTAAAATTAAAACATTAAATAGATCAGATTCTACAGAAACGAATTAATTGAACGAATGTTAGAATTTAATAATGTTAAGGGTATTCGACTCTAGTAAGAATTGGAAGAAGAACTGTATGAAACGTCAATGAGCTATGAATTTTTACTGAATGTATTTTATATATGTATATACCTTAATAAAAAGTATTTTAAAAAAATTGATTCCTATTGTTTATTATCTGTTTGGATTGAGCAATCAGTTGGATTCTAATAGGAGTGAGCAGCTGCAGGGAGTCACTTCCAGATTTGGAAAAAATAAGCCTGTTTTAGCTGTTACAACATGCCTCCCCCTAGTAGCCTTAGAATGGATATTCTTGTCCCCTGGAAAGTCAGAGATGCCCCTCTCTTACAGGGCTGATTCTTCTTTTCTTTTTTTTCCAGGGACAGCAACTTAGAGATGGTCTTCCTGCTTGCCTGCTCATACTGTTAAAAACTTCAGGGGTGGCCCTTCTTTCGGCCCCAACACCTTCACAGGTATGATTAGTGGGATGTCAACAAACTGGAGCATGTCCAGAGGAGGGTGACCAAAATGGTGAAGGGTCTGGAAGCCATGCCCTATGAAGAACGCCTTAGGGAGCTGGGGATGTTTAGTCTGCAGAAGAGAAGGTTAAGAGGGGACATGAGAGCCACGCTTAAATATTTGAAGGGATGTCCTGTTGAGGAGGGAGCAGGCTTGTTCTCTGCCGCCCCAGAGACTAGGACACGGAGCAATGGATTCAAGCTGCAGGAAAGGAGATTCCACTTGAACCTCAGGAAGAACTTCCTGACGGTCAGAGCTATCCGGCAGTGGAATATGCTGCCTGGGAGTGTGTTGGAGTCTCCTTCTTTGGAGGTTTTTAAGCAGAGGCTGGATGGCCATCTGTTGGGAATGCTTTGATGGGTGTTCCTGCATGGCAGGGGGTTGGACTGGATGGCCTCTGGAGTCTCTTCCAACTCTATGATTCTATGATTCTATGAATGAGGAAGGGCCTTCTCAGTGACTCCCTAGGTCTGTGGAACTCCTTCCCTAAAAGGACTCAGCTAGCTCTCTCCTTGCTCTCCTTCTCTCAGTGAATGGAAACCTTGCTACAGGCTTCCCCCACTTAACTGACAGGTTAGGGACCAGAGTACTGTCAGAAAACGGAATGGGTTGAAAAGCAGAACCCATGTCCTGTACTGTAGGGAGCATGAAGGACTTACGGAAGCTCATTTGGGACCAGCTGCGTGCGTGCGTGCTTGCTTGCAAAGTCTCTCAGCTGGCTTGGCACCTTTTCTCCCCTCTCAGCTCGCTTTGCAAGCAGGCACATGAATAGTCCCGAGCGAGCCATCATAAGCAAGAAAAACTGGTGAAAAAAGCAGAACCCCAATCAAATTAATGGAACTTGTCTTTAATTTGGGAGCACCAACAGAGCAAGTCGTCCAATAACAGGGCATCGAAAGGTGGGAGTTTCCTGTATTCTGCCAAGGCTTTAAATAGTGTGTTTTATTGACAGTTAATAAATATGTTTTAAATTAAAATAGGTTTTAATTTTAAGATAATTTACCAGGACATTAATAGTCCTTTGTTTAAAGTTTTTACTTAAATCTTTGCATGGGTGTTTATCTGCACTGATTGTTTTATAAACTACCTTGAGTCCCAGTTTTGGAAAAAAAGGGGGAATATAAATGAAAGGAAGAGGAGGAAGTGGAGAAGGCGGGATTTAGATGTGGTGGTGGTGGTGGTGATGATGATGATGATTCAGAGGAACCCTGGAGTCCACACCAGCCACCCTTGCGGGCCACATGGGGTTTACAGACCACACAGTTCCTATCCCTGAATTAGGATGAGAAGGAAATGTGCATTTCCTGCAAATGCAAATACATGGAGTTCCTTAGGCTAGAGCAGGGCTGGGTAACTGTGGGAGGGTACGGATTTGCATTATTCCCCTCAGGTGACCTTGGGGGGCTGCAGCTGTCCCCATAAGGCACTCACTTCCTTTAAAAAATAATTTTTTTGTCTCCTTGGAGTCTTCAGGTACGTTCTTGCTATGTTCTGAGCCATTTTAGGGAGGGCCTTTCCACTATATTTTATCCCCCCGGGGCCAATGTATGCCCAAGAGAAGCCTTTTTTTGAAACGGGAAATGGACAGGAAGTGACTTCTGCTCTCTTGCTCTTGCTAGAAATAGCCTTAGGCACAGAAAGAGGCCTTTTCTAACAAAAGAAAGAGAGCAAAAGGCTTTCCTGTACATACATTGGCCCCAGGGTGGAAATGCCTCCTGATTTTTTTTCTTTGAAAAATTTTGCAGGGTTTTTTTTGTGTTGTCGTTGCCCCTGGAGGGGCAAATAGGCCTCCAAATGTAGAAAAATGCCATCCATTCTCCATAGAGGTGCCATTTTTTGACCCTCTGGGGGGCCCTACGACCCACAAAAAACGGTCTTCCCTTTGCCACCCTTGTGCTGGAGAAAATGGAACAAATGGCTCTGCCTCATTTACCATGAAATTCCAGTGATGTTCCAAACAGGGAGGTCATCTGGGTTTCTTGAGTCATTCCGGCCCTTGGGATGCAAGGCAGAACTGGTTCTTCTGGTGCAGCTGCAAAAAATCGTTTGTCAGGTGCTGATTGCTGATGGGCACCATTAATCCATTTAGCTTAACTCTGGAAGGAAAAGCAGCGTTCCCGAAAGCAGAGTTATGGGTTATCTGAAAGTTGCTTTTTCCAACACGATCAGCCAAAGTCTCTTTGGATGAGCTCTGAGAGGAAAAACAATCAGATAGTCCAGTTCTATTTCCGTTGTCCTTCCTTTACCCATGGTTACGCGTTCTCCAACTGTTTTGATTTGGCGGGAACAGTCCCAATTAATCCCTTGCCATTCCAGTTTTTCAGCTGCTTTCAAAAGATCCCAGTTTCTCTCTCCTCCTCCCATTTCCATCTTTATCCTCATCTTACTTCAGTTGCTACAAACTGAATTCAAAATGCAAAAATGGTGTACCCTCAATTAACTTTGAGGGGCAGAGGAGAGGAGAGGGCTGAATCTTGCCCATGCCAGGAGGTTCAGGCCAAAGCAAACTCCTGCAGCCTCGTCTTCCTTGTGTGTCTTTCCTCATTTTAGCCATCTTGGCCACACTTTGGTGTCACTTGGTCATACATGTCCCAGTTTCAAAGTTGGAGGTATGTCAACGTGATCCGCCAAAGTCTTCTTCAGCAGGGAGCAAAAATGGCTCATCCGAGAGCCCAGTTCTCTTCTTTGCTCTCCTTTCCTCCATGTTTATATTCCATCCCAGTTCCTCCAAAAGAAAGGAGAAATATGTCCTCTGGAGAAGATATATTTCTATCTGATTCCTTTGTCTTTCTGCAAGAAAACCACCAATTAAGAAAGTATTAAAACAGGAAGTAAAAGAGAAGCCACTTTAGTATCCAGGTACTCAAAACCCACGGCTAATATCCGATGTCATGTTATGGTAGCCAAAGCCAGCAGAGCTGGAACTCGCTCTGCTTGTTGTAATTTCCATGGCACCAAAAATGTGCTCCAGAAAGTTTTCCACACCTCTGGAGCAATTCTTAATATAAAGTCTGAAAATTTGGAGGAACCCCCCCCCATATCCCACATTTTCTCCAGGAAAAAAAAAGACTTTTTTTAAAAAATGCAATATTAACACCCTTTACAGACTGAATGTTACTTTAGGAACCTAAAGTGTATTATATATAAGATGGTTTGGCATAAAATTAGCATGCTTGATCTGAGTCAGCTCTCCATATTTGCTAGGGTTAGGGGTGCAGAACCCTTGCAAAAGTGGGGAAATTGCAAATGTAAAAATGTGTTTGTGCATCTCAGTTGGAAGGAGGCCAAGGCATGGTGGGGAGAGTGGCACCCAAAGTCCAAACCAGGTCAGTGGAAGTTAAAGTAATAAAGGGAAATACATTAATGAAATGGAAATTCCTGTATAGTATTATGTGAAAAATGGGAGAGATTTACTGAGACCAAAGCCAGGGTTTTCTTGGCAGGATTGCTGGGCAAAGTCCAGCAGCACCTGGTCTTCAGAGGTGGACAACCTCTGGACATGGAGGCCTCACACAGCTACTGTAGGTTGAGAACTGCGGACGAGTCCTGTACCTTTAATAGTTGTGCAGAAGAGGGAAAGTCGGTGTTACTGGAATGTGTAGTGGTCTATACAACCTGGCAACTCTGCTATGATCCCCTGAAACTGCAAACCCCAGGATTCCATAGGATATTGAAAGTGGTATGATAGCACTTTAACAGTCTAGTGTGGAAATGGCCACAGAGAGAGAGAGAGGCCTGAATAGCTGGCCAGACAGTTGAGAGACAATGATTTCATTCTCCGGGGCCCAGCCGTGGGTTTCAGCTCTTTCCCAGCCAGACACAATAGGGGACCCCTTGGCCTGCCACTGGCGGTGAGCATTACCCGACAATGCGCCTCACCCCCCCACCTCCCCACATGCATTAATGCGGCCTTTCCTCGTCTTAGAGAAAAGGAACTTTGTATGTTGACTTGTTAGGCAAGAACGGTTGCAAAAGAGAGAGAGGAGGGACGAAAGGCGGGATGGGTTTTTTTTAATTCTGAGAAACTCATTCCTCTTTTCTCTCTACGCCCCCCTTGCATCTCTCTTTCCCCTAACTCTCTGGGCCAGACCATAAATTGCTATAAATATTCAAAGCGCAGGCAGAGAGAAAATAGGACGCGGCTGGGGGCTTTTGTCCCTTCTGAGATATTGTTTAGCTTTCCACATGGGCAGCGTTCAACTCAGACAACAATCCCCCAAATGGTTGAGGCATTTTTTTTCTTCCTTCTGACGGGGAGGGATGTCGATCAACGGCCCGATCTCATGGCTGCCTCCTGAGGAGTCTCTCCCAAGGATGCCAACAGGATTTGTTTCCAATTAAATTCACTTTTGTCTAGCGTTATTTCCAAAAGAGATTCCCTCTCCCCCAGCCGCTTCCTGTCATCCGCTGGACAACCTGCAACACACAGACTCCACACAGGGGTAAACAACAGTGTTTATTTGTGACAAGCAAACAACACAGCGCACCTCCCTTGAAGTTGCTGAGACTAGGGCAGACATGGTGTTCAAAGATTTTATCCCTTCTCATACAAATTCAGGTGCACAAAGCTGTGATTGGAAAGGATCATAAATTTTACATCACCCTTTCATTCTAGACATTTCCCAGACTCACAGTTGTTTACCCGTCTTTCATCCTTGAGGCTGGAGCATGTTTCCTGTCACTTATCTCTGAGCAGTTCCCGTTCTCACAACACTTTTTGATGCTTTCATTTCCTCCTGACTCATACACTGTAGCAATGGGCAATAAAGCAATCGACCATTTGATGCATTGGAACAAACAAGCAAGCTTCAAACCAATACGTCATTGTGGAATTCTGGAGTTTGTAGTTTGCTGAAGCCAAACAGCTCTCTAGAGGGCTGAGGATTCTCAAGGCCCCTCCTTAAACTGCAAACCCCAGGATTCCATAGGAGGTTGAAAGGGGAATAATAGTGCGATAACAGTGTAGTGTGGAAAGGCCCTGAGTTTGCAGCAATTGAAGTGAGGACAAAGAGGGGGAGGAGGGAGGAAGAAGAGGAACTAGGACATTTTAAAGCTGCTGAAAAACTTGGATGGCAGAAGATTAACTGGAGCTATCCCTGCCAAATTGGGGCAGTTGGAAGTCTGTTCTCCTGCAGCACCATTCCTGGAAGTAAGACTCTGAGGTTCAAGTCTGCTAGTATTGTGGCACACACACACCCTCCTTTTGCCATCCCCTTTAGAGCTTCCCCAAATCTGAATTTGGCCTGGGGGGAGGGCTGAAAGAGGCTGCCAGCTCTTGGTTTAGACTTTGCAATTGTACTTATAGTCGTATAATTGTTTGCTTAGGCAACGCAAACTGCTGCAAGCTCTCTGAGCTTGTCTTTTCTTCCTGAGTAATAACTTCTGCTACCTTGAGCACCCTCTGATGTTGCTTGGGCACCACATGTTCTCATTTTTCACCTAAGAAATGTTTGGAGAGCCTACATCTGGAGATCATAGTCACATTTCCATGCTACCCCCTTTCCTTCTGTTCTCCAAACTGTCGAGAAAATTCGAGGTTCTGAGGGAACTGCTAGTGGGCTTTTGGACCACGTGTAGCTTACATTTCCCCCACTAGTTTGACACACACTTTCTCTTTCACGTATACACATATATACCATCTGTCTTCTCCAAACTGTAAAAAAATTTCAAGGCTTGGGAAGGGTAGTGTCTTGGGGAAATGCTGGTTTCTTTGTGGGGTGCAAGAGTGTGGTTTTGGGGGGCCAGATACAGCCCACGGGCTGCCTTTTCCTGATCTCTGTTTTCATCTCTCTTCTGTGTGTGTGTGTGTGTGTGTATGGATTGTCTGTGCTCTCCATGTTGACAAAAGGAAGGCCAGGAGGCTCAGCCACCGTCTGCCCGCTTTAAGCAAATTGAGGGTGAAATTATCGCCCTCCACCCTGTCTGTGCGCCCTAAACAAATGCCCCTCTGCCTCCCCCTTCCACCCACCCACCCACACCCCTCCCAAAATCCAGGACGCAGGCAGTGTGTATACATTAGTGCTGGGGGTGACCACGGCAGCAACAGAGCGCCTTCAGCCCAGCCATTGGGGCGGGCGTGGGAAAATCGGCCTAACCCTTTTCACAGCTGTTTGGGCCCCCTGGCCCAGCCAATGGCCAAAGCCCCCAGGACAGCCCCCCTTTCTTCCCTTTTGCCTGCCTCCATTCACTCCCTGAAGCCCCCTTTGATGGTTCTCTCCCCTTCCCTGCTTCAGTCCTCTCTCCCCACCCCAAAACCCCAGTGCCCTTTCCATTGTTCCTGACAGGCCTCGGCTGGCGTTGAAATACTGTGGGCTGTGGGCGCCTGCAGAAGGCCGGAGCGAGGAGGGTGAGGTAGGAGTGCAGGGACGGTGTAGTCCCAAAATCATCCCCTCACCCTCCAGCTGAACCTCGGGACCAAATAAAAGGGGATGGGGAGAAAAAGAGAACCCTTGTCTATCTGCTTCAGGTGGGGGGGTGCAAACAAGCTCTCTTTCTGCATTCAAGGGGAAAAGGTCTCCCATGGGTGCAGAGACATGAGCAATGCAGGGAAGAAATAACAAGACACCAGTGGGGAGGGGGAGAACAGTGCAGTGGTTAGAGTGCTGGAATAAGGGTAGGGGGAGAACCCAGATTCGTATTCCTGCTTGGCCATGAAGGAGCCTTGTTGGAGAACTACTTCCTTGTTTGCAAATGGGGGAGCAGCTTCAGCATGTCCCTGTTGCTGCCACTGCCCCCCAGAGGTCCCTGGAGCCAATGATAAGAATCCCTAAGCTAGAGCATTCCCCACCAGGGAGCTGTCCAGCCTCTCCTTGAAGACATCCAGAAAAAGAGACCCCCACCACCTCCACTGTCCAACTGCTCTTACCATGAAGAATTTTTTTTCTGATGTTCAATTGAAATCTCCCCTCATGTAACTTAAAACCACTAGACTTGATTCTCCCTTCTGGAGCAGCAGAGAACAAGCCTGCCTCCTCCTCTCTGGGACAGCCCTTGAAGTATTCAAAGAGGGACAAGGGGTGGGGGACACGTGGCTGGATAGCAGTAGGTGTGAAAGGGATCTAGGAGTCTTAATAGACCACAAGCTGAACATGAGTCAGCAGTGTGATGCGGCAGCCAAGAAAGCCAGTGCAGTTCTTGGTTGCATCAATAGGAGTCTGGTGTCTAGATCGAGGGAGGTACTGGTACCACTCTACTCTACTTTGGTTAGACCTCATCTTGAATACTATGTCCGGTTCTGGGCACCCCAATTCAAGAAGGACATGGTCAAGCTGGAGCAAGTCCAGAGGAGGGCAACCAAAATGGTGAGGGGCCTGGAAGCCATGATGCCCTATGAGGACAGACTTAGAGAGTTGGGGAGGCTGGGGTGGAGGGCTGCCTCCACTTACTGAATTACTGACTGAATTACTGTGTCATGAAATGATGCATGTCTAAAAAGTGCATCATCAAGATGAAAAGTTTGGAAAGCTCTGGCCTGTTGTATCCGGTGAGGGGGGAAGATCAGATCCAGGCAAAAAGGAAAATGTAGAGGATTGCGTTTAGAGTACCTGGTGTGTGTAAGATAAGAGGCAGGAATATGTGCTTGGGTCAAGGATGGTGAGAAGTCAGAACCTAATGTAGCTCTGGGAACCGTTTGAGAAGCAGTGTGATGGTAGAGTTATGACCGTCACCAGTCACAGCTTTACAGGTTTAAATTTTGGAATTGTACCTATTAAAAGGTATGAGCTCCATGTCTGCTGCAGCCTCAACAAGTTCAGAAGAAGTGTCCGGTGTTGCTTGCGTTTCTACAAAGAAAACTGCTGTCTACCTCAGAGTGAAGTTTGTGGAGTGTGGGTTATCCAGTACACAACAGCCACTCACCTAAGAGAGCACCCACACAATATGGTTTTTGCTGTAAGATACATCTCTGTAACAGCAAAATGCTCTTGGCATCGGGAAAGCTCACTTTTTTTTTTCTTTCTGGCTGTGGCCACAAAGGAACCCATTCTGCATTTCTGTTGCACTCTGGTTTGATTCGAGGTACTGGAAGGATAGACTCCCACCCACTGCTAAGGGCTTACCCTCTAAATCTAAGTCTGTAGGCAAAGATGAGAAACGGAAGGAAAGGAGAAGAAAGGAACACTTGAGGAGATGACAAGAGTTCCTTTGTGCATATGCAGAGTGCCTTTGACTGAAACACTGAATGAAGAACCCTTCCTGGGATGAAGGATCACAGCTTTTCAGGTTTTGAAAAGAAATTGTAATTCTGGGAGTATAGAGAGAGCAGAATGGTGTTCCCACACTTTTTGCTCACCTCTGGCAGCCAGTTTCTCTGAGAAGGAAGGACGTCAGGGGTGGCAGGTTTTCAATGCCAGCCAGAAAAGGCTTCAGCTTTGGAAATGGATGCTAAATGACATCCGCTAGAGAACAAGGAACAGTAACTGACTGTTCCCTCTCTCATGTGTGTCTTTTTAAATGTTTTTCAAAGCATATCCTAGGCTGTTATTCTTTCTCTTGGCTTTTCTCTCCTACTGCAGGATGTGTTTCCATCCTCCGCAACTTATTTGGTCTTTCCAGTTACAAAGGTCTGGGAGAGAGGAAAGGGAAAGAAAAGAACACTTGAGGAAATAACAAGAGTTCCTTTGTGCATAGGCAAAGTGCTTTTCCTGAAATGCTTGATGAACCACTCTCCCTGGGATGAAAGTGATTTTCTCTTGCCTTTGCCTGATTCTTTCTTGGACTTATCCATCACAAACGCTACCAAAATCAGGGTTCATCCAAACTATGCAATTATTGCAGTTCAATATTTACTTCCTTGTTCCTTCCTATGGAATACTGGAAATTCTAGCATACCCTCCAACATTTCACAGATGAAGACCAAGACATGTGTGACCAAGCAAGATCAGAGTGTGGACAATATGGGAAAAGTTATGAATGAGGAAGAACACACGCACTAGGAAAGGCCGTAGCAGTTTGTTTGGCCTGAGCCCATGGAGAAGAGTAGGATTCTCTCCCCTCCTCTCCTCTCTCTCATTCTTTCTTCCTAAATGTAGCACCTTACATTTCTCCCTGTTAAAACTCATTTTGTTGGTTTTGTCCCAGCTCTTTAATCTGTCAAGCTTCTAATACTGGGATATGTAGTTGAGTGATGCCCTTAGAAGGTACTGAGGGGGGTAAAAAAAAGGCTCAAAGATGAAGTCATTTGTGTGTAGGTACCCCTAGGATCATAGAGTTGGAAGGACTGCTAAGCGCCATCTGTTCCAACCCTGTCCCAGGCAGGAATTCACAGTTAAAACATCCTCCAGGCTGCTGATCGGAGAAAACTAGTGGTGGTGGGTTAGTGGGCTGGTGAATCTGACTGGTGAATCCAGTTGTTAGTGAATCTAGTTGTAGGTCTGCACTTCAAAGGCCCCAGCCAAAGTTCAGTACCTTGGAGAGCTCCTGTAAAGAAAAAAATACACACTCGGCCTTCCACATTTTCAGGTTTAACTTTATGGATTTGATTACTTTATCTGCAAGTTTTTTCAGCTTCTGTCCCCCCACCCAACCCTGCTGCTGTCTGGCCAGCTAAGGACAGCTCATGGCCCGATTTCTCAGCACCAAAAACTCTCTCCCAGTGTTTCCTCACCCCCCCCCAAAACTAAGGAAGGAAATGGGTGAGAGAGAGGAAGTATGAAGCCACTGTACCAACTTAGCCTCTTTCCCTCTCCTTTGGACCCTGGGTGGCCCTTCTCTCCACTATGCTACCCACACCATTTTTAAGAGGGATTTACAAGCCTCATTCACAGTTTCTCAGTCCCAGGAGGCTTGCAGTCTCAACTGAAAATGGCATAGGGAGGCAGTAGAACTGCAGCAAATAATCTGTGAATAATCAAATCTGCAAAAGTGAACCTGCAAATGTGGAGGGCTGACTGTATTTCAGAGGAAGGAACTAGCAAAACCACCTCAGTATTCCTTGCCTAAGAAAACTCTAGGAAATTTATGGAATCACCGTAAGTTGACAGGTGACCTGAATACTCAGACAGTGGCACCCCAGCTCTAGTGTCTAACCAACAGCTGTGCCTGTGTGTGTGTGTGTGTGTGTGTGTGTGTGTGAGACACACCACACAAGGTGGTCAACCCATCAGGGATATATCTATTGTTGTGTGCCTTCAGGTTGTTTCCAACTTACAGCACCCTAAGGCAAATCTATCATGCTGTCAGGATGCATAGCTTCTGTCTTAAGTTTGCTAGCTGTGTATTAATATATGTTTTATAGATAGATAGATAGATAGATAGATAGATAGATAGATAGATAGACAGATCAAGGGAGGTAATGGTACCACTCTATTCTGCATTGGTTAGGCCTCATTTGGAATACTGTGTCCATTTCTGGGCTCCTCAATTCAAAAAGGATATCGACAAGCTGGAACGTGTCCAGAGGAGGGCAACCAAAATGGTGAAGGGTCTGGAAGCCATGAAGCCCTATGAAGAATGGCTCAGGGAGCTGGGGATGTTTAGTCTGCAGAAGAGAAGGTTAAGAGGGGACGTGAAAGCCATGCTTAAATATTTAAAGGGATGTCACATTGAGGAGGGAGCAGGCTTGTTCTCTATGGCTCCAGAGACTAGGACAAGGAGCAATGGATTCAAGCTGCAGGAAAGGAGATTCCACTTGAACCTCAGGAAGAACTTCCTGACGGTCAGAGCTGTCTGGCAGTGGAATCTGCTGCCTCCATGGAGTGTGGTTGAGTCTCCTTCTTTGTAGGTTTTTAAGCAGAGGCTGGATGGCCATCTGTTGAGAATGCTTTGATGGGTGTTCCTGCATGGCAGGGGATTGGACTTGATGGCCCCTGGGGTCTCTTCCAAATCTATGATTTTATGATTCTATGATTCTACGTTTACTAGATGAAAGAGGAGCTGTAGGCTGCTGGCACTACAGGGTATCAATTTCCAGTTGCTGTTTGCAAACGTGTTATCTGATTGAGGGTTCAAAAATACCCCAAGGTGCCAATGGGTAATTGCTTCAGTGTTTGATGTCATTTTGTATCCAGTGAGGAGGAAGAGTTCGGAAGGGGAAATGAGAAACTGGTGAGAAGGTGTTACGGGAATGGGCATGGCTGAGATAAGGATGCCGTAACTTGTTCTTGCTCCAAGAATGAAAGATATGTAAGCAATGGAAAGGCTCTGGAAAAATCTGGTGGTGGTGGGGTGATGTGACATTTCTGACTTTCCCCAATTATTGCTGTGCACACGTAAATTTGTACAACAAATTATAAAATCTGTGACGACTCAAATGTAGTCTCATCAACTTCTCAAGAAAGTTGCTATGTTGCTTGCTTTACTCCAAATAGACACTTCTCTTTAAACTCTGAGTGCCGTTTGCGAGTGCAAGTTATCCAGGACATGACACATGGGGTTTTCTGGAGCTGAGAGTATGCGATGTACCCAAGGTCAACCAGAGGATTCCATGGCTGAGTATGGAATCTAACTCTGGTCTCCAGGGTCATAATCCAATTTTCAAACCACTATCCCACACTGGCTGTGGGAGGGGGCAGTGCAAAAAACCGAGGCCATTGTTGTGACAAATAAGGATTCTTCCCCCTCTGAATTAATTTTTTATTTACTCCCCAAAGTTCTAGCATTGCAATAACTTAAAAAAAAAAATTCAGCTGAGCATTTAGAAACAGAGCTGAGGCACCCAAAGTAAAGAGGCAGGCCAAGAGACGAAGGGAATGTGGATACAACAAAGAGAAGAGCAATTCTCAGTCTCTTACTCTGTGAAATTCTGGAAATTTGGGGCTGAAGGAAAATTTCATTTGGAGGGGCAGAATTCTTATTTCGTGGAGGTACATCCCTTTCATTTCTGGGATTCTCTGCTGCCCTCCATTGATACAACCCAGAATTTAATGCTAAACCTCCTACTGCCTCCAACAGGAAAATAAAACTGCTTTAGCTCTTCCTTATTAACAAAACTGGGCACTGTAAGTACAGAAATTTCAAAATCCGGCCTGGAACAACGCCCGGTCTCCTGCCAAGGGGTCCATTCAGTCCTTGGCCAGGCCCAAGGAGCAGAAATGGTCTCAGCTCCAATTCCACCACCCCTGCCCACCATTTTGGCAGCTGAGGCGGGCAAGAGATGCCACTTTGTTTGTTCACTATTGTATGTCGCATCCGGGGCTGAATGGGGAAAGAGGACAAGGAAGACAAAAGAGGAACAGAGAGGAAGAAGGAAGTTAGAGAGAAAGAAAAAGGTTCTTGGCAAAGGGAACTCAACCTAACACCCATCTGGAGGCGATCCGAATCCATTTCGGTGCCAAAAACTCAAGCCCAGGGGCTAGGAAGAACAAGCCAGAAACACCTCCCTGTAACTGGAGGTACTTATTGATTCCAACTGCTATGGGCCTCCAAATCCCATCACTCCAGGTGGTGTGATCAGGGGTGATGGGACCCATAGTCCAACACTATTCAGAAAGCCACTTCTGCTCTATCCTGACCCCTATATCCAAAATAAAGAAAACTTGGCAAGGTTTTAACATTTTGAAAACCAAATGGTTAGAGAGGCAAAGATTATGGTGGGAATTCAGTAAGGAGTATACATCTTGGTGAGTAGAAATCTGGAGGAAACAGAACCAAGCAGTTTCACAATGTCCAAGGAGCAAGGAGTGTCTGTGACATTACTATGTAGGGGAGACAGTGAAGTGATTATTGAACATCATTATTGGGCATCTCCCAGGAGTGCTTCAGCCAAACAGTCCTGGCTAGCCTCTCTAAGACTCTGTGATACTTGAGAGATTAGAACACAGAATAAATTCAGATTACCAGGAAAGAGATCCCACCTGAATATTAGAATGCACTTATTCACTGAAATAACTGTTCTATAGTTATTGCCTCCAACGAGTGGTGGGCTCTAGTCATGTCCTGGCCAGCTTCAGGCTTAGAAGGATTTGAAAGTCTTATTCGGAACACTGAAGAAACAACAGCACACCTTGGCAATTGCCAAGGCTAAACAGCTATTGGATTTGCAGTGGCTCATAAGCTATAACATTACAAATGTGCACGCACAAGCATTCTACTTGGCAGCTAATGAGAACTACTCTTTTCCCAGGCTCTCATCCCGCCTGCCAGCTGCATCACCTTGCAACTGAGTCTGTTTCCTCTTATCAAAGATCGTTAAAACAACATTCCTTCATTCCCAGCACACTGTTAATCACTCAGTTCCATTGTCCCTTCAAACTTCAGGAAAAGAGATTCCTCCTAAACATTAGGAAGAACTTCTGACATTAAGAGCAGTTCAGCAGTGGGATCTGCTGCTGCTACAACAGAGTGTAATGAAGTTTCCTTCTTTGGAGGTTTTTAAACAGAGGCTGGGTGGCCATTTGTTGGGACTGCTTTGAATGGTGCAAACCCTGCATAGCAAACTGGGGTTGGACTCAATGGCCTTTGGGGTCACTTCCAACTCTAGGATTCTCTGATTCTGCGATCCTTTCCCAACATTTTTCAAACGTGAAAGCACTACATGGCATTGCATTGTGTTACAGGGCAGGGAGAGCAAAGCCAACTGGACTTCTGTCCCTGCCCAAACCGTTCTCCCCCTCAATTTTCTTCTCTGTGCTGACTTATTTGGATATGTGTCATGAAACTTGCAAATCAAGCATGGGGCTCTAACGTGTTGTGCGTCTACCCATTCTTGCTCACTTTCTATCTTTGAAGGTCTTTGAAAAGAAACTAGATGGCCATCTTTTGGGGGGGCTTTAGTTGTGTCTTTGTGCTTGGCAGGGGTTTGGACTAGGTCAGGGCTTCCCAAACGGTGTGCCACGACACGTTAGTGTGTCGCCTGAAGTGTGTAGGTGTGTCACCTACAATCTTGGAAAGGTATCTTTTTAAAAATATATGAAAGGTTTTCGAGATATGTTGTACCCCCATACATTTTGTTATTACAATTATTACAATTTATGTACGTGTCTGTATTTCTTATAAGGGGTTCGTTTAACTTCCGGTTTGCTAGCAAAACTGATTTACTGTGTCGTGGAAATGACACATGTCTAAAAAGCATGTCACCAACATGAAAAGTCTGGAAAGCTCTGAACTAGATGAACCTCCAGGTCCCTTCTAACTCTATAGTTCTATGATTTTTTTCGTAAACTCATATGGATACTGCAGATCATAGTAAAGAATTTTGTTATATCATCATCATCATCATCAAGAAAGAACTGCAGAAAAGTATTTCCACCCGTCCCTAATATCCTGATGACATTTGCATCTGCAGCTTCTCCGTTTGGGGACAGATGACTTAGCAGAGAAGGTGCGGGGGGGGGGAAATTCTGAGTAGCTCATTGATATTCTTAATGAACTCCTGAGATCATAAAATAGCTTCTCCCCACCATTCAGCCTCCAGACAGATCCATTGTGTTCCCCCCTCCGTCCCCGACAGGCAGGTGGCTCCCAGGCTGCTGGGATTTGGGGGAGAGGGGCCCAGGCGATGGAAAGGGGTCTCCGTAGGGGCAGCTGGAAGGAGGCTAATTCAAGAGAGCCTAATTCAAGAGCCCCAAAGGTTTAAAATACAACAGGAGGAGGTTTTTCTATGGATAAGCCAGAATGTCATTGCAGGTCTCTTCTGATTATTGGGTGTCTTCAACTTATTTCTGACTTATGGTAGCCCTAAGGCAAACCTATCCTGGGGTTTTATGAACCTTAAAGTGTGTGGCACACCCAGGGTCACCGAGTGGGTTTCCACGGCTGAGGAGGGAATCGAATCCTGGTCTCCAGGGTCGTAGTCCAGCTCTCGATAGGAGTATGGTGTCTAGATCGAGGGAGGTACTGGTACCACTCTACTCTGCTTTGGTTAGACCTCATCTTGAATACTGTGTCCAGTTCTGGGCATCCCAATTCAAGAAAGACATGGTCCAGCTGGAGCAAGTCCAGAGGAGGGCGAGTCTCCTTCTTTGGAGGTTTTTAAGCAGAGGCTGGATGGACATCTATCGGGAGTGCTTTGAGGGTGTTCCTGCATGGCAGGGGGTTGGACTGGATGGCCCCTGGGGTCTCTTCCAACTCTACATTTCTATGACTCTATGATTCTCTCAAACCACTACACTACATCAGCTCTTATTAGGAGGTTAATTGCTCCGTGGGGTCTAGTGGCAAGGTCCTCTGTCCAGAAAGAGCTGCGGCTGCAGCACCAGTCAAAACCGGCACGGCACGCGCAAAGCCATAGAACCCACTTGGGAATGCTTTGATTGTATCTTCCTGCTTGGCTGAATGGGGTTGGACTGGATGGCCACGGGGGTCTCTTCCAGCTCTATGATTCTATGATTTTTTAAAATGCTGCTTCCTCACATTGTTTTCCATAGTTTGAAGCAGTTATCATGGAATCATAGAATCATAGAACATGGAACTGCATGCAGGCATAAAGTACCCCTAGAAGCTACCAGTCATTGAAAGTCAGAGAGCAAACATCTTTCTGTCACAGAGATGCACAGTCAGGTTCAGGGGGGAATGATCTCATCTTGGGATCCTCTGAGGGCTGAACAGATCAACAGAAATGCCCCCACAAAAAGGTGGGGTGGAGGAGAGTCAAAGCAATAAAAATCCACTGCTTGCAGTAAAGGGCCATAAATGGCAGGAAAAGGCAGATACATAGAATCATAGAAATGTAGAGTTGGAAGAGACCCCAGGGGCCATCCAGTCCAACCACCTGCTATGCAGGACACCCATCAAAGCATTCCCAACAAATGGCCATCCAGCCTCTCCTTAAAAACCTCCAAAGAAGGAAGAGATTCCACCACACTCTGAGGCAGCATATTCACTGCTGGACAGCTCTGACCATCAGGAAGTTCTTCCTGAGGTTCAGGTGGAATCTCCTTTCCTGCAGCTTGAATCCATTACTCCATGTCCTAGTTTCTGGAGCAGCAGAAAACAAGCTTGCTCCATCTTCAACATGACATCCCTTCAAATATTTAAACATGGCTCTTATGTCCCCTCTTAACCTTCTCTTCTGCAGACTAAACATCCCCAGCTCTCTAAGTCGCTCCTCATAGGGCTTCATGGCTTCCAGACCCTCCACCATTTTGGTCGCCCTCCTCTGGACACGCTCCAGCTTGTCAACATCCTTCTTGAAATGAGGTGCCCAGAACTGGACACAGGATTCCAGATGAGGTCTGACCAAAACAGAATAGAGTGGTACCATTACCTCCGTTGATCTAGACATCATACTCCTACTGATGCAACCAAGAATCACGTTGGCTTTCTTGGCTGCCGCATCACACTGCTGACTCGTGTTCAGCTTGTGATCTACCAAGACTCCTATATCCCTTTCACACGTACTGCTATCCAGGCACACGTCCCCCATCCTATATTTGTGCATTCCATTTTTTCTGCCTAAGTGTAGGACCTTACATTTCTCCCTGTTGAAATTCATTTTGTTAGCTTTGGCCCAGCTCTCCAATCTGTCAAGGTCCTTTTGAATTCTGATCCTGTCCTGTGGGGCATTAGCAACCCTTCCCAATTTGGCATCATCTGCAAATTTGATCAGCATGCCCTCCATTCCTTCATCCAAGTCATGGATGAAGATGTTGTATAGCAGCCCTGGGCCCAGGAGAGATCCCTGTGGCACCCCACCAGTCATCTCTCTCCAGGATGAAAAGCAGCCATGGATGAGGAGCACCTTTTGGGTTCAGTTGGTGAACCAATTCCAAATCTTGCCAGAAAAAAAAGGAAAAAACAAACTCTGGAAGACTGTCATGGGCCCAAGGTTGCCCAGTGAATTTCCACAGCTGAGCAAGGAATTGAACACTGAGCTTCAGGGTTATAGCCCAGCGCTCAAACTACTACACCACACTTCCTTAGCATCACAAGAAGTTGGGGAGCCACATAACAACACCTCTCTCTGGAGCACAGCATGGCTTACCTCTGAGTAAACACTCCTTGTCCCCAGTGGGTGAGAAATTGCCTTGCCCACCCCAGTCCTGGTCTGTTCTGCCTGCCCCAGATTTTTATACAGAGGCTGTATGGCCATCTGTCAAGATTGCACTGTGTCGTCCTGGGCGAAAGGGGCTGGATTGGATGACCCACGGGATCCCTTCCAGCTCTATAATTCACGGGAGACAGGGCACTCTCGGTGCCTGCTCCCAGGTTGTGGAACTCCCTGCACAGAGAAGTTACACTCCCCCTTCCCTCTGCAGTAAGGTTAAGAATTGTCTCTTTATTGCTGTAGTTGTTGTTAAGGCATGCTTTTGAAGACCGACTGTGCCAGGCAAGAGAGCTGTGCATAACATGCTATAGTCTATTGTTTGATTTCTTTTTAACAGTGATGTTTGAAGCTGGTTTTAATTTTATTGATAGGCTAATTATCATTTTTCATTTTTCCATTGTGTGAAATGACACCATCAAAGGACTCCAAACAGAGGGCCATCCAGTCTCTCTTTAAAAACCTTAACAGAAGGAGATTCCACCACATTCTGAGGCAGCAGCATATTCTACTGTCAAACTGCTTTTACCCTCAGGATATTCTTCCTAATGTTTAGGTGGAATCTCCTTTCCTGCAGCTTGAATCTATTGCTCCTTGTCATAGTCTCTGGAGCATCAGAAAACAAGCTTGCTCCATATTCAGTATGACATCCTTTCAAATATTTAAACATGGCAATCATGTCTCCTCTCAACCTTCTCTTCTTCAGGCTAAACATTCCCAGCTGTCTAAGCTGCCCCTCGCAGGGCTTCATGGTTTCCAGACCCTTCACCATTTTGGTTGCCCTCCCCTGGACACATTCCAGCTTGTCAATATCCTTCCTGAACTGTGATGCCCAGAACTGGACACAGGATTCCAGGTGGGATTATTTCTTCAATGAATGACAACATCCAAAAGAACATTGTTTACTCAAACTTGGAAATGGGCCGAAGTACAGACGATGGATTCTTAAGTTTGCTGAGTTGTCCCAAATTCCTAGCCTAATGTCAGTTTTGAAGGGTAAGTCAAGTTAAGATTTTTTGAAAGACTGGAAACTGTTTATGGATTTTTTTGAGCAATAATTTGTGGTGATGATTATTAGTAACTTTAGGAGGATTGTTTAGCTGGCTCAGTAATAGAAGAAGAAGAATTTGTTCTCTTTTTAAATATTTATTTTCACTACAGTCGGGACTGGGGGCTGGTCAGAACCCTGCTCTGTTCTAGTTATCCAATGGGCCCTCGGTATCGACTATGGTTTGGTGCCAGGACTCTGCATGGTTACCAAAATGCATGGCTGGTCAAGTCCTATTACATACAATGATATTGTAAAATGGAGTCCCTTATATAAAATGGCAACATCAAAATTTGCTTTTTGGATTTTTTAAAATATTTTTAAGCTGCGGTTGGTTGAATCTGTGGATACAGTGTGGATACAGTGAATCTATGGATCAGTGGGTACAGAATCCACTGATATGGAGGGCTGACTGTATGTCTTTTTCCTTTTATTCCTCTCTTTTTCTTCTGTTTTATATATATACTAGCATATATACCTGGCATTGCCTAGGATTTTATTTTCTCATAGGTAATACTTCTTAGAAAGATTTGAGATCCTATGTCTCTAATTCCCCAAACTGAATACTATCTGGCTTGTCCACAACCTGTAACTTTTCCCCATATTTCCCAATCGAACCTGTATTCAGAGTTATTAACATACAGAAGTTTGGTTCCTGAGGGAATGCACTGCTCTCCTCCTTGCTGCTAGGCCTCATCTCCATAGCACCTAGCCAGGCCCAAGAGCACTCTGACTAAGAATTCTAAAGGCCCCTCCCTAAACTGCAAATCCCAGTATTCCCTAGAATCTTCTTAGTCAGCCAATCATAGGAGGTTTTCATCTGACACAGACAAACAAACTTTGACTTTTATATATTAAGATAAATCCTTAGGTGGCAAATCAACAGCTGGTGGAGGAGGAGGAGGACCAGAAGCAGGTTTCTAAAGGGCTGCACCACCTGAATGAAACCACCAAGAAGAAGGGTTCCCTTTCAATCCTATGGAATTCTGGGGCTTGTAGTTTCCTGAGACCAAAGAGCTCTGTAGCTGAGAATGCCAAATGCCCCTCCTTAAACTGCAAACCCCAGGATTCCATAGGATTGAAAGGGGTATAATAGCACTATAACAGGGTAGGGTGGAAATGGCCTTAAGTTAAATGTTTCTTATCCCATCTCCTTACATAAGTAAGAAGAAATAATCCCCTAATTTTACCTTGATCTAGGAACAATCCCTTTAGCTAGGATTTCTGGCTTAATTTCCAGATAGGAACACATGTTCTTTTCTCCCTCTGTGTATGTGAGTAACTCTGTTTGCTTTTTAATTCATAACGCTTAATGGCATGACCAGGTTCTGTGCCAAGATCCCAGATTTTGGCCCAGAAAGCTCCCAACCTGGGAAGATCTTGAACTGGCAACCCCAGATAGAAACAGTAGAAAGTGCCAATGATGGCAGCTACCCAGGCTGAAGTTCTGCTCTGGAACAGTTACAATTCTATATTTTTAAAAAGCCAGACTGAGGAAGCTGTAGTACTTTATGTGAGTCCTCAACAATAACAACAACAAGAACAAGACATCTCTCTTCTTTCAGCCTTACTCAGGTTCCTGCTCATTATGGGATGGAGCAGAAAATTGTATACAAAAGACATTTGATTTTTACTCTGCCCCAAGTCTGGCCTGCACATTTTTACTGGGCTTTGCTTGCAAACTTTCAACCCTCTTTTCCTAAGCTTGAGGACAGGAAATCACAGATTCCTAGAATCCTAGAGCTAGAAGAGACCCTAAGGGCCATCCAGTCCAGCCTCATTCTGCCATGGTCCATTCTGCCAACAAATGGCTATCTAGCCTCTCTTTAAAAGCCTCCAAGGAAGGAAACTGCACCACACTCTCCAGGCCATTTCATCAGCAGCAGAATAACACTCTTAATTCGACCTAAAAGTTACATCATAACTAGAACATCCTAGAAAGAGAATGATTTCGTTTCAGGTTGTTTTTCATCACAGTTAACAACAAAAACATTTATTTGTTCTGGAAGGAAAGTTTTGTTTTTAATCCACTTGTGGGAGAGACCAAAACTGGTGAGCAAATTCACCCAGGCCTAGAACCTGGAGAGCTGAACTCTTAAAAGTTTGGCTTTGAATGTCTCTGTATTCATCTATATTGGTGCTCAGGGTGCATTTGCTGTTTTTGCAGTTCCTTGGTTACTTGTCCCTGGGATGCCTTAACTGTATTTCTTAAATGCTCAACTGAAATGTTGTTGTTGTTTTTTAATTTTCCACAATGCCAGAAATTTGAGGATTGAAAGAAAATTTCATGGAGTGGGGGCAGATTTCTTATTTGAGAGGGCAGCACCCTCCTTTTGCTCCACCATCTACACCCCTCTTGATGCAGAATTATGATTGTCACATCCATTTTCCCCAAGAGTCTCCTATGTTTAACACTTATGATGACAGGGAAATAGAATCTGACCCTGAGATGATCCGTACCAGTTGTATCAGATCCACATAAGTGGAGCGGGATGAAATTTTGCATCATTTGCAAAACATTTCCCCAACCCTGCCAATTTCTTTACATTCAAGATGGGAAAACTGTGAAGCTTTTAAAACTTCAAATGAGGGAGAAAGCAAAATGGACCAATTTCCCCAAGATGCCCCGTTGAAGAGCAGGCAGGTTTGTACATTCGGTTCTCTAGCTTTATGAAATCATATACACTCATACAGCTAGATAACCAAAGAGAAAAACCAACCCTGGAGTGTGGAGGCACTGCGTATGTGTCTGTTCTATAAAGCTGCGCATTCATACACAGACACAGGGACTCTGTTTGGTCTTTAGACAGCGTGTTCCCCGGGTACGTTTCAATCAATGGTTCTCTTTGTCTCCAAAATCCAGAAGGGAACCTTGTTCCCTTTGAGGAAAGGTACCAACCAAGGAATACAGGGGCATTTCTTGTGGCACAGGTGGCCGTTTTGGCACAGACCAAAGCCCAAGAGATCACAGACCCAGTCCCAAGAAACAAGACACGCACACCAAAGAGGTCCAGTCCTCAAGAAAAGTCAACTGGAATTCTCTATCACAGTACATGTTACCACACATGTACTTAGGTACATAGCAGAAGTGCTAAGAAATGCCATTAGTGAATTGTGAGGATGCGATGAGGCATAACAGGACACTGGCTACAGCCTCTCAACGCCCATCAGAACGTGCAGTGCCCATTGGCAACCAGGGCACCTCCGTCACTTTGCCGCCTAGTCCGTATAGTAACATCACAGCATCCCCTTGCTGAATCCAGACCTTATGGAACCACTTGGTTCTGTTCCCTGCAGATGCAAGTCCGCTTATATGAAGACGTAAATCCCCAAGTGAATTCTGGCTGTTTCAGGCACACACAAATGCACCCAGTTTCAGAACAACTGTTCTTTGCCCATCTTCCCCCACCCATGCAAAAGAAAAAGCCAGTGACGATAATGTAAGGGCTCGTATCTCCCCCTTTTTCCCCATGCCTGGGTAGCCCTTACCTGCAGAATGACAGAGGCAAAACACTGAGTCATGAAACTCATGAGAGAGAGAAAGAGAAAGAAAGATGTTGTAGTTGTCTTAAAGGGGCTCTCCTTCCCAAACACACCTCATTTCTTTAACATTTGACTATATTATATTATGATATGATATTGTAGGGAACATTTTTGCAAGAGTCTAGTGTCAAAGAAAAAAAAAATTGAATCACTGGGATTGTGATGTTTTCCTCTGTTAGCCTCTCTTGCACTGTTTCTCCTGTTAACATACAGTTGGCCGTCCACATTGGCTAGCAGGACCCCTGCTAGAGTGTGAAAAACACAAATATCAAAACTGTGCGTGTGTGTCTGTGGGAAGGGAGCCAAGACATAGTGATGAGAGCGAGCACCCAGAATCCAAACCAGGTCAGGGAAAAGAAAAGGAAATGCTGGTCCCATACTTCCTCTCTCAACCATCGCCTTTCCTTGGGTGTGGAGGGAGGATGTCGGAAGAGGGTTTGTGGTACTGAGAAATCAGGGTCCTTAGCTGGCCAGGTGATGGCTGATGGAGGAAGAGAAGGAGGACCAGAGGTGGTTTTTTTAAGGGATGCCCAGTCTGATTGGAGCCGCTAAGAGAGAAGGTTCCCCTGGAAAACGAGTGCCCAAGGTGGGGGGGGGCAGGAGTTGGAAAATCTTGCAAGTAGTCAGATCCGTGAAAGTCAAACCCACAGTAGTGAAGGGCCAACTGTATTATGAGATGATGTGGTAGCGAGTGTTTTTGCAGGAGCCCAGTGTCAAAAACAAACAAGGAAAAAATAATCATGCTGAGAAGACTGTGATGTTTTGATCTGTTAGCCTCTCTTGCACTCTTCTTCCTGTATTATTGCCTTTAGATGGTTTCTGACTTATGGCAACTCTAAGGCAAACCTGTCACGGGGTTTTCTGGGGTTGACAGTGTGCAGTGTGCCCAAGGTCACCCGGTGGGTTTCCATGGCCGAGCAGGGAATCAAAGCGTGGTCTCCAGGGTCGTAATTTAGTGTTCAAACCACCACACCAGACTGGTTCCCCTTTTACTGTATTGATCATTCATTTTGCATCTTGCATCCCATTGAAATAGTTCTATTTTCTTTGGCAAGAGGGGCTAAAAAAAAAGAATAAGTCCGAGACCAGCTCTGTTTGGGGGCTCCTTTACCATCCCTCTCGTCACCATCCTTAAATTATCCTGGATTTTTTTTTTAAATGGATAAATACACTGTTTAAAAAATTTGGTTGCTCTAAACAAGGGGAATAGCCATTCTTTTGGAGGGAGGGGGGAGATTCAGCACCTCTGGGTTTATAGGAGTAAAGTCAGCCAAGTTGGGGAAGGAAGGCATCTTAGAGTCGAGGGTTGAGTCCAGAGCTCAAACCACTATACAACGCTGGCAATCTACATGAACGCAAACACACCAAATGCATGAGTATTAAAATTCCATATGGGACAGGCATTTCCCTTTAGGACCTGGTGCTAAAATGGTAAGGCAGGGATGGTTTTCTAGTGAATCTTTCAGTCCAATGAACATAGTCCCTTTTGGCTTCCCAGAACAACATTGCAGGCAGCGTGAATTAGTCCATAATCCACTGATCTAAGTAGCTCTCTATGGAGGAACACTCATGCAGTATGCAAGGGGGAAACTTAGCGCTCCGTTCTGCTTAGAGTAAGGCTCCAAGTGTTGCCAGAAATCTCCTTTTTTAATTTGCAAAAAGTTCAAGACTGCATACCTTCCTTCTCTTCCCTTCCCATCCCTTCCCTTCCCTTCCCCTCATACGTATCAGAATAGCAAAAGTTACTATTTTAAACAAAAAGGCAAACCACTTTGTAAACACACATACACGTAGATATGTGTAAAATCAAAAACAGTTTTCTATTCCTACTTTTTCTTCCAAAGAAATTAAGCTTTCCAGGTAAACACACACAACTCTCTGGGTCTGAAATGAAGTTATAGAAGACACACATCTGACTGTTAGAAGAGTTAATGGGAGGCCTTCAGTCACCAACAAGAGGGCAAAATTTTGGCCAAGGTCAGGAAGTACATCATTTTATACCGAACAGTCCTTGAATGTATATATTTTACAAATTTCCATCTCAGTTTTCCCATGACAGTTTACAGCAACCAGTGAAGCAACATGATATAGTAATTTAACACATTTCAGATCCTCAGGAAATTATATTCTTGAGAGATTCTTTCCTTGTTGGAATGGAATGACTGTTCTCTCTTTTTTTAAAAAAAGCTAGACTTGGGTTGGAATTATAACCTGATTAGAGTAAGATCAATTCTTTCCTGTTTGTAAAGCTACCAAATCTGTCAACATTAAGAAGAAGAGCATGGAGGTTTTAAAAAAAAGTTCTCCACTTACTTGCCCTGGAGTTCCTCTTCTGTGTTTCCCCACGTAGAAGTTAGTTTTTAAGCAAAGAGTCATCACCCTCTTTTGTCGTCATGATGGAAAATTGAACTTTTCTCTCTTCTCAAGTGAAGAAGACAGCCAGAAGGAGAACAAACATAGAAAACTGAAAGAAGAGGGAATAAAAAAAGAGAAAACTTTGTGGATTCGTACTGCACCCCCAAATCCTTTCAGTTCACAACATACACGCCCGGCTCCAACAGCTGGTCCACCCCGGAGACCCCGGGCGATTTCTCCGCAGCCTCCTCTCCAAACTTGATTGATTCAACACAGCTTCGTTTCAGGGTGGGCAGGAGGAAGAGTGAAAGGGGGGAGAAGTAGAATCCGAGAGCCCCAGCCTGGGAAAAAAAGAGGGTGGGATGGGAAAAGAGAGGGACAATGCCAGACTAGGGGGAAAGGACGGCCTTTCTATGCGGGACAGCCAGACAGGGTCAGAGGTCGCTCACCAAAGCCATGATGATGTCAGGGCTGTTTGGGGACGGCTATTGAGACACGGGTGAACAGGTTTCCATGGAACTGGCTCCCAAGTTAGAGGTCTGGGTTAACCCCCCCCCCGTCAGCACCCATACAATGCCACCCCCTCCACCCCACCATCATCCGTTGAGCCTTTTCCATGAAACTTGGCTTCCCAGTGCCTTTATAAAAACAGCCCTCCTGCTTCCATTCTAATGGGGTGGTGGGGACAATAGTGTTTTGGGGAGGGGAGCTGCGGCAAGTGGTGGGTATAAAAATCACAAAATCACCCCCTTCATGTCTGTGTATAGCATAAGGGTCTTTGGAGATGTTACATTTGAGAACTACGGCTCCCAGAAACCATTGTTGCACCCCTTCAAGTTGTTTCTGACTTAAGGCAACTCTAAGGTGAATTTATCACAGGGTTTTCTGTGGCTGAGAGTATGTGATGCACCAAGGTTACGCTGTGGGTTTGTGTGGCTGAGCAGGGAATCTTCCATTGGATGACGATTTGGGACTACATTTTGGCAACATGGCACCTAAAAAATTTTCCAGGTGTACAGAAACTCCTGGAGAAATTCAGTGTTTTCTGCCTAAGAAAGGAGCCGTTGGCTTGGCACAGGCCAGGGACATTTGGATCTCAAGAGAAGTTACTTTTCTGTTGCTAATAGAGTTGAAATTTTATTTTTGGTGTAGTGTGCCTTCAAGTCATTTCCGTCTTCTAGCAAACTTAAGGTGAACTGAGTGTGTATGATGCACCCAAGGTCAACCAATGAATCATAGAATCTTAAGAGTCGGAAGAGACCCCAGGGGCCATCCAGTCCAACTCCCTGCTATGCAGGAACACACATCAAAGCATTCACAACAGATACGGCCATCCAGCCCCTATTTCAAAACCTCCAAAGAAGGAGCCTCCACCTCACTCCATTGAGGCAGCAGATTCCACTGCCGGATAGCTCTGACCATCAGGAAGTTCCTCCTGAGGTTCAGCTGAAATCTCCTTTCCTGCAGCTTGAAGCCATTGCTCCTTGCCCTAGTCTCTGGAGCAGCAGAAAACAAGCCCACCCTCTCCTTGACATGACATCCCTTCAGATCTTTAAACATGGCTCTCATGTCCCCTCTCAACCTTCTCTTCTGCAGACTAAACATCTCCAGCTCCCAAAGCCACTCCTCATAGGGCTTCATGGCTTCCAGACCGTGAGTTTCCATGGTGGAGTGGGATTTGAACTCCGATCTCCAGGTTTTTAGTTTAGTGCTCAGACTGTTACTATACTGGCTGTTTCCTAGAATCCATACCCTCTAACATTTCACAGATGAAAACTGGGACTCATGTGGCGACGCTGTGGCAGAACGTGGTCAAGACGGCAAAGAACACCCAAGCTATGAGAGGCTGCAGCAGTTTGCTTCTGCTCAAGCCCCCTGGGAAGGGCGAGGGGCAAATCTTGCCCCTTCATCGCCTTTCCCTGCTGCCGAGTTAATGGAGTGAAACTTCTCTTGCCCTTTGAACTCAGTTTGCAGCAATGGAGGTCAGCTGAGGACAAATGGGGAAAGGAGAGAGAAAGACACCAGACATTTTAAAAGCAGCTGAAAAAGTGGGAAGGCACAAGACTGAGCCACACTGGGACAGTTGGAGACCATGACAATCTACCAGTCGGAAAAGTACCATTTCAAAGATCTTTACCTAAACAAATACCGTAAATAATAAAGTAATTCCAAGAATATGTGAAAGTGACTAGCTGAGAATCCTCTGGTTCTGTGTTTGATGGTGAACCAAGAAATAATTTTGGGAAGCACAGGAGCTAGGTATGGAATGGAAAACCGTCTCCTGTTGTCTGTCAGAAGGGCCTGTGATTCTGAGATAAGCTGCTCTTGGCTATGGAGGTTCCATTGCTGGTGCCATGACTCCAACTTCAATGAACTAATCAGAATACTGGAACATACAAGGATAATTTAGCCCAGCATTCTGTTTCCAACAGGGGCAGGCCAAGGAGCCAAATTGAAACAAATACCTCCTGTGTTTGTCTTCAACACGTGCAATTGCAAAGGGAGACTGCCTCTGTCAAGGGAAGATTCCCTTTCCTTCGCAGGGTAAGTACTTACCCTCCATGAATCTCCCCCTTTTATTCCCAACTCCAGGAAGCCCACCTTCTTCCTGTTGTCCCTTGGAAATTGGGACACACTAGCTGTTTGACACTCCCTTTGGGCTCTCAACTCTTACAGTCCTCAATGCCAACCAAAAAGAGGCTGTGACCCAAGTTTGGGTGGCTGTAGCAGGTCCAAGGGCCAAGCTTTTGCCCTGAGACCCTCCAGATCTGTGCAGACGGCCCAAAAAAGCCGAAAGAGAATGCCAAATGCAGCAAGACATTCTCTCCTGGTTTTGGAAAAATTGAGCATTTTGGATATTAAGCAGTTCTGGGTGGGAGCTGTGACCTATTTAAAAGATCAATTGCTACTCCTGGCAGCTTCTGGAGTGGCAATTTATCCTTTTTTTGGCTAGAAGAAAAGGGGGTCAGGGGCCGGAAAAACAGCCTTAGGGGCCCACACAGCCTCAGACGATGCCTGTCCATTCCGTAATTTGATACGGAGCCTATTTCTGGTTAAACACATCCAGGATTGTGTTGTAAAGGCTCTGTACACCTATTTGCTTGCACCCAGCGTCCCTCCTCTTGCCTGTGTCTCTCTGCTGCCCTTCCTACAGTGTCTCCACCGCTCCCGTTCAAATGAAGATTGTAAGGTGCTTGGGGCAGGGAACTCCTTTTCTTGCTACTTGTACAGCTCTCCAGAGAGGCCACTACCTCGCACATCATCTACTAATAGCATGGTGATTAAGGCCCCTAATTCAGATGCCACGCTGGAGCTAAGCTGATTATTTGGGGCGGGGGACTGGTCTCTTGTCTGTCTGGACGGTCCCTCCGGGAGTTGCTGTATTAACAGCCTCGGATCCCACAGACAAACGGTGTACTATAAATGTAATAAAGAATAAATTACTAGCAGACTTTGTCTCAGCTTTCCCCACCCCAGAATCATGGAAAGGGAACGATATGCAAAGTTTGTTGTTTAACAGACGGTCCGGGCTGCTCCAGCATCTAAGAAACAGTGTGGATGCTCTGCCTTCCAAAACATTTGAGGGGAGATATGAATGGAGGAACACAGAGGCTGGAGGAAAGCGAGAGAATGAGAAAGAGGCCGATGAAGGAGAAAAAAGGGAGTAGGAGAAAAGAAAAGCAGGCCATACAGTGTAATAAAAACAAAATCCAAAATCTACAAAAGAACAACCTCTTGTATTGCTCTGTTGTGGAGGGGAAAAAATGCAGATTCTCAGAAAGGAAGAGTGATTGCAAACAGAATGGAAGAGAAAAGAAGATTGTGAAAGAAAAGGAAGGATGGGTGGAAGGAAGGTGTTTCAATCAAAAGATAGAAGGAAAGAGATTGTGGAGAAAAGAAAGATAGAAAGTAAGGGAGGGAGGGAAAGACTAAAAGAGACAGAAAAACAGATTATGAAAGAGAAAAGAAAAATTGTAAAACAGGGAGAAAGAGAGATTATGAATTAAGGAAGGAGAGAAGGAATTTCAGAAGAAAGGAGGAGAGTAATGAAGGCAATTGTGAGAGGAAGGAAGAAAGAGTAGGATACAGAGACAAAAAATATGAAAGAAATTGTGAAAAGAAAAGGAGGAAGGAAGTAAAGAAGGAAGGTATTTTAAAAGAAAGGAAAGATGAAGGGAGCTGGGGAGGAAGAGAAGGAGAGGGGAAAGGAGAGACAGTAAAATAAAAGGTCTGAAAAAGAGGAAAAAAATTGTAAAAGGAAGAGGGAGAAAGAGAGATTGTGAATTTAGGAAGGAAGGAATTTCAGAAGAAAAGAGAGAGATGGAGAGAACTATACAAGAAAGAAGGAAGGAAATAAAGAAAGAAAGGAGGGAAAGAAGTTAAAGACAGAAAAATAAAAGGATTATGAAAGAAAGAAGAAAGAAAAATTGTCAAAGGAAGAGGGATAAAGATTCCAATTAAGGAAGGAAGAAATTTCAGAAGTAAGAGAGAGATGGAGAAAACAAAGAAAGGAAGAAAGAAAAGAAAGAAAGAGAGAGAGAGAGAAGCTAGAAAACAGAAAAAGAAAAAATTGTGAAAGAGAAAGAAAAGAAAAAATGTAAAATAGAGGGGAGAGAGACTATAAAAAGAAGGAAATGTCAGAAGAAAGAAAGTGACAGACAATTGTGAAATAAAGAGACAGAAAGATTTAGATTAGGCAATAGAGACAGCAAAATGAAAAGAGAGACCCTGAAAGGTAAGGAAGGATTTTCAAAAGAAAGGAGAGATGGAAAGAGATTGTGAAAGACAGAAGGAAGAATTAGGAGAGACAGAAAAATAAAAAGAGATTATGCAGAAAGAGGGAAGGAGGGGAAAACTATGGAAGGAAGGATGGAAGAGAGGAGACACACAGAAAGCTAACCAGACAGGGTACCTTGGAGATTTTGATATTTTGAGGAGGAGTTCCTGACAAATAGATGACAATTCAGAACGAAAAGGTTTGGAACTGAGAAATATTTGCTCCTTAATTGTAGCTGGGTGCCTGTTGTTATCTTTAAAATAAATCAGGATGTAAAATTTTAGAAATGGAGAAAGAAAAAGAAAAACATGCATGGTATGTATAATTGGCAGTTCAATCTCTTGCATATTTGCTCGTGCAAAGTAAGAAGTTATGGGAGTGGAGTCTCACGTTCATCCAATTTTTTAAAAAAAGAAAGTAACCAAAATCCCATTGTTCCCCCGCCTGCTTAATACATCCACCAGCATTCTTTTAGGAACAGTCAACAAAAAAGAGGGAAATTATGAAAGAGGAAGAAACAATAATAAATTTTAGAGTGTACCCAATAAAGGAAAGACAGAGAGTTAGTGAATCTGAAAAGGAAGGAGGAAGGAAGAAAGATTTCCCTTTTAACTGTCAGAAATAAAGCTTTTAAATTTTAGCTGTTAGCCTTCTTGAATCCCAAACTGGGAAGCAAAATTATTATTATTATTATTATTATTATTATTATTATTATTATTATTATTATTTATTATATTATAATAATAATAATAATAAGAAGAAGAAGAAGAAGAAGAATCATCATCATCATACAACAGAATAAAAAAGGATGAAAGAACATGAAAGAAAGACTCTTCTTTTAGTGTTACTAGCAAGGAAAGGAAATGAAAGATCTTATAATGTACCAAAGAAATAAAGTTCTGCTTAAGAAAACAAGGAGAAAAAAAAATGGAGGAAAGGTGAAATTTTAGAAATACATAGCTACACTATGCAACCCTCTTCATGAATGCTGAATTAATACAACTTTTTTTAAAGCAAGGAGAAGATACACAAATATTTTAACCTGCAGTTATCGTCTAATTCATAATCCTTACAGTCTGTTAATTCAGTTTGCATCATTGTGGCTTTGGACGGTGTTAAAGGTTTGCATTTATGGGATATATGTTTGCTGTTTCCAAGAAAGCAATCTGACCTGAGCAGAAGTTTCTTATGGGATGATACTGTTACTTTCCACCCAAAAATATCATATTTTGCACCTGCCTGCTGGCATAGAATCAACTTATTTATTTTTAGGAAATGGAAAAGGTCTACTGTTACCAACGAGGCCAAATAATAGAATAATAGCACTATAACAGTCCAGTGTGGAAATGGCCATAGAATCATAGAGCTGGAAGAGACCACACCACTTTCTGTAAGTGCATCTCGTTCAGATCTGTTAAATCAGTCTTAATATGTTTGCTCATCTTAAGCAAATCTGTGGGTAGTGTTAAAAGTGCCACAAAACTATTTTTCCTTTTCCTACAGAAACAGACTAAACTGTTTAATGTACTGTTTTGGAGCGCAAGGAATGTTTTGTGTGTGTGTGTGCATGTGTGTACTTGATCTACTAGAGGTTTAAGAGACTGCATTCAAAAACCTGAGAAATGTTGACTTCTGCAGCCTTAGAATTAACATGTCACTTTAGTTCCTTTTTTAAAAACAACAGTGAAGGCATTGCTTTGTGCCTTCAGGTTGCTTCTGACTTATGGTGACTCTAAGGTGACCCTATCACAGGGATTTCTGGGCAAGATTTTTCAGAGAGAGTTTGCTTTTGGCTTCCTCAAAAGCTAAGAGAATGTGATTTGCCCAAGGTTATCCAACTGGGGTTACATGGCTGAATCAGGATTCGAACCCTGGTCTGAAGGACCCTAGTGTGGTACCCAAACGGTTACAGCATGTTGGCTCCCTGTGCTACGTGCTGAAAATGGGGTGAGCAAAGGGTGGCCCAGGGCTACATACAGCCCTCCAAGATTGCTTTTATGGCCCTCAAGTCTCCCAGAGCATCCTTTTTCAGGCAAGAGAGGGAGAGCAAGCACATTGTCTCTTCTGGAAACACCAAACGTGTCAATATAGAATCATAGACTCATAGAGTTGGAAGCGACCCCAGGGGCCATCGAGTCCAACCCCCTCCTACGCAGGAACACCCATCAAAGTATTCCCAATAGTTAGTCATCCAGCCTCTGCTTAAAAACCTCCAAAGGAGGAGATTCCACCACACTCCAAGGCAGCATATTCCACTGCTGGACAGCTCTGACTGTCAGGAGTTCTTCCTGAGGTTCAGGTGGAATCTCCTTTCCTGCAGCTTGAATCCATTGCTCCTTGTCCTAGTCTCTGGAGCCGTAGAGAACAAGCCTGCTCCCTCCTCAACATGACATCTCTTCAAATATTTAAACATGGCTGTCATGTCCCCTCTTAACCTTCTCTTCGGCAGACTACACATCCCCAGCTCCCTAAACCGCTCTTCATAGGGCTTCATGGCTTCCAGACCCTTCACCAGTTTGGTCGCCCACCTCTGGACACACTCCAGCTTGTCGACACCAGTTGACTTTCTCCCTTGGACCCGGCACAGTCAGTCAAACATACAGTCAGAGAAGCCAGGAGTTGGAAAGGACCCCCAAGGGCTATCGAGACCAACCCCTACCATGCAGGAAGGCACAACTAAAGCATTCCTGAAAGATGTCCATTCCACTGTTGAACAGCTCTGACTGTTCCTCCCAGTGTTGAGGTGGAATCTCTTTTCTTGTCATTTGAATCCAGTGGTTCATGTCCTACCAATCTCTGGAGCAGCAGAAACATGTACGTCCCATTACATACAACGGTGTCGTAAAATGATGTCCCTTGTATATAATGATGAACCACTCAAATTTGCCTTTTGGATTTTTAAAAATATGTTCAAGCAAGGCTGGTGGAATCCATGGATACGGAATCCATGGATAGGGAGGGCTGACTGTATAGGATTGCCAGGCTGCTGAGGTCGCTAGGGTTGGAAACTGAAAGCCACCATTTGGAATTCTCTGACACACAGGACTGTGGAGGCCGGAGATGCCAGACCTGTCCGTGGTCCTGAAAATTCAGCTCTGACTTAATGCGGCTCTCTCCTAAGGTTTTCTAGATTTCTTCAGGGAAGGCCTTCCTCTGAGGCCGAGAGAGAGTGATCTGCCAAAGGCTACCCAGTCGGTTTCCATGGCTGAGCAGGAAGTAGAAGGCCCCTCGAAGGCTCCTCCCTAAACTGCAAGCCCCAGGATTCCATAGGAAGTTGAAAGCAGAATAATAGCACTGTAACAGTCTAGTGCAGAAGTGGCCTCTGTTTCAGCTTGACCCTGCCTCACAGGGTTGTTGTGTGGAAGAAGCCACATACGCTCTCTTGGGCTCGTTGGAAGAAAGGTGAGAGAAATTAGTCCAAAAACTAAAGTAATCCATATTGTAGAATTTCTCAGAGCCAGAGTAAAATTGTTCAGCTTGCCAAAATGACTACACAAACATCTTCAGCAACCACAAGAATTGTGTAAGTCACTAAAATGTCACCAGACGCTTGGTTAACACCCAGGGCTTACCTGCACAAACAATAGGCGATACACACAAAGGTTTCAGTATTTCCCAGGATGATGGCACATTCATTGTTAGAATAAATTAGACAAGTCCGTACAAAATGACTACAGAATAAGACCCACAAAATGTGACATTTTGGTTTTTTTAAAAGAGGGTAGAATTTTTTTGGCAACGTTTACCTTCTCCTGGAAATTTCTTCCAATCCTTGGCATTTTGTCCCATCTCTGATAGCCTGTCAGAATTAAAAATAACCAAGATGATTTTAAAGAAAAAAAAACAGGGGGATTTGCACTCCTGCATTGAAGTCAGCAAGATGGAGACAAAATAAATTTCTGCAAAATCTTTAAAAACAAAAATCCACAATGCAGAAACATTTGGATAAAGGCAGATGGAAGCTCTAAAGGCTGTTTTGAAAAATAAACTTATTTATAACAGCGTGCTGAAAATATTAAGATGGTGAACATGTGAAATTAATTTTAGAATACTGTGATGGATTATTTTAACTTTTGTCCCTACCTCCACTGCTGATGTTGTGGCATTTTAATTATATAAATAGAAATCCAGTGAATAAGAATAAAGGGAAGAGAGATATGTGTATATAACACAATAGATGTGTATGAGTATTATGCACACGTATGGACACACACAACATAAGAAAAATATACATAATTGGATTCTGCTAAGAAATTTAAATTTGATATGGAAGGCAATGATGGTTTTATATACAGAACAGAAGAGCAAAAAAAAAGGAGTTGTCTGGATTTTAGAAAAAGCATTCTAAGCTCAAACAAATATCTGTCTTAGAAATAATTGAAAGGGATTGATTACTTTCAAAATGATTAATTTATGATTAATTTTATGACAGCTTCCAGTTACAAGCAGGGAACAGGGAGAAGAACATCATAAGAAATAGTTTAGAAAAAAAAGCAAACAGCTTTATAGAGTAAAATATTTCTACTTTATCTCTTTTTAGGGCATCAAAAAGGCAAAATTAAACTTTTAATTATTTTGAAGGACTGTTTTCTTTTAGAATGCAATAAACAAGGATTAATTCCCTACCTCCATCTGGAGGAAATTACCTAATTTTTTGAATTTCTGTTTGAAACTTTGGATCAAGATATACTTGTTCCATATGGCCGTGGTTTTGAGAATTTCAGTTACATCTCTTGGTATGAAAACTCCCCAAGAAAGAGACCTATGAGGAGCTCTGTAATTTATAGAAGGTTGCAATCCTATATATGCAGATGAATTGAAGGGGACTTACTCCTGAGCAGAATTTCATTGCAAAGCAACAAAATCCATTAAAAAAAAAAAAGTTAGCTTGCTATGCCTTCTATATGTCCCTGTATAGGCCATTTCCACACTAGACTGTTATAGCACTATTATTCCACTTTCAACATCTCACCGGCCCCTCCCTAAACTGCAAACCCCAGGATTCCATAGGATGCTGAAAGTGGAATAATAGCACTATAACAATCCAGTGCAGAAATGACCTCAGCCATAACCCAGTGTTAGGCATGTCTACTTAGAAGTAAGGATCATTGACAGAGATTTGCATAGGATTGAATTGTTAAATAAAAATCAGTACAGGGACAAAGAACTTAAAATCAGTGTCTGCATGAAGGAGAGGCATCCTGGGGGGTTTTTTCCGCAAAAAAGTATTACCAGATTGAAAGAAAAATGTTAAAAAAAGAAAACCACCAACCATCCCAAACTAGTTGCTAATTCCCAGTTATCTTATCTACCTATCTGGCCAATCTATCTACTTATCTACCTATCTGGCCAATATGAAATTGCAAGAGAGGGGCTGGTTCTCTCTCTAATGAAGACTGGGACTCTTGAAGTCAGAAATTTAGAAAGAATGTTACAGATGGAAGGGAAACCAAGGGATATCTAGTCCTACCCACAGGGAGACACAATGGAAGCACTCCTGAAAGAGACTACTTTTGCTTAAAAACCTCCAGAGAGGGAGACTCCACCACACTCCATTGAGGCAGCACCTTCCCCTGTAATACTCCCCATCAGGAAATTCTCCCTAATGTTCAAGTGGAATCTCTTTTCCTGTTGCTTGAAGCCATTGCTCCGTGTCCTGGTCTCTGGAGCAGCAGCAAACAAGCTTGCTCCATCTTCCCCATGACACCCCTCCAAATATTTAAAGGCGGCTGTCATGTCAGCCCTCTGGGGCTCCCCTTCTTCAGGCCAGACACAAGTACCTTCTCCTCCATAAGGCTTGGTTTCCAGACCTTTGATTATCTTGGAAGACTTCAAGCCGCCCTCCAAATGATCAAAGGGATCTCTTGGGAGACTTAGTTTCCTGTGAAGATGGAGGCTTGTTTGCAAATTTCTTCCCCGGAGAAATTATTAAGATGGCATGAGTCTGTACTATATTATATATACCTGTGTGTGTATTAAAAATGAAAATATTTCTCCTTTCTCTAAATTTAAAAAAAAAAATAGGGAGAAAGTACCATTATCTTCCAGGCAAACTAATTGGGAAAAAAGCTATTTTTAAGATGAGAGGGATGTAAGAAAGGGGGTGAAGACCTTGGAGAAAACATGCTTGCTTGTGAGTTGCCTTTCCCTCCCACCTGCCAAGGGGTTCAGGATCGCAGCCTTTTTTCTCCATGGGGGGGAGAAGGAAAAGAAATAATAATCCTAATAATATTAATAATCACCTTAATAATCCTAATCATTACACGGGGGTGGAGGCGGAGATTTGGAAAGAAAAGGCTTGCAGAATGAAGGGGACCTGAAATGCAAAATAAATCTCAATTTTTACTTTTTCTTCTAAAGAGATTTCAGGGGGGTCGAATGTTATGCCCTCTCCCATGGAACTAACAGTTGCAAAGGGTATTATGGGATGGAAGGGAACTCCCTCCCAGTAGAAAACATTGCCTACATTTCAAGAGAAACTTGAGTGAGTGGGGAGAGATTTTTTTTAAATGGTTAAAAACTCCAGTGTGTTGGCAATGAGGGGAGTAGTAGTAGTAATAATAATAAAATATTGCACTATTTTAACTGCTCCTGCTTACTCTGGAGTAAGCCTCACTTGATTCAGCGGATCTGACACTCTGGGAAATGCAGGGACAGAATGGCAGGACAGGGCAAAAAACTTTGCTGGTGGGAGACAAAGAGAAAAGTTTCAAAAGGAGGAAAAATTAGGGAGTTTGAAAAAAGAAACAGGGAGAAAGGGGGCGTTTAAATTTCTCCCCTGGGATCAGTAGCATGAGGGAAAGGGAAATGTCAAAAGTAAGGAAAATTAAGATTATTTTTAAGGCACAGTCATTTGCTTTCTCCAAATTCGCAAGAGGGGGGGGATCTGAAATCCTGGTGCCAAACTTCCCATCTTTCCCTCCCTCCTCGATGCATCTTTTGTGGTCCAGAAACTTTGCAGTGTTTTGGGGGGGGGATGAATTATCCCCTTTCTGGAAATATTTGGGTTTCCTCCCGATCAGCAGTACAGAGGGGAGTGGGGAGGGGGGCGAGAGGGAGAGACCCTCCTTCAAGTTCAACAGCGTGAGGTTGGGGCCATTTCCATAACAATGCTGTCTGGAGACTCAGCACCCCATTGTCCCTCCAGGGATGGGATTTCTTTTTTAGGGGGGGGGGCGGCCAAAGAGAGGCAGACCGTCTAGGCGCGATTTTTCCTTTTTTTTCTTCCCAGGCTCCGAAACAATCAGCCAACTGTGCGGCGGTGGGAAGGCTCAGCCATTAATTAATCAGCCATTCAGCCCATGGAGGCGGGGAGAGAAGAAATATTAATTGTTTTTTTTTCGCCGCTTTTCCAACTGGCAAAAGTGGGAGGGAGAAAAAGGGGGCGGCAGGGAGACAGAGGAGGGGTAAGGCGGGGAAAGAAATAAGTTCTTCTTTAAACAGAATGCACAGTTTGGAAGTCCAACGTGTGTGTATTGCTGCTGGGCTTTAAAAAGAGAAAGGGATGGAAACGAAGAGTTCTGTGTGGCCTGGAAGATGGCAACGCTAGTACGGCAATTGAATAAAGCAACCGTTCCTGCAAAGGAATATATATATGTGTGTGTGTGTATAGACAAAGAGAAAGACGTATATATATATTGCTTTGCATGAACATTCATGCCAACCAATCGTTGATAAACCAAACGAAGAGTTCTGTGTGGCCTGGAAGATAGCAACGCTAGTATGGCAATTAAATAAAGCAACCGTTCGTGCAAAGGAATATGTGTGTGTGTGTGTATAGAGAAGGAGAAAGATTATATATATATATATATATATATATATATATTGCTTTGCATGAACATTCATGCCAACCAATCGTTGATAAACCAAACGAAGAGTTCTATGTGGCCTGGAAGATGGCAACGTTAGTACGGCAATTAAATAAAGCAACCGTTCCTGCAAAGGAATATATATATATGTGTGTGTGTGTGTAGACAGAGAGAGAGAAAGAAAGACATACATATATATATATATATTGCTTTGCATGAACATTCATGCCAACCAATCGTTGATAAACCAAACGAAGAGTTCTATGTGGCCTGGAAGATGGCAACGTTAGTACGGCAATTAAATAAAGCAACCGTTCCTGCAAAGGAATATATATATATGTGTGTGTGTGTGTAGACAGAGAGAGAGAAAGAAAGACATACATATATATATATATATTGCTTTGCATGAACATTCATGCCAACCAATCGTTGATAAACCAAACGAAGAGTTCTATGTGGCCTGGAAGATGGCAACGTTAGTACGGCAATTAAATAAAGCAACCGTTCCTGCAAAGGAATATATATATATGTGTGTGTGTGTGTGTGTGTAGACAGAGAGAGAGAAAGAAAGACATACATATATATATATATATATATATTGCTTTGCATGAACATTCATGCCAACCAATCGTTGATGAACCAACTGTTCATGCAAAGCAATATGTGTGTGTGTGTGTGTCTATGTGTGTATATATCTATATCTATATATCTATATCTATATATATCTACACACACATATACATATGCATATATAATCCACACTCCACACATATCCATATATATATATGGATATATGTGAAGTGTGGATTATATATATATAATGGATTATGTATATATGTAATGGATTATATATATATATATATATATATATACATATGAATATAGATATGGACAAAATCCACACTCATTTTTTAATAGTGATAGCTGGAAACTAGTTGAATATCTATAGTTTCCAGCTACCACTATTGGAAAATGAGTGTGGGGTTTTTTTTGTTAAACAGTTATTTCAATGAGTGTTCTTTAAAATTTTATTTTCAGGGTGGGAGAAGGAATACGCTAGGGAGGAGATAGATCCTATCGCTTCCAAAGAAGATCCCTTTTATTTTAAAAAAATGCAAGGCTTGGGAATCAAAAGTATTGCCTTTTTTTTTTTTTACCCTAAGCCTTTTTGCAAGGCTATGCAGAACTCTTGAGATTTTTCCCCCCTAAATTTCTGTGCCGCCCTGCCGGCAAGAGTTAGGGGAGCGTCAGTAGCCGATTTACTCTCGAGGAGACACCGTACCGGCCGTCTTTAACACTCCCAAACACTTCCCACCAATTATTGCAATATTTCCATTTTTTTTTCCAATATTCACAAAAACCAGTATTTGGAGAAAAATAAAATTCGGCCTCCTGTCAAAATGAAAGAGTTCCCCTAACTTTCCCCGGATCTTGGCCAGCATCGACCCCCCCCCGCCTCCTCCTCCCCTCCTTCCAGGGTAAGCCCATTGCTTTCAATGGGACTACTTCCTTCCGAAGAAACGGCTAAACCCGCCTTTCCTCTTTTCAAAGCCCCGGGTATTCAGAATTTCTTGAGGCACCGATTTCTATCTTCCTCTGGAGTAAAAGGAACATTTAAAAAACTCTACCTGTTTTCTGTGGTTATTTTAAACTCGGGTTTTATATATATATATATATATTTCTCTGCGCTAGTTTTTAATTTTTATAAGCCGCCTGCCGTCTTAAAAGTTTGGGAAAGAGGAGAAGATCCATGAAAAATACTCATTTTATATCCCACCTTTCCCCCGACGCAATAATACTAAAGATGACCAGGCGTGTTTTGAGTTTTTGAGGATGTATTTTAACATGGTTTTAATTCTTTTTGATTAATTAGGTTTTAACTTTTGTATTCTGGGGGTTTTTAGCTTCTTTTTTTAGTTTTGTAAACCGCTTTGAGCTCCTGTCTGGGAGAAAAGCGGGGTATAAAATAAAGGAGGAGGAGGAGGCGTAAACTGATTAAATCCATTGTTTAAATCGCATTAGCAGAATGGGGCAGTTTCCGCACTAGGCTGTTATAGCGCCATGATTCCACTTTCAACCTCCTCTGGAATCCTGGGGTTTGCAGTTTCGGGAGGGGCCGGTCTCTATAGAGTTGGAGGAGACCTCAAAGGACATCCGGCCGGCCCCTCCCGAAACTGAAAACCCCAGGATTCCAGAGGAGGTTGAAAGTGGAATCATCGCGCTATAACAGGCTAGTGCGGAAATGGCCCTGGGTCTACTCTAGTCCGGATGGGGAACGGGATTCGGGTTAAGAACAGAAGGAAGACGTTGATAGTTTTACCTGTTTTAATTCCGCTGTGAGTCCAACCCGGGATCGCAGTCCGGAACCGAACATAAACTGATAGATCGCATCCGTCCTCCGGCTTCCTTCCTTGCGCCTTTCTCTTGCAGTTTTATTATTTTACCCCCCAAGAAAATCGATGGAAAATTTGTAAAAAAAAAAAAAAAGACCAACCCAGAAGAGAGGAGGGAGGAAAAAAAGAAAAAAAAGAATTTTGGCCCAAAATCCTCCTCCTCCTCCTCAAACTCCCCCACTTCTTTGGAAGGCGGGGGGGGGCGAAGTAGGAGCGTGGGAAAAAAAAAATTAAAACTTCAACCCCCCCCCCATCTCCCAAGATATTTCAGAAGCCTCCAAAAGGGTTCGGTGCTTTTTGTTTTCCCCCCTGCTGGGTCCTTTGCAAAACCAACAAACCAAAAATCCAAAATAAACTCCCCCCCAGGTTAAGAAAAAAAAGAGAGAGAGACCCCTCCCACGGAGGCGAAGGTCCAGGCGCGCGCCGACTCCCCAAAGTTTTCCTCTTGCAAATAAATCAATATATTTTAAAAGGCTGGCACCGTGGCTTGGTTGAGCCTCAAAAGGCGTCCGGAGCGGGGGGGGCGCTGAGAAAGTTTAAATACTTGTCGAGGGGATTCCTTTCCTTTTTCTCTCTCACAGGTCCAAGGACAAGCGATGGGGGGGGGGTTAAGGGGGAAGAAGGGGGCTGGTTGGGGGTCTGCGTGGCTGCCCCCCCCTTTTCACCAAAGCGGAGCTCAACGTGTCCTGCAAACCAAACAGACGGCTTGCTCCAAAGAGGGGGACCTTTTTTTCTTCTTCTTTTCTTGCCGTTTTCAAAGCCAAGGGTCCGCAAAACGCTGCAGGAACTTGGTTGGTTGGGGGGGAGTCAATTTAATGCAAAGAAATGTATAGATGCCCCCCGTCCAGGAGCGCTTGAAGGCGGAGGAGAGGGAGGCTGGAAGACCCCTTTCTCCCCATTTCTCCAGAGAGGCGTCGCCATGCGCCCTGGGGCGCCTGTGGGGGAGGTGGAAAGTTTGGGGGAAAGGAGGGGGGCAGAAGGAGGGGGGCAGAAGTTTGGGGGAAAGGAGGGGGGCAGAAGGAACTTCAAGTTCAAAAAGGGGGAAAGAAGGGATGCTCCGCGTGGAAAAAAAATATTCTAGAAAATGACCAGACGGTGTGTTTTAAATCGTTCAGGGGTGGGAGAGGTGACACAAACAGAGATGCACAAATACACACACGCACGCACGCACGCACACTCGCGGTCCGCCTTCCGGGGGTTTGATTTAGGGCGCCGGGGGCGTTTCTGGGCGCTGCGTCCAGGCGGGGCGCCCCCCGTGGCCCCTCTCCGCCCCCGCGCAGCATCCTCCAGGACTTGGGTACCACTTTTCTAGGGATGCAGGCGAGGAGGATGCCCGAGGATGCGCGGCCGCGGCAGAGCCCAAACCGCCGCCGAAGGAGTTATTCCCGGCCCCTCTTCTGGGGGGGGGGACGCAGACCGGCTTGGGAAGGCGGGGGGGGGTTCGGATTCCAGCGGGCAAAGGGGGATTTCTCGCTGCGGGGGGGAGGGAGAAAGGGAGCGCCTCCGCGCCCAAAATCGCCTTCGCCTTTTGCGAGAGAGGCATCCTGACGTCGACTTTACGTGGGGCGACCTACGCCTGAGCGGATTTTTTTCCTCCTCCTTTGAGAAAAAAATAATAACACCCCCCCGCCTTGTGCAACTGGCGACGGCATTTATTGCAACAGCTGGAGGCTTGGAACTCACTCCGGATTATAAATTCTGGAGATAGAAGAGATTGGATCCCTCCCCGCCCGTAGGGCTCCCGCCGGTTTTGATCACGGGGAGGGGGAGAAGGAGGGCAGGAATATTATTATTATTATTATTATTATTATTATTATTATTATTTAATGAGAAGGGAGGGAGGGTCTTGTCTCCGTATTCACGACGTCAGGGCGTGACGCCTGCGGCTGCTGACCGGTTCGCCCGCCTTGATTCGGATTTTTAAGCTGAATTATTTCCATATATGCCTTGAGGGAGAACTTTGGGGAAAGGGAGAAGCCGCCCAAATATTGTGGGAGGGGGCAGAGGAAGCGGCTGCCTCCGGCCCCCTTTTCTAGCCAAAAGTGGCCCCTGGGAAGTGTGGCGTGATTCCCCCCCCAAAAGTGAGACTCGTGGGGGAGAAACTCAGGGGTCGGGGGGAGGTTCAGCCGTCCAGCGATGGGGTTGAAAAAAAGGAGGAGATGAAGAAATAATGAATGACAGGGAGGGAAGATAAAAGGAGGGAAAAATAAGAAAGAAGGCCTTGTTTCGGGTGGGGGGGAGAAAGGAAAGGAGGGGAGAGCAGGAAACGGGGTACCGCCGCCCCAATGCATGCCACGGGCAGCTGCTCGCTTGTTCCCACGGATTGCCGAAGATGGCTGTGCGATGCCGCGGCTGGCACAGTTGGACCTTCCTGACCCAAGCGATCTGTTATTGAGAGGGTAGCTTGAAGGTCTCTCATTCATAGGGCTCTTGTAGGTCAAAGTCAACCTGACTTTTTTTTTTTGGCAGTTAATAGTAACAAGGGACAGTTCCTCTCTGGCGGAGGGAGGCAGAGACCCTTGCAGCCTCCTTCCGGCTTCATGGAGAGGCCGGTGCTCTGGGTAGCAGAAGGCGCCGGGGGCTCTCCAGGGTCCTGGTTCCTGGTCAGAGGTACTTCGGGCACTTGTGCCACCAGCTTAGCTTAGCCAGAGAATTATAGAAGAATTTGGGATCTCCAGGGCCATCTAGTGCAACCCCTGCCATATTCCAGGGGGGTAGTGATGGGAAGGGGATGAGAGCATTGCCTTCTGAAAGAACATGGGAGCCGAGTTGGAACGGATGGCCCTTGGCCTCTCTTCCAGCTTTAGAGGTTGGGTTGGCATTTTTCAGGGCAAGGTGATCCTTGGGGCCCCTTCCAGCTCGTGAGATTTTATAATCTCGTGATCCCCACATCACCCTTGGGGGCTTTAGGCCAGGCTCCAAAAAAAGCCTCCTCCTCCTCTTCCTTTCTTGTCTCTTGTTCCAATTACAGACAGGCTGAAATGTATGCTAATGAGGAGCCAGTCAGGCTCTCTGGGACCTGCAATTAGCAAGACAGGTGATTTGGAGGGGGGAGAATTTGGCCAGCAAGCAGAGGCATCTCACCAGGGCTGGTGCCGTAAGCTCCAGCTGCCTCCTTTAAGGGGAGTTTCCCAGGGAGGCCTCAGCACCCATTGAGAGGGACCGAGCGAGCTGGAGACATGCGCATCTGACCTTGGGCCCTCCTGGTGCACACTGGGCACCCTTCGGGCACACTGGGCATGCCCGCTGTGCTCTGGAAGTTCCTAGCCAGTGTGGATCAGGAAATACTGGGGGGCGCATTAGTGCCCACGGCACACCAGGGCATGGCTACACTCACACAACAGATGTTAGAGCCTGCTGGCAGCCCCTAGATGAACACTGCTGGGCCTCCACATTCACTAGGGTGAGGGGCACAGGACCCTTGCAGAAGTGGAAAAACTGCAAATATCAAAATAAGTGAGTATGTCTGTGGGAAGGAGAAGGAAGCACAGTGGGGAGAAGGACATCCAGGGTCCAAACCAGTTCAGGGAAAGGGGGTCCTAGACTTCCTCTCTCTGTATCACCTTCTTCCTTGGGGGGGAGCATTGGGAGAGGGTCCATGGTGCTGAGAAATCAAACCGTGAGCCATCCTTAGCAGGTGGTGTAGGGAGAGAAGAAGAGGAGGGTTTTTAGAGGGCTGCATGGTGTGATCAGAACCGCGGAGAGGAAAGGTTCCCCTTGAAGAGAAGAGCTGGCAGGGGGCAGGGGCTGGAGAAATTTCCAAATAATCAATTCCATGACACCTGCAAATGTGGAGGGCCGGCTGCACACAGACCTTGCAAAACTACTCAGTTTAATTTTACACACACATCAGGCTGTTGATGAAGATGCAAATTCCAAACAGAATGCTGACCGTTCTGTTTCTTATTTCCTGCCAGCCCCTCCCGATGGATTTTCATGACAATCACAAAACTCGGTCGGGATGAATGATAAAAGTGGCATCATTGTTCTGCAGTTTCCGTCTGGTATTCATGCAACCTGAAGTGCTTCAGGAAATTATTCTGTGCAGAAGTACATGTGGGGATTTTGGATGCAAACTGGGGGGTTTTGTTTACACACACAAACACACACACAAAATGCCAACTGGGGAGGGGGGTTGTTTTTGTTTTTTTAATTTTTGAAACTTTTTTTAGAAATGTTACCCCATGTCTACAGAAAGAGGCCTTTCTGTCGTTTTGAATGGTACAAAATATAATTAAGCTTCAAACCAAATAGGAAAAAAAAAAGCAAAAACATGAAAACAAATAATCACATTAGGAAAAAAAGATTCAGGACACCCCCAAAATATAGGAATCGTGCATAACCACAATCTTGCACAAGAAAAAGCTTGCAACAAAATACCAGTAATCTTGAACCAAGAAACACACGCATGGTTTTTGGTTGTACAAGACTGTTGTTTTCTCGCATGGCTGTAGATGTGCAGGAGTTGGGTTTGCAAGATTTTTGTTGTGCAAAAAGGAAAAAAAAAACCAGGAATCTTGGGTGAAAAAGATTTATGGCAGGCTGGAAACCGTGGCTTTCGGGCAACCCCCAGTTCTTGCCCAAAACCCCACATGTATTTCTGTACAGAACAATTTCACAAAACATTCCGGGCTGTGGGAATAGCACAGAAATATATATATATTTGCTGTGGGGGAAAACTGTGGAAATTATTAGTGCTCATTTCACAAGGGGAAAACAGCCAAATATTAACATCCATTTAACAAATCCAGCCTTGATGATGTCAAGTCTTGATGATCCAGCCTTGATGATGTCGTTCTTCAAACAAATTAGTTTCTTCCTTATAAAAATCCAACTGCCAAATATTCCACAAAGCCCAGATTGTGTTGCGCCCAAGACTGGAGTCACATTCAGTGCTTGCTTTTGACATCAATTTTAACCCATAGAGTTGGAAGATATATCAATGACTGTCGCGTTTAAACTTTTCTAGCTTGTTCTGTGGCCTGATTTTCTTTCCTCCTGTTTAAACTGGAATGGATTATGTGGCCTTATTTGTGCGCCGCCCTGAGAGACCACCATAGGGGTTGCTTCTAAGCTTTCCAATAAATAAAACAGTGTATAGTTGGCCGAGGGGCGCACATAGGTGTTTCCAGGGTTGGAGTTGGAGGGATCCTTCCTTCCAGACGACAGCCATGGTTTCTTCTGTGTGCATGTGTGCATGTGTGCATATGCATACACGCTCCACACACACACACAGGCCTTGCGTGTGCACACTGCTTGCTGGCATCTGGGTGGTTTTCCGCAAAGCCTCCGGTTGCCATAGCAAACAGGTGTGCTTGCATCCAACCGCACACAAGGAGGGCGGGGAAGGGGAAGAAGAGGCCCTGATTTGAATATAGGCTAATGAAAGGCATGCAGATGGCACAGGCCAGACATGGGTCCACACCCCCCAGAGGTCAGGATCAAACCATGAGAGGTGGGGGGTTTCCCCAGAAAAGCACCCTCCCTTCTGCCCGAGCCCCTCGCCACGCCCAGGACAAGACACCCCCATTGGAACAGAGCTGCCTGGAGGGCCCAATCCAGCCGCAGGTGCCCCCCCCGCCCCCCTCTCCCCATGTATACAACGTACAGGCTCCCCCCTAAAACTGTCTTGAGAGGCAGCGTGGCCTAGTGGTTGGAACATGAGACCGCGACCTGGGCGACCAGAGTTCGAGCCCCGCGCTCGGCCGTGGAAGCCCCTGGGGGGTCACACCCTCTCAGCCCCAGAAAACCCCACCATAGGGTTGCCATAGGTTGGAAAGGACTCGAAGGCCCACAACAACAAAAACATTTATTTTAGGTTTTTCTCTTTTTCTTTGACTGGCCGAGGAGTCTCAATGCCCTCCTGCTCATCGGCGGAGGAGTTGTTTCCCTCCCAGACTCTACGGTCAAGGCGGGAGTCGCTTCTCCTTAGCGAAGGGTTTTCTCCGTTGCCCTAGCAACCGGAGGGCCAGCGCCGTGACGTCACAACGTCTCCCGGCTGCTGGGGCTGCCCCCGCCCCGCCCTCCTCCTCCCTGGAGCTGCGCGTGTGACGTCATCGGTCCGCGCCCCTCCCCTCTGGTCTTCTCTCCCGTGAGGACAAGATGGCGGCGGCCGCGGTCTGGAGACGCCCCGTAAGGAGGGAGACGGCGGCGGGGGAGGAGGGAGGGCGGCGGGGGCCCCTCAGCCTGTCGCGTCGGTCTCGCTTCCCTCCCCGCCCGGGCCCCGTTTTGTTTGGAGAGGCTGCTCCGGAGCACGGAGAGTTTCCCCGGCCTTCAGCCCAGCGGAGAGGCCTGCCTTCCTCTCCTCCTCCTCCTCCTCCCCCTGCCTGGGGCCTCCTGAGGGCGGGAGGGGCGCCTCTGCTTCGCCGCCCAGTCAGCGGTTGGGCTCAGTTCCCGTCAGGCCCGAGGGGGGGCCTCTGAGCCTGTGCAGAGCGCGCGCCTTCCCCTCGCAGGCCCCCTGAGCAGGGCCAGAGCGTCCCCGAGCATGTGGGGATGCCTTGACTCCCACCGAATAATTTCACAGAGCGGGATTGGGGGACCAAAGTGCCCCCCTCTCGTGCCCCCAGTGGGTGGGATGCTGGGACTTGCAGTCCCCCAACATCCGCAGGGAGGCGACACGGCCCCCCCTTTGGGTTGAGCGATCTGTCCTTTTGCCCCCCGGAAGAGACCCCCGAGGCCCCCCCATCCCCTCCGCTGAGGTGGGAGGCCGGGCAGCCCAGCCGCAGCCTCAGTCTCCATTTTAGGCTGAGGGATGGTTTCAATGGTGTTTGACTGAGTATATTTTAATCTACAGTGTGTTTTTAACTGTATTTTAAGTTATTGGATCCCACCTTGAGCCTTAGGGAAGGGAGGGTAAGAAATAATAATGATGATGCTGATAATAATGATGATGATGATGATACTGTAAACTCCTAGAGGCAGCGCCCTGTCCTTTTATACTATATAAAATACTCTAAAGGGACCCAATCCCCTCCGCTGAGATTGCAGGCAGGCCAGCCCCGTCAGTGTTTAATTATGAAGTATTTTAATCTACAGTGAGGTATTTTAATCTACAGTGAGCTTCTAATTGTATGTAAACTTATGTTGTCTCCCACCCGGAGCCTTACAGAGGGTTGGGTAAGAAAGTGATGGTTGGGGGGGGATGAGATTGTAACCTCCCGGAGGCCGCAGCCTCTCCTCAGGGCCCCAGATGGCCTCTGCCCTTGGAAGCCAGGCAGGGTCAGCCCTGGTTAGTCCTTGGAGGGGAGGCCACCCAGGAATCCCGGGGGCTGTGGGTGAGATTTCAGAGGAAGGAACTGGCAAAAACCCCTTGCCTGAGAGAGCCCTGCTTAATTCCTGGGATCCCCATAAGCTGCCTTGTCAGGAACACACACAGTCATCATGCAAAGCAAGGTTTATTCCTGAGCATGAACAGAGGACACGACTTTAGTGATTCAGACTGAGTGAGGTTACAGAGGCAGGATGTTATCAGGCTCCCCTTCGTTCCCACGGAGCCCATTGCAGGTGACCTTGTTTCTCTGGGCCTGATGCTGTTACTGGGATACTATCTGGTGACAACCTTTGCACATTTACACAACGGTGCTTCTGGGAACGTTGCTACAAATGAGCAGCTTCATGTGAAGCTATCTAGGTGCTCTGACTACATAGTACATTTCTTACTCCTGCATAACCCATCCGTAGTACTTTCCCAAACTAATTATGGAGGGTCCCCCGACATGGCTGGCCAGTTGTAGGCACCGTGTGCCCAAGTCCTGTCTGAATGAGTGTTTCTCAGGCAGCTGCATTTCCCCCCTGGGCCAGGGACTGTCCCTCTTTGAGCACATTGGCTGCTGTTGTGTTTCCCTTGCCTGGAAACTTGAGCAACGCTGCTCTAAATATTATTATTATTGTTCAGCTCTCCTTTTGAAAATAGGCTTCCTGCTTGAAAGGGACTAGAACCAAACTAGGAAACTGGGCTCATCCTTTGTTGATGGGGGGTCCTCCTGATGCCTGGGGGGACGCGGGCGGATTTTGTCCTCCTGGCTGTGCCGCTGGGGAGCAGATGGAGTTTGCCAGGGAGAGGCAGAGAGAGGAGCAGGTATTCGGAGCCAAGGAGCCAGTTGTCCAGCCTGACTCAAACGCTAACAATGTGTTCTACTAGGCCTTCATCCCTCGATTGAGAGGGAATTTTATATTTTATTTTAGGGCCCTTCTGCACTACACTGTTACAGTGGTATTACTCCACTTCCCACATCCTGTGGAATTCTGGCGTTTGCAGTTTCCTGGCCGAAGAGCTCCCTGGGTGAGAATCCCAAAGGACCCTCCCTGAACTGCAAATCCCAGGGTTCCACAGGAAAGTGTTGAAGTGGAAGAAAAGCACTATAACTGTGTAGTGCGGGAAGGCCCTTGGACAGGGTGGGATTAGGCTCTTTTGTCTTCCTCTGTAGGGCACCTGTCCCCAGAGCATCTCAGGCAGGTATTGTTCTTGTGTCCGGCACGTGTAGAGTGGAGGCCTTCAGGAGACCCCATGGCTGCCTAAAGCCACCACTGCCCTAACAGGCAAAGGGCGGAGGAGGAAGGCTCAGTGGAGCAACATTGTCCAACCCTTCTTTTGGTTTCTGTGCCCGCTGCAGGGAGGCCGTGGATGTGGTGCCTCACAAGGACTGCAAATGGTACCAGCAGTGGAAGGAGTTCGAGGACAACGTCGTCTTCAACCGTAAGTCATACCAGAAAGCACACTTGGCCCTTGACATTAGCAGGCTATTTGCCTCCACTGCTGCCCTCTGTGGTTTTTAATCTGGACTTATGAGTCTGGCCTCGTGTTTGCAGTCTCTCTGTGAGTCTCAGGAGACTGGGAGAGACTGTGAATGCTAAGCGAGGCTTGTAAGTCCCTATTAAAAATGGCATAAGGCAGACATAGTGAGCCCCACCAGCTGCCCCCTTCTGCCTTGGGGAGGAGCCCTATTGCCTTGAAGGCAGAATGAGGCAGCTGGCACCCTCCCCACCAGATTCAAATGGATTGTGGTCACGGAGAAGGCCTTGTCTCCCCTCTTTCCATCAGCCGAGACTGGGAGGGTGGGTGGGAGGACAGAGAAACTGTGCTCTTAAAAACCCCGGCAGGCTGCTCTCTGGGGATAATGGGCTTTCAGTGGGACAGGCCCTGACCCATAACAGGCTCAATAGGTCGTAACCAGCACTTTGATTTGTGCCCAGAAATCAGGGTGGGAAGGGTGTAACTTGTGGGACATTTGTGAATCCCAGGGTCCCTGAGAGGTTTTTTCTGTCCAAGTTTTCCCCTCCCCAGATATCCCTTAAGTGGGGGGCACTTCTGCCATGTTTTTGGCCCTCCTGGTACCAGTGTAGGCTCAGAAAAGCCCTTTTTTTAAGAGCTGGAAGGGAACAAGGTTATTTTCCTCACTTCTGGTTGTTAAGAAAAGGCTCCTCTTGAGCCTAAAATGACTTGAGGGACTTAAAAACATGGCAAAAATGCCAGAGTGGCTGTTCATGTTCTACCCCAGGGAGGCAGTTGGGGTTATGGCCTTCTGCGGTTGCTTGCTCCTGCTTTAAACAGAGCAGTAGTTGGTGCAGCCCTTTAATTTTTTCTCCTCACCCCCCTCACAGGGTTCTTTGAAATGAAGATGGAAGTACAAGAAAACGACAACGTCCTCATCTGGGCCTACAGACAAAGTGACAGATTTTATAGGTAAGCCTCCGTTCTCGCCTCTTGATTCCGGAGGTGGGGCAGAGGAACTTCTGTTTTCTGTCAAATTCTTCACAGGGTAGGGGTATCCCTGGTTTCCTCTCTGATTTCCCCCCTTGTGCTGATGTCCCTCTTCCCTCCCCCCAGCAGGGTGCCTCTTCTCCAAGACGGGCCCCTCCACGTCGCCCCAGACTTCTACAAGGACCAGCTCATCAAGCAGCGCGAGGAAGACATCGAGGGACAGGAGGGGGAGGGAGGGGGGACTGGGAAAAATAAATGTAATGGAACACTGTATGTTCAAAATAAAGACGCGGAGGGACAGGAGGGGGGATGAGGGGAGGGGATTGGGGAGGGGGTTGAAGGAAGGGGGAGGAGGGAGGGAGAGGGGATTGGGGAGGGAGGGGGATGAGGGGAGGGGGTTGAGGGAAGGGGGAGGAGGGAGGGAGGGGGATGAGGGGAGGGGGATAAGGGGAGGGGTGGGAGGGAAAGGGAATTGGGGAGGGGGTTGAGGGAAGGGGGAGGAGGGAGGGAGGGGGATGAGGGGAGAGGGTTGAGGGAAGGGGGGAGGAGGGGGAAAGGGGATTGGGGAGGGAGGGGGATAAGGGGAGGGGTGGGAGGGAAAGGGAATTGGGGAGGGGGTTGAGGGAAGGGGGAGGAGGGAGGGAGGGGGGGATTGGGGGAGGGGAGGAAGAGGAGGGGGACTAGGAAAAATGAATGTAACAGGACACTGTATGTTCAAAATAAACTTTATTTTGCAAACTATAAGAGGTGTTTTCCTAATGTAAGAGGTCTATGTGGGCCCCAGGCTGGCCCGGGTGGAGCTGGGTGGCCATCAGCCCCTCTGGGCGCCCCGGGCCCTTGGGCCGGCCTTTCTAAGGGCTTCTGCCCTCCTCCATAGGGTGTCCTGAGAGCCCAGGAACCGCCTCCATCCTTCGGCGCCAAGAGAACCCCGCTCCCTTTAGCAGCTCCGGGGGCAGCACCATGGGACCCACAATCCCCTCTCCACTCCTCTCCTCCGTGGCACTTTGAATCTGGATCAGGGCCCTGTGGCAGCTTCTCCCCTCTGGAGGTTCCTGGACTTCAACTCCCAGAGGGCCTCGGTTCCCCGGGGGATGCTTGGAGCTGCAGTGACCCACGATCTCTCTCCTGCTCCCCGGCAGCCGGCTGGGGTGGGATGGGGGGGCAAGGGAACTGGGAGGCTCTGAATCCATCTCCTGCTTAAAGAAAAGACCCAAAACTAGAGTTTGTTGTGGGTTTCCGGGCTTTGAGCCTGTGTTCTGTTTGCATTTTCTCCTGACTTTTTGGCTGCGTCTGTGGCTGGCATCTCCCGAGGCTGCTGTGTTTTGCAGTCCCTGCGAAGACCCCCCACAGCCCCAGAGTAACCAGTGGCCTGTAGTTCAGGTGACCATCTGAAAAGTTTCTGGACCGTCTGAACAACATCCACCCAAACATCCAGTTTACCAGGGAAAAAGGAAATAAAGCAAGACCGCCATTTCTGGATGTCCTGTTCATCCGCAAACCTAACCGACAACGGGGCCACCCAGAGAACCTCCCCACACTGACAGACGGACACAAAAACTCCCACCATCACCCAGGACAGAAAAGGGGCACCATAAAAGCTCTGCCGGACTGTGCAAAAAGGATCTGTGAGCCCCACCTTCTGAAAGGGGGACTGAACCGTCTAAAGGGGGGGTCTACGGGCCAAGGGTTATTCCGGTTCAGACATCAGGAGAGCCCCCAGACCCCAAAAAGCCCCCAGCAGTGAAGGCAAGCGGCCCCCCCGGGGGCAGGTCTGCACGGGGGTCTTTTCTGCACCGGACTGTTATAGCGCTATTAGTCCACCTGCAACGTCCTCTGGAGTCCTGGGGGTCGCAGTCTCGGGAGGGTCCTCAGTGGCCCCAGGATTCCAGAGGCTGTTGCAAGTGGAATCATAGCGCTATAAGAGGCTAGTGCGGAAACGGCCTAAGATAGAGGGAAGGGGGGCTGATCTAGACGGGGGTGGGAATTGCACACAGTCCCAGCACCTCCCCTGACTAGCAGGAGAACCCCCGGGACCCCCGTTCAACACCAGGCCCCCTGCGACACACGCACACGGCGCCCCCCCACCCGGAGACCACACACAGAGACCGGTCCTGTCCCGATTCCATGCCGGAACAGCCTCTGGAGATGCCAGCCATAAACCAGGCGGAAAGCCAGGAGAAAAGGCCAATTCAAAGCCCGGGAAACCCACCAGGACCTCTAGTTTTGGGTCCTTCCTTTAAGCGGAGACGGAGTCGGAGCCCCCCGGTCCCCTCGCCCCCCTCCCCGCCCCCCAGGAGAGAGGTCGCGGGGACCGCAGCTCCCAGCATCCCCGGGGACCCAGGCCTTCCGGGAGTGGGAGTCCGGGGACCCCAGAGGGGGGAGCTGCCGCGGGGCCCCCACCCAGATCCAAAGTGCCACGGAGGGGAGGGGCGGGGAGGGGATTGCGGGTCCCCTGGTGCTGCCCCCGGAGCTGCCGAAGGGAGCGGGTTCTCTCGGCGCCGAGGGACGGAGGCGGTTCCGGGCTCTCAGGACCCCCTGTGGCGGCGGGCAGAGGCCCTGAGGAAGGCCGCGCGAGGGCCCGGGGCGCCCGGAGGGGCCGATGGCCGCCCAGCTCCACCCGGGCTCCCCCAGAGGCCCCCCGACCCCTTACCTGCCCCCCGCGGGGCTCTTCGGGCTCCGGACGCCCAGGAAGCGGCCGCGGCCTCCGTCCCGGGATGAAGGCGGCGCCGCCGAGGGGCTCCCGGCCGCCCCCGCCCCGAAAGAGAGCCCAGGCCGCCCGCCGCCCCCCGGCCCCGTCAGCGTCCCCTCAGCGTCCATGGCGGAGCTTCACTTCCGGCGGCGGGGCGGAAAGGAAAACTGGGTTTCCGGCCGAGCTCCCGGCCCCGCCCACAGGCCCCGAACTCGCCGCCGATAGGACTCGGGAGCCGCCGCTCAGCCGCTCGGCCGCCATTTTAGAATCGGCCGAGGAAGAAAAATACGTCTCGGGCCTCGAACTCGCGACCAAGAGCCTTCGAGAGCCGCGGCTTTACCCGCTGAGCCACCGCAGCCAATGGGCGCTCGCCGTTGCGGTTGCCTTTGAAGTCCCGATTGAGAGTTTCCCTTAAGCACAAATACTCCCCGAGCCACCAATTCCTCACTGAAAGGATCACAAAGTCACCGGCTGGGGGTTGGGACCGTTTTAAAAATCAAATAAAGCGCCTCCGTCCATTGGCCACCAGGGGGCGCCTCGATAAAAGAGGAGAGTATCCCCTCCCCCCCGCGCGATATAGTTTAGGATTTAGGATTTCTGTCGGTGTAGTAAAGCCTTTGTTCCACCAGAGGGCGCTCTGCACGTGGCGGAGGCGGATCGGGACCGAATGGCGGATCGGGGCCTTGGTTAAATCCAGCTCTAGCGCGCCCTCTGGTGGCAAAATGGAGGAAGAGGTTTATTTAATTTTCTAAAAGGCCCCGATCCGCCACTTGGTCCCGATCCGCCACGCGGTGTAGCGCGCCCTCTGGTGGCCAATGGGCGGAAGTGGTTTATGGTCCCGGAAACCCCTGTGTGGGGAGGATGGAACCTGTTGTCCAGCAGGGGCCTCAGGGGGAGGAGGGCGAATTGGAACCCCCCTCCGTGAGCTCCTCCTTCCCGCGTCTCGTGTGGACGCGGAGGCCTCGACACGCATTGCTCAGAACGGCCGCCAGAGGGCGCCTTGATAGAAAAGAGTAGAGCATCGCCACCTCCCGGACCAAATGGCGGATCGGGACCTTTTAAATAAATAAATAAAGCTCCTCTGTCATTTCGCCACCAGAGGGCGCTCTACACCTGGTGGCGGATCGGGGCCAAATGGCGGATCGGGGCCTCTTTAAATAAATAAATAAATAAACCGCTCCCCCCAATTCGCCACCGGAGGGCGCGCTAGAGCTGCTGGCGGATCGGGGCCCTTTTAAATAAATAAATAAATAAAACTCTCCCCTCGATTCGCCACCAGAGGGCGCGTTAGAGCTGCTGGCGGATCGGGGCCCTTTTAAATAAATAAATAAATAAAACTCTCCCCTCGATTCGCCACCGGAGGGCGCGCTAGAGCTGCTGGCGGATCGGGGCCTCTTTAAATAAATAAATAAATAAATAGAACTCTTCCCTCATTCGCCACCGGAGGGCGCGTAGAGCTGCTGGCGGATGGGGCCCCTTTAAATAAATAAATAAATAAAACTCTGCCCTCGATTCGCCACCAGAGGGCGCGCTAGAGGTGCTGGCGGATCGGGGCCTCTTTAAATAAATAAATAAATAAAAAACTCTGCCCTCATTCGCCACCAGAGGGCGCGCTAGAGCTGCTGGCGGATCGGGGCCCTTTTAAATAAATAAATAAATAAAACTCTGCCCTCAATTCGCCACCAGAGGGCGCGCTAGAGCTGCTGGCGGATCGGGGCCTTTTAAATAAATAAACTCTGCCCTCATTTTGCCACCAGAGGGCGCGCTAGAGCTGCTGGCGGATCGGGGCCCCTTTAAATAAATAAATAAATAAAACTCTCCCCTCGATTCGCCACCGGAGGGCGCGCTAGAGCTGCTGGCGGATCGGGGCCCCTTTAAATAAATAAATAAATAAAACTCTCCCCTCGATTCGCCACCGGAGGGCGCGCTAGAGCTGCTGGCGGATCGGGGCCCTTTTAAATAAATAAATAAATAAAACTCTCCCCTCGATTCGCCACCGGAGGGCGCTAGAGCTGCTGGCGGTGGGGCCTTTAAATAAATAAATAAATAAATAAATCGCTCCCCTCATTTCGCCACCAAGGGCGCTCTCCGTGGTGGCGGATTCGGATCTTCCGGCGGCCCGATCCTCCCCTCCCTTCGAACCCAGGGCCCTCCGGGAGCTGCTCGGGCCCCCCGCCCGTCCCGTGGGAGCCCCCCATCCAGCCGCGGCCCCCGCTGACCTTGGGGGCGCCGGGCGGCGTCTGTTTCGGGAGCGGCGGAGAGATGGCGGGACTGCAACTCCCAGCATTCCTCGGGGGAACCGAGGCCTTCTGGGAGTTGAAGTCCAGGAACCCCCAGAGGGGGAGGCCGCCGCGGGGCCCCGATTCAACCTCAAGGCGCCGCGGAGGGGAGGGGCGGAGCGGGTCCTGCCCGGGGCGGAGGGGTTGCCTGTCCCATGGCGCGGCCCCGGCCCTGCTGAAGGGGGCGGGGCTCTCTGGGGCCCTTAGGACACCCTCTGCCGCTCTGTGGGCTCCACGCGGGCAGAGGCGGCCACAGGACGGCGCTCCAGGCGGCCACCAGAGGGCGCTGCGGGATAAGGAACGAGCGCGTTCGCTTAATTTAAAAAAAAATCCCCGCCCGCCATTTGGTCCCGATCGGCCACCAGAGGGCGCTGCAGGACGAGGTATGAGGGGTCTATTTAATTAAATTTATTCGATTAATCTGATTTATTTAATTAAAAAAGAGCTAAATTCTAGAATCGAACCCCCGGCCTCGCGGTCCCTGGGCGGGGCGTTATCCGCTGCGCCACGGCCCCCGCGGGGTTTGGCCCCTGGAAAGGCAGCCTTAAGGCACAGCCAACCTCCACTTTTTGTAAATTGGAAACATTGAGCCAATGGTTGTCAAGCCCATCCTCCACCGCTCCTGGCAGGCTCCCCCTTCCCCTGATGTCGCCTTGTCCAAGCCGTAGGCCCAACTCGCTTGGGGAGAGCAAGGCGGGGGAAAGGGGAGCCTGAACTGTCCGCTCCTGGATGGAGTCAGAACTTGCAGCCTCAGGGGGCTAGAGGCAGCCCCACACCCTGAACCATTTCTCTGGAATAAAGACTTCAGCCCCAAAAGATGAATGGGAGGAGACTCCGGAGGACAGTAACGTCTGCACGCTGCTCCCCCGGGATCTGGGGGTCCCTGGGGGAAGCCTTCTCCTCCTTTGGGGCCCAGGGCCCCCAAAACCAAGGAGGCGATGGGGCCTCCACCAGGGTCACCTCCGGTTCCTCCCACCTTGCAGGGATACCTTCAGGGTTGAGTACCCCAGGCGGCATTTTGTGACCCAGAACCACACTCTCAGCCCACAAGATTCTCCTCCCCACAACCCTCGCCTTCGATCTCTTTCGACGTAAGACCCCCTGCGCCCTCCCAACCCTGTTTTACCTTCCGGCACTGTCCCTGAGTGGCTGGGCCTGCCAACAGGTCCAAAGGGGGACGATGGGGACCGGAGTGAGGACCCCCCACAGCCATAGGAGGCCCCCTAAAGCTTTGGGGGAAGGGGACGGCCATCACCCACTCCTTTTTTTTACACCTTCTGCAGGCACACGGAGGATTCGGCGGCGTTTCAGTGCATTTATTAAATCCTTACAAAACAGAATACAAAATATTCTGGCATCAAGACGGTGTTGCCAAGGGGGAAAGTTCCATCAAGCTGCATCAGTTCACCATAATAAAGTGCTCGGGGTTTTTTTGTTTCGTTTGCTTGCTTGTGTCTTTTTTTATCGTTTTTTATTTTTAGTTTAAAGGTGTTTTTTCCCCCCTCCTTCCTCATTTTCCAAACCCGCCTCTTGCTGGAGGGTTCTTCCAGATCTCGTCCCCAGCAATCCGGGGGGGACATTAAATCGAAAAGGCAGCAAGACCCTGTTTCCCCAACCCTTCTGCGAAGAGGCAGCTAATAAAACTCATGGAGGTTTTTTAAAAAAAAAATAATCCAAGAAAGACAACATTTCTACAAAGGGAGCAAAAGTGGGGGGCAAGAAGAACTTTGGAAAAGCTTTGCACGGTGAAACAAAAAAAGAAGAAGAAGCAGGGAGAGAGAAATAAACCAAACCAAAGAGGCAAGAGCCATGTTGAGAGAGGTTAAAGGGTCGCTAAGATGCCCGAGGACCGGGTTCGAGGAGTTCCCACCCCATCCAGAGACTGAGCCCCCACCATGGTCTATGAGGACTAGTTACTTGGAACTGAGTTTTAACTCCCCGGCTTCCAAACCCAGGGGAACTATAGGTGACAAGGGCATCCTCGGCTGTTCTCTTTGTTAAACCCACGTCCCACAATCCCCTGGCAATTTCACACACGCTCCTGGGTAAGTTTTAAAGTCTAGACAAGCCCTGGATCGGGAAGATGCTCCTCCCCAAGAAAAATAAATAAATAAGGCAGGTGTCCTGGTGGGAACTCTAAGCACCACTACATTTGGGTCTCATGCACACACAAACATGGCTTAGGGCCGGCATGAGAAGAAAAAGGGAAATTCCAGGACCCAACGCCAGAGATGTCCTGAACTTGTGTCCTGGGAAGAGAAACTTTTTACACACACACACACACCAATGAATCAGAGAGACTTGAAGGCGGCACGCTGCACATCCAGGATTTGAAAGAAAGTGGGACCCCATCAACTCAAACCGGTGGCTTTCAGTGGTATTTATGAGCCAAGATGTGTTTTCCCCATAGATCTACCGTGCATTCCCTCCCCTAGAGTTGAATCGCATCCCACGATCAGCAACTTCTCAGAGCTTAGGAAAAGTTAAATTTTTTTGGACTACAACTCCCAGCATTTTCCATGCTGGCCAGGGATTATGGGACTGGGAGTGGATGATTTAATGAGGATGGCCCAACAAGAGCCACTACACCAGGGGTAGGAGAAGCGTTGCCTTCCCCAGACCAATTTTGTGACCCCCAGGGATTTTTGAGAAAAAAGTGCAATTTGGTTTTTGCTTTAAAATGTCCGCAAATGCCCTCTGAGACATCATGGGGGGGGGCATTTTTGCCACTACTTTGGGACCCCCCAGACCGACTGTGGCCTTTCTTTGAAACAAGAAGGAAAGGAATTTCACTCATAGTTCATTTCCTGTTTAAAAAAAATTGCACAGGGGAGCTGAAAAGCATTGGCAAAAAGGCTCCCATGAAGGATGGGGGGCTATTTTTGGGGGGGTCTCCCCACGGTCCCCTGGAGAGCTTACCGTGGCCTCCTTGCCTTCCACAGTTGCCCTACTCTGGTGGCCCAAATCCAGCCCCACAGACCCAGCTTTCTGGGCCACAAACCCAGATCACCCCAAAAACAGAGCCATACGATGTCCCCTTAATGTCACCACGTCACCCAAGGTGTAGATTTGTTCCTGATCCACCCTTTCAAACACAAATCAAGAAGGCAGTGATGTGCCTCTCCAAATTTTTTCAAAGCCACTAATGCTTTTTTCAAAGCCACGACGGCTGTCTTTCTTAGCCAACACAGGGTAAAAGATGAGAAGGACAAGCTTCCGGTGATCTTTCAACCATCATTCCTCACCCCTAAAAGAGGTGAATTTGGGAACATGTCTACCTGGGATTGATTCAACTATTTGGGGTTCTTCTCCACTCCTGAAATTTAAGTATGCCGTGTGCTTAAAACCACATCTGCCGACTTCTTTGGGCCGCAATCCTGACACGTGATTTCCGCATCCAACCGAAAAACATCAGACTGTAGGGAAAGAGGATATTCGTGGTAAGACAAAAAGGGTATTTTGAATGGGGAAAAGGTACCGAAAGTGACGCCCGTTCCTTTGTCCTGTTGGGCAAATCATGTACAACTCATGCAACACCTATCTATCTATTTATGGC